>JAJJWW010000523.1:0-582197 GCA_023531295.1 Papaver armeniacum
ATCAACATTGCAACTGGGAGTCTTTCTAATCGGCGACTCGGTGAGTGTATCGACTCAAGACTGAAGTCTAATATACCTAGTGTGGTTTGCAAGATTGATACGGAAAAGGCATTTGACAACATGGATAGGCTAGACACAATGGTGTGCGACTCAATTTCAACTATCATGGATATTTACCAATAATGTATTCAGGGTAAGTAGGCTGAACCAATAGACAGTAATCATATATGCTGAATTTGTGGAATTTGCAGAATGTGAGTTTGAACCCATCGATTTCAAGTTTGGGTTCAACGTATCAGTTACTTAGTTCATTCATCAAGAGTATAAAGCTGAATGTGCTTATAAAGGGAACCCAGGGATGACAGGTTTGGGATTCATAGTTATAAATTGCACATTCATAGTTATAAGCTGAATGTGCTTATAAATTGCTTACTATTTATTGTTGATAAATTAAAGTATATTTCAGTGATACGGTATAACATAAAATGTAGTTTGAAATTAAAAAAAAATATATATCTTTAAAGAATAATAAATAACGAATGAAAATTGGTGATATATAAATTCAAGGATAATTTTTGTCGGTTATAAAAAAAATGGGATAAAATTGGAAAATAAAATATGATATTAGGGTGAACTATAAAGATTTGCTTTTGAAGCTTTTAAAAGCTCATTTATTTCACTTTTAAAATTGATAGATTTTGGAAGTATTTTGCATAAAAACACTTTATGAAATCTTTACGAAACACTAGGATGGAAAAATATTGCCATAAATATGTGTTCAAAGTACTTTTTTTAAAGAAAAAGCAGATCAAACTTAGTTAGATTGGTTAACAATTATTTAAGTGGACCATAGTGACGGAGGAGGCAAGTATTGGTGCCTGAGTGAGTAATTTCGTGATCGTCTCACGTACTTCTTGATAAATGGTTTAAGGTTATTTTTATTCAATGATGATGGATAACATAGTTTATTGTTAGTAGAGCGTGTTGTTATTAGGTTAAGTACTTAACAATTTGACTTGCTAACTAATCATGGTTTTATTATTTTTATGCAACTAATAACCTACATTTGGAAGCTTAATGTCGTAAAATGTAATGGCATGACCCTCTACCGATAATGTCCTCACTTAGCCATTGCGGTCATCTGACAGTATGGGGATTTCAATGGTCACCCGATGTGGTCATCCAGCAGCAGCTCCTCTGGAGGTCACCCATCCCAGGATTACTCAATACCGAGCATGCTTAACTATAGATATTTTAGCCAACTATGAAGCCAATTATGCTGAAAAGGTCCCGGTGTTAGTAAAGGACAAACCATTACCATTTGACGAATTATACTTGCCGAGTCGGAGTACTATGATACCACCAACTTAATTTGGAGCCTTCCTCGGCTCCGGAATATTTTCAATCCTTGACTCTGGCTTTTCTCGCTCATAAGACCCTTTCTCGACACAATCCGTCAAGCATACTCTTTCACCCTCTACAGGTTACCCATGGTTGACTCTAATACCATTTGTAAGAACCTGATCCTCCGCCAATACTGTCCCCACTTAGTCACTTTGCGGTTATCCGACAATGTGGGATTTTCAATCGACACCGATGCGGTCATCCATCACGTTTTTTCTTGGAGGTAGCCATCCCTAGATTACTCTTGCCCGAGAACGCATAAATACAGTGATTTTTACCAAATCTGGATCTAACTATGTTGAAAAGTCCACAATGTTACGAAAGGAAAAGTCATTACCTATATTCCATTCGGTGAACTCTTCCTACCGAATTGAATTACATACATAATATATCTAGGAATTTTGAAAAACTAGAACTACATCGTATGTGAGTAAAATGGACGCCATCATAAATGACTTAACATTTTAAAATATAATTGCTTAAGTGAATGAATTAGATTTTCATTATGTCATTGATTGAAATTATAAGAACATACAACACGTTATGTATTGTAAAGTGAATTCGAGTTTACTTTTTGGACTATTCTTAAAGGGAAAAAAGCAACAAGGATCCGAACATTGTTAATATCTATACAATTATTCTTGAGACGAATGAGTTCAGGTGCTGTAATTTTGTTACAACTTAAATAGTTTAATCTCTTGGTTCTGCTCGGTTGTTGTAGTATGTGGCGTGATAAACCACACACACACACACATATATATATATATATAGCTAGGAATAGTCCCTCATGGAATAAACATGAATACATGTGGAGCTTAATAAGCTTGGGCATCTCCATACAAACACCGAGGCCTCTTATCTCAAGGTGGTCAAGTGGGGTTCGGGGTTATGTGGTCGGGCCTTGAGTAGTGCCCGATGGTCCGTGAAGATCCTAACAATTGGGATCACAGCCCATGGTTGGGGCTACTGTCCGAACGTAGAAGTGGTTGTGGATGTCACCCGGTTTAGGGCGCAAGTGGGAGTCAGACTCAAGGTGGAGCAGCTAAGGCCCAAAGTTGAACTGGCACTCAAGGTGGAGTTAGTGTCTCACCCATTAACTTAGGTGGAGCAGGGTTCTATATCGCCAAGGAAATGCTCAAGGTGGAGTTAATGTCAAGGTGGGCAAGGAAATGGTCAAGGTGGAATTAGTACTTGCCTTCTCATTAACTCAAGGTGGAGTAGGATTTCAGGGCGCATAGTGAAAATAATCATGATCGATGGGTAGCACATATAGATGGTAATCATATGATGGAGTCTGATTGGACTGGTGAAGTGGTTTAATCTCGCCAATGTGGAGATTGTTGGAGTATGTGGCGCGATAAACCACATATGTATAGCTAGGGATAGTCACATGGGAGAAAGATAAGTACATGTGGAGCTTAATAAGCTTGGGCATCTCCTTACGTAGCACCGAGGCCGTTTAGATTAAAACCGCACACCTATTATCCCAAGGTGATCAAGTAGGGACAACATCGGTGCTATGTGGTCCGGCCCATAGTAGGTTCTTATGGCCCATGAGGAACCTAACATCGTTCACTAAAATAAGGAAGATGTAGAAAGGTAATACCATTTTAAAGGATTGATAAGATATATTTGTAAACTAAAAAACATATCAAATATTGTTTTTTTGGGGGGGACAAAATATGTAAAAATTGATTCTGATATAATTTCATGGCTGGCTTGAGGATGCAACTCGAGAAAGGAGAGGCATAGTATGGGAGAATGTCAAGGCGGAAAATGCTAGAAAGAATTTGAGTGAAGAATAAAAATATCTATCGGGTTTTTCTTTACTTTTGTAATGATAAGAAGGGTAAAATTGATATTAATGAATATTATATTTAGTAGTCATATGTCAGAAAATGCATAACTAAATAAAAATTATGCATGTGCCGTTACGGCACGGGTTAAGCCTTAGTATACTATAAAACAAAATAATTCGGACAACTGATGGGTAATCTTGGTGGAATTTGGTAACATCCGTAGGAATTATGAAGTTAAGGCTCTAATATATCATATCAATGGGGAAGGGAGGAAAAATGGTTTTGGGCATACTCTTTTTAAGAGACCTTATTACTCACTGGAAAGTGTTGATAGATAGCAAGTAAACTCTGTATACTTAAAATGGGACCTGATCATGGTCTTGTTACATTTTCTTTTTATACAATATTAACCTTTTCTCTCAAAAAAAAAAAAAAAAAAAACATTCGTAGGAATTTGTAAAATCCTCAAAGCAAGACAAGCAGGGGTTAAACACGCGAAACACACTTTTTTTTTTTTTGATGAAAACACGAATTATATTAATCAAGAAATATAGTACAACATGTTTAGGATCTCATTTTTATCAAAAATATTGGAAATAACACTAGATTTTAAAACCTTGTGATGAATATGTGAGAACCTGTGCCGAATATGCTTTACTCGAGCTTATTTTGCTATGTGGTCCGCCGCAGAGTTATATTTCTTGTTTATATACTTTACCTGGGCTTGCGGAAGTTTCTTCAGTATTGAGTTCACTTCTTGTATGGTGTTATCTGCACTCCAAGGAGAGTTTTTGCAAGACTTGTTGATTGCCTCCGCCAAAGTTTTGCAGTCTGTTACTATATTGAGACAGTGGATAATATATTTTTACTTAGCCATGAAGATGCCTTTAGCAAAGCTTTTGATTCTGCATGAAAGGCTGAGGAGGCCCACTCCGAACCAACTTCAATATACATAAACGTTTCGTTGTCCACATAATAAAGTAAGAAGGCATATCCCATGGTCGAATCCTCTTTTTTGAAAGCCGCATCAAAAAAATTATCCAATCCGAAGGTATGTCAGACCATTTCTCTTTGGGGTTATTTATTTTTTCTATCTTCATTAAGTTTTGGATCCTTGCCTGAGTATTCTGGTTCAGAAATTTCTTGATTTGCTCCATAAGGTGAATCGGGTTCGGGTTTATTTTCTCAAAAACTACCGAACACCTGTGCTTCCAAATGAACCAGGATATAATAGCTATTTTATCCGATAGTTGAGTGAGATCTTGGTCCGTGATCCACTATTTTATCCATTTTCTATGGAATCCGAAGTAATTCTAGCGTTCACCGTTTCTAGAGAAAGACCAAACCAAATTGCTCTTGCAAAGGGGAAAGAGCGAAAAAGATGTTGTTTAGATTCTTGCTCTTGAGAATCACACATTGGACACTCTGTGTTTATGTCTGAATTATGCGCCCCGAGTCTAGAATTTGTTGGAAGAGTTTTTTGAGCTAATTTCCAGACGAATAATTTTATTCTTGGGATTACTTGGATTTTCCATATTTTTTGCCAGGGAAAGGAGATTAATGAATTACTCTCCTGATCTTGGTTTATGAGAAAGTTATAAACATTTTTTGCCGAAAAAGTTCCTGAATGGTGGTGTTGTCATCTGATTTTTTCTTGTTCTTGTATTTTTGGAGTAATAGCTAGGATTTTCGCTTTTATTTCTGGATCAAAATAAGTATCGAGTTTTTCTTGGTCCCAAGTACCCTCTGGAGTGATCAACTCATTTACCCTCTGTGGAACAGGGTTTTGAATGTTAATGGTCTTCTGAATGATTTTTGTGCGCTAGGAACCTATTTGTCTTCCCAAATTTTTATGGAAGCTCCATTTTTTACTTGCCATATAAAATTTCCTTTAATGAGCTCCAAACCTTTTTTTATACTAGTCCAAATCCAAGATAATTTGGAAGATCTAGAGAATTCTAGAGGATGAGAGTTTGGGAAATATTTTGCTTTAAGAAGTTGAGCCCAAAGTTGATCTTGCTCTGAGATGAGACGGCTAGCTAGTTTAGTAAGGAGGGCTATGTTAAAATGGCGCGGGTTCTTGATTCTAAGACCTCCTTGGGAAATAGGCTTGCAGATGCTAGACCAAGCCCTAATATATCCTCCTCTGCTTTTGGTCTTGTCTAATTTTTTTTCACCAGAAATCTCTTTGGATTTTGTCCATCTGATCTAGCGTATCTTTAGGAAGCGCTAGCACTTGCATTTGGTAAGTTGGATAACCTTGAAGAACGGATTTTTTTAGATTTGTTCTGCCAGCTTGAGAGAGCAATTTAGATTTCCAACCTTGAAGAGTGGCATAGTATTTTTGTAACAAAGGTTCGAAATTTTCTTTTATATTTTTATCGAAGAAGAGAGGAGTTCCCAGATGTCTATCATTTTTTATCATTAAGGAACTTTTAGATTTCTCGCAATGATTTTCCCATGTTTCGGATGAATTTAGGACTGAAGTAGATACCAGATTTCTATAGGTTGACCATTTGTCCCGTAATCTCTCCAAATCTTGATAAGATGTCTAATAAGAATTTTGCCTCACCTAGATTAGCTTTTGTGAATAAAAAGCAATCATCTGCGAAGAAAAGATGAGATATGTTCGGGGCATCTTTATTTATTTTAAGACCCGAAATTTTCTTTTCAGAAACTGCTTTTTCTAGGAGTCTAGAAAGAATCTCCATGCAAATTAAAAACAAATATGGTGAAAGTGGGTCACCCTGTCTTAGACCTCTGGAAGTGGTAAATTTGGACTAAGGAGATCCATTTAGGAGGATAGAAAATGAGGTGGTTGAAATGCATTGCATTATTAGTTTTACCCACTTGTCACCAAAACCTAGTGCTGATAGAGCCGACTTGATGAAGTTCCACTCCACTCTGTCGAAAGCTTTGGAGAGATCTAACTTTAAGGCGAAATAACCTTTTGTGGCTTTTGAGTTTTTCATTGAATGAATAAGCTCGTGAGCGATGATAATGTTATCCGTGATTTGTGTCCCTGGCAGAAAGGCTGATTGATTTGGGGAAATTATCTTGTTTAGGATTGGCTTTAGCCGGTTTGCTAGAATCTTAGATATGATCTTATAAATTGTATTACTCAGGCTGATGGCTCTGAAATCTGATGGGGTTTGTGGAGTGGATATTTTAGGTATCAGAGTTAAGAAGGAATAGTTCAAATCCGGATTTAGGTTTCCGGTTTTAAAAAATTCTTGAACTGCATGAATTATATCCGGACCTATTATATCCCAATTAGCTTTGAAAAAGCCTGGTTGAAACCCGTCTGGACCTGGCACTCCCCACTGGTTCATGTTGGAAATTATCTTCCAAATTTCTTCTTTTTGATGGGATAATTGTTAGGGAAGAATTTTCCTCGTCAGAAACACAAGGATCAATAAAGCTTGATAAATCTTCTACCAAGTTGTTGTTACATGAGGAACCTATTTGAGTGAAGTGGTTGATCAAGAGGGTATTGATTTGGTCTCTATCTGAAATCCACAGTCCCGATGGTTCTCTAAGAAAGTTTATAGCGTTGATTCTTTTCCATCCGTGTTCGGATGGAAATACTCCGTGTTCTGGTCGCGTTGATTCTTTTCCTGCGTCGCGAAACACACATAACAATAAACAACTTGTGTACCACTTGGTCGTGCATTTTTCTTTTTAAAATACTCAGCGTATCATGTAAAATGATAGAATCTGCTATGTCGCATTTGCTCGTTGAAAATGATCGGCCTCAACCAGTGTGAACAAGAGAGAAATTTCAACAATAATTGAAATTTTCAACTACTTGTGCATTTTTTTCTTTAAAACAAATTAAAAAAACTACTCGTGGATCTCATTTCTTCTCAATAATGCAATATTTTTCAATACCATCAATAATTGTAAGTTTGTAACCACCTAGATTCTGACATTGCGCATTTGCACGTTAAAATTGATTGACGACTTCTTTCTCTCATGAATATGGATGTTCTTAGCCACAAAGCCAGAGATTCTTTGTCTCTGGAACTACACGCCCACGTTAAAAAAAGATTATCTTGCAGAGAGTACTGGCCGGTAACCCAATTTCCGTTAAGCTACTGAACTACACGCCCATCAGGGCCGTTTGTTCTTGGGAAGGAAATACAAAGCATTTGTTTGCGCATACTCAAATACTCTAAAAATATACTCCAAATCCAAATGTTTTTAGTTTAACATCTGAGCTTAGAATGCAGTCCAGGTTACATCATACTCCACAATTCTGATTTCCGCAACACCCATCATTAAACATTCTATATAATAATTTACAAAAATACCTTTCCACAAGGACATTATCACCCAGGTTCAGACATTTTGGGTTTACAACAAACACTTTCTTGAAACAGGTTAGCTCCTTTGTTTTCTAGAAAATCAAAATGCATTAGGTTTCTATAATTTCTTAAAACATTCTGGGAGGACGTACTAAACCATTACAAAGTCTCCTTCAGATGGCACATAGATAATTTAAGAACCTACATTACAAGACTAACTCCCCAGATTCTCAGACTTTCTTTAGCTGCCCTCACTACCATTTAATGCAAGCTTCGTAAGGATTCTGCAAAATGATATCACGATTGATCAGTTTACCCGGTTTAGATATATTTTCCAAAGGGACATCAATATTAGCCAACAAGTGAAACATACCACAATTGTCTCAGGAAACCAAGGTTTAGGGGACATATAATCCAACTGATGGGCTGCTGTTCCATCTGCAATTCTCTCAGCATGTTTTGCCACTGCAATTTTCACAAAATAATAGAGCAAGGACCAGAAAGAATGATGAGAAAGAACGACCCGTGTAAAAAGAAAACAATATGTAGTAGTCAACAGCATGCACTTACAGAACTCTGTCAAACCGAAAGAAATAGGTTTGTTTACTCTGACTCCTTCCTCTAACTTCTTCTTCTTGAGTGGTGGCTCTTCTTGGGAGTTTCTGCTGGCCTCCTCCTTAGCCCTAAACCAATGTTGTACGAGCTGGGGATCTACTTTGGACCGTCTGGGGGCCGATCCCCGATCCCAGCGAAGCTTGACCGAGTCACTGACTACACATAATCCAATTATAATCAGCCAAGTATCTAAACAACCTATTAACTCCACATCAGACCGTTCAAAACGTCTTGATGTATTTATATTGAAGCATATTAACATAATAAAAGAAAAGAATTAGATATTTTTCATTGAATGATATTTTTCAGTTCACAAACTGAGCTCAGCATACTAAGCATAACATGAAAGATAGATGTAATACTTTCAGAATCACTTGAGAAACAACAAAAGCATATCATTTCCCTTGTGTAATGGCAACCAGACCCTAACAATCACCAAATTCAAGAAAGGTGTCCAACTGAGAGAAAAAAAATCCATAGGGGTGTGAATCAATGTAGATAACTATTGACCTTAACAGATCAAATTCTGGAAAAGCCGCTATAGAAAAGAAGTCAAAAGTTAGGCCTGGCTACTGACCCTTATGTTGGGCATCTATTTAGCATATGATACGTCCATGTTGTAATAAAAAATAATGGATAGAACAAACCATCAACTAGCTTCATCCACCCTCCACATTCAGAAACGAAAACTCCCATAATAATTCATTCAAATGAAGGAAGGAAAAAAGAACTTCAATTGAAGGAAAGTGCACTTACCAATCTCTTTGCTTCTATCAACTTTATCCTTAACATCCACTCTCAAGACATCATTTTCGTCAATCACTTTCTTCGCTTTGGTCTCAACATTCAGCTGACTTTTAGACTCCTCTACAGTCTTCAGTAGTTCCTCTTTCATGGATTTCCTGCTGGCTTCATCCACAGTGTCTAGCACTTGGATAATGCCAGCATATGTTGCTGGTTTTATCATCCAAAAGGAAACAAATTAAGCATGAGATCCGGACAACAAATTGAATAAATAGAAGAGTCAATATTCATTCATCAAAAATGAAAACATGGAAAACTTAAGATACCCAGAATTTAACAGACAATGTTCCCTTCATAACCCACACTAGCAAAATACTACGAAATTGAAATAGGTTTTTTATTTTTTTTTTATAGGAATACCCTAATGGCGATAGTGGTGTCCAAGTTGAAGGCGGTGTACTGCAAACCCTCTAGTCCTGGGTACCAACAAATAACAAGGGACAAGAGTAACTAACCAGGTGATGCTTCCATATTTGAATACCTTCTGAATCTGAGAAGAAAACCCCAACTTCGAATCCCTAAAACGCAGAAATAAAAATCAAGACAATTTTTTCAATCCACAAAATTAGATAAACGAAATCAAGACGAACATATTCCAAGACGAACACAACCCTAAATACTTCCTTACCGATTTCGCGCCCGTACTCAAATATTTTTTTCTTCCGTCTCTTCTCTTTCCCCCTCTACATATCTTATTTTGGCTCCGCCTACCTTGTATATAACTAGATGACTGCTCCAGCAGTAGGGCCCGACAAAAGAACATTTGCAAAATTTTTAAAAGTCCAATTTTGATTAATTGTAGTTGCGAATGTACTGGGATATCAATGGATCTGTCTTGGTTTACTCGAGATATATCAAGTTTGCGAGGAGAAGCAGCATCATTTAGTTGCGGTTAGATAGTATTGTTGATGAGACTTTTCACCAAGCAATTTATTGCTCGACCAGAGGAGCAGTTTTTGCAGGGACGGTATTAGAGGTGGCTTACCTAGGCTTAAGCCCACCCCAAAATTCATAAAAAGTTGTTTAGTGAATGTAATTTTTAACATTTGTGGAACTTAGTCCAGGTACAAATTTCAGTTAGCCCACTAGGAAGATACAATTCTCCATTAAATCAATTCAACGAAATCGAAACACGGTCCCACTAGAAAAATATAACCTTTAATATTACATCTCAGTCGTTCAAAAACACGTATTCATACTATTTTTTAAAAAACATTAAAAAACTAAAGTAAAGAACACGTATTCATACTGTTTTTTAAAATTATTAAGCTAACTAACTTAACACGTATTTATGCTGTTTGCTATGTGTCGGTTAAAACATTCGTCATTTTTCTTTTTTTTATTATTACTCATGTTTCACCATGCTACAAAATTAAACAGTAAAGGGTGTGAAGAATAACATAACTTCCTAGATGTATCATTGCTGCATCGGTTCATTTTTGCTTTTCTTTCTCGGCAAATGTAAGTATATCGACAAATATACATAGAGTAAGCGGAAAGCAACATTCCAGAAAGACAAAAAGAGCCGCGTGATAGCAAAAACCGCAACCACTTCCGAGCATTTTTCTTTGGAAACAACTCTCGAACTGATACCCGATATGTAGAAAAAAAAAATAGCATGTCGCATGGGTATTATAATCGCAGACTATCAATATTGCAATCGAAAAAGTTAAATAAAGTATTGGCTAAAAAAAAAAAAAATTAGCCCACCCAGACATAAAATCATGGATCCGTCGCTGAGTTTTTGTCTGCTTTATATGACTAACGACACTGTAAGAAAAATTTTAATTTTGTAAACAAGTCATCTGAGTCCCTCACTTGCGTTTTAATCGTTGTTTGCATGAGACACGCGTACGAGAATTTCACATATTTTGTTTGCTGCTCGAAGGCATTTTCGACAGGTGGGTGGAACAAATAAATGGGTATTTTGGTCAAATAATGACTTCATCTTTTCTCAAGGAATCCCTATTCTAAAGGACTTCACCCGTTCAAACTTCTCCATCCGCCGTTGTTGCTGCTTTTCTTCTTCTCTTTCTTGTTTGATGGTGATTGAAGAGAGAGTCCATTGAACTATAAAGTTGCTGAGAATATTCAGAAGATAAATTTGTTGAAGTCCTAGAGATGTAGTTAGAAGAAAAGTAAGTAGCAAATCCTCCATATTTCATCAGTCTTCTTTTTCTTTGGCTTTTTTTAGAATTTCTCACTCACTCTAACAATTTTCAATAGAGATGATGATGTTATTAAGTGTTATGATATGGGTTCTGTTTTTTTGTAAAAAAAATATTTGTAAATTGAATATCAGCATTTGAATTGAACTAATATTATATAATTTGCATTCGTATTTTTTTTTCTTGGTTCAATTCTGATCATGGTTCAGCAAAAGATTGAAGTGTAAAATTGCAATTTTACTATATTTATGGGCCGTTTCTGGGTATCGTCCCGGCCCAAAACTTCATCTTCTTCGCAGAACTCTGTTTTTGATGTTTTCGCAGTGAATTTTGCACTCGGAAATCTTCGGTTATGATCAAAGTTAACTAAATTCCTTTGAAACCTACAAAAAATACAATGATTATAAACTATCTATGTAAGAAATATGAAGAAAAATAACATAAATCCGCCAAAATAGAAAAGTTAAGAGTTAAAGAAAAAAATTTCTCTGAAATTTCAATCTGGAAATTCTTTGATGAGGGATGATATTTTTTGAAATTTGTTTCAATTTGTGAGAGATACGATTATTAAGAGTTTTCAGCTGAAAAGATTTGAAGAAAACCGATTGAGGATCGATCAATTTTGAGAAATTAAATTTTACTATGAAAACTCAATTTTGAGGACCATGAAAGTGTGACAGACAAAATCCAAATGGTCACCCTATAGAAGGCCTCCTAAAGTCGGCCTATAAAAAAATACAATGATTATAAACTATCTATGTAAGAAATTTGAAGAAAAATAACATAAATCCGCCAAAATAGAAAAATTAAGATTTAAAGAAAACTTTTTCTCTGAAATTTCAATCTAAAAATTCTTTGATGAGGGATGATATTTCTTGAAATTTGTTTCAATTTGTGAAAGATACGATTATTAAGAGTTTTCAGATGCAAAAGATTTGAAAAAAACCGATTGAGGATCGATCAATTTTGAGAAATTAAATTTTACTATGAAAACTCAATTTTGAGGACCATGAAAGTGTGACGGACAAAATCCAAATAGTTACCCTATAGAAGGCCTCCTAAAGTCGGCCAATAATCCACAGAGGTCTATTTTGTTTATAACGGGTATGAGTTTGGGGGCTATGTCAATGGGTACCCAACTACCCACTACCTAGGGCTCTGAAGGCCGAGATCCGTTTCTAAAAGACAGTAAAAGTCCATCATCCTACATGATTTTAATTAGTCGAATTTCGGATTTCGAAACCGGATATGTTATGGGAAATTTGTTGGTTGGTCCTATGCCCATATAGTTATTTATAGTAGGGTCCAACTGGGATTTTTTTTTATTACTTAGAGGTCCAAAATTAATTAAAACATGGAAATGACCATAATGCCCATTGTTACCAAACGTGTGTGTTTACATGTTGATTATATCGAATACATAACTAATTATAAATTCGAGTACATATCTCTGCGTTCATATCCGCTACACTGCTTATAAATTCGAGTACATATTTGATATACTACTTACAAATCTGAGTACATATCTGCCGCGCTGCTTACAAATAGAACACGTATCCGCTAAACTGCTTACAATTCGAGTATATATATGTTGCTTACAAATTCGAGTATGCATCTGCTGCACTGCTTACATGAAAAGTACATGTTTGTCAAAATCAATGATAAATAAATTATAAAATGTTTTACATCACATATATTGTAGGATCAAACCAATTAATCTCTAATATTTCTTTAATACAATATTAAATCATATGAAAAATAAAGGAAAACCTTTATATGCACTGTAAATACAGAAAAAGTTTTACAAAATTAGTACATATTTCAGTATTTCACATACGTACTCATGGATCAAACAAATAAAAAAGTGGCAAAACTCTGAATAAAACAGAATAAGAAGAAGTTTCTATTAGTACACCAAATACGTACTGCGTATTCATGAACTAAAAATCAAGTGCACGTAAAGAAGAATTCATGAATATAATATATTCAAAGCATATATTTCAGTATTACACATACGTACTCATGAATGAAACCCCAAAATTGAAAAGGCGAGGGTACCCAAATATACCTCAAGCTAAAACTTTTCCTACCTATAAGTCCTTTCTCCGAAAGTGATTGTCTATGGACTGAGTCGAGACAATACAACTAATCGGTTCACACTTCGTGTGATCATCTATGGATACGAGATCGAGACAATACACCAACGAAGTATATTTACTTGATACAAAGGTTCGGACTTAACCAAACACAATAGGATTTCTTATCAAGTAAATAGGAATTAATGTTTGTGTAATTTACTTTACTTATAATACAACAATTATAATGCGGAAATATAAAGTAAATGACACAGCAAGATTTTGTTAATGAGGAAACCGCAAATGCAGAAAAACCCCGGGACCTTGTCCAGAATTGAATACTCCCAGGATTAAGCCGCTACACAAAATTAAACCTAACTTCGTATAGTTGAGACCAAGCAACTAAACCTATAGTTCACCTAGTTCCATCTATATTCCCACGCCTCCAACTTATGAATAAGTCACGTACTTGGAACAATTCCTTTGGTTCGTATTCCAAACAGTAAAGGAACAACAAATTTATTTGGTAGCAACTCTCTTCAACCAAGTGATGTGAGTTCGACAAAGGCTCTTCTGTTTATCTCAATAAACTCCTTCGTCAGGTTCTTAGATCTATCTTATTCTCAACTACCAAAGGTAATTGTTAATATTTTGTAATTAATACTTTTAATCACAAAGAATTGTATTGATGCCGATATACACAACTAATCAATCCAATCTACCACAAGGATAAACCGATTATAGGTGGATCCTCTTATACCGAAACAAGTATTGTGCACACCAAAGATTATGAACCCCAAATCAGAAATCTTCAATATCTTCTTTGTCTTCAAATCTTCTTAGATCTTCAATAAACACCTGCACACAACAACGTGAATCTCTTGTGATCAATCACGCATAGAACGGAGTCTGTTAACAATGGATTATCACAATATCGTCTTTAGAACTAACAACAATCTAAAGATCCCTGTCGGAACTTCGATCTAGTTTGAGTGAATCTTATATCAGAAGAGAAGATTCTCAAGCATAAACAAACTAGGTGCAATCAAAGTTCAACCACCATTAGTCAATCAAATCAATCGAAAACACAAGATAAACCGCAATTATCTAGTTTCCCACCAACGGTACTCGTAGAGCTTCTCAATCCCAAAGATGACTTTAAATCGAGGGTCGTAAGAGATTCACCTAATTAGGTTACTCTCCTCTCCGAATAGGCGGCTACACCAAGAATAACACAACCGAAGAAGTTTGCTGTCTTAAGGATTAGTTTGCTAGAAATGCAAACTTCAAGTATTTATAGACAAGGAAGTTTGGACACCAAGGAATTTCCAAAACCGAAAATATTCTCAAAGATATTCAATATATTCCAAATTCGGTTTCCATAATTCCCGGAAATGCTCGTCAAAATAATGACCGAAAATCTCTTTGGAAAATCTCAACTAGTAAATGCACATTACTAATTCTCATTTTCCTAAAATAAAATTAAAAACCTTAAATAAACGATTCTTAACTTATTTATATTTCGATCCTGGGATTTTCTTCCTGTAGATATTAACGAATAAATTTGAACAATAAAAGATAAACATTATTGTACGTGTTCAAAGTATGCCGACATCCTTACTTTGTAAGTCCTCTTTCATACTTACAACCTTGAAACCGATTTGCCACACTTCCAAACAAGTTTAGAATTGGTTCATCTGACTTTCAAGAACTATGCGATTGATTAAAAAACACTCAATCACAAATCATGGGTTTAACGGTTCTACCAAAACAAGTTCCGGTTCTACCTCCATGTGAGTACTGTGCATAGTCACACTAGCTTTCCAAAATTCGGTTGACTAGGTACTAGGATCGGTTCCCCACATATATATGGTATCTAACTTATATGTGTTGCACATGTCCATAGGATCGGTTCCCCTTTGCCTAAAAACGTGTTGCAAATTTTCATAGGATCGGTTCCCCTTTCTGCTATAAACCTTGCTGCACTTCATACAAGGATCGATTCCCCTTTGTGATGTGTTGCACCTCTTCATAGGATCGGTTCCCCTTTACCCAGATTCGGTTCAACAAATCACGAACTCGATCATATCATCTCAGGTGATTACTTAAGATCGGTTTCACTAATAAAAGTCATACCAATACATAAGTCAGGCCTTTGTGAATAGTTTTACCAAGAACACAAACAAGTCGTGAGCGGTTATACTAAATCACAAATATTGGATGTTCACAAGATACGCAATGAATAACAATCCCAATAACGCCTGGCGATTTCCTTTTCGATTCATAAACAAGTTTATGAACTTACTTCCTTAAAACACATGTAAAACATTGATTCCTAGGATGAAATCCTCACCTCATACCCATACATAATCACAATAGCATTTAAACGATTATGTCGATGTCTTATCTACAAAGTTTAATGGTTAAGCAATAAACTTCATATTGTATTCCTTAATATTATGTCTATCTAGAGTGTTCATGATTCGCAGTTTTGTTTTCAATATGCACGACTTGAAAGATACGTTAGGCAATGAAACAGTTCAAGTCAAATATCACTAACCTCAAGTGGAAGGATGATGTTGTCGTTGTAGCTTCTTACTTCTTCACTTCTTCAAGTCTTTGCAATACTTGTAATGTCTCATATCCTAATACTTTCAAGCTAACCTATACGAAGTTGACTCTCGTACATAATCAAGCGACTCTTAAAATGAGTTTTGATTCACTAAAATATGACAACCAAACTTGACATACCAACGCTTGGTGGTTTCAACCGAGCTATGCTCTAACAATATCCCCCTTTGTCAATTTTAGTGACAAAACTCTTACAATCATATGGATAAAAAAATTACAAAAATTCATTACACATACGCTAAATTACCGAATTCAACAGCACAATAACCTGCATTCATTCAATCCTTAAATGTCGCTGTTGACATTATAATAACAAAGCTAATACTCCCCCTAAATGTGAGATAGTTAGATTTCATCAATCCACACGTCTTTGTTATACCAATTAATTTGATATGCTACTCCCCCTTAGTCTATGCTTTCACTCTTTCATTAGATAAAACTTTAAGCACAATTGTTCTTTTCCTTAGTGATACCAATCAATATAAAATCAATACCAGTATCACTTGTTTACTCCATATATCTCTCCCCCTTTTTATCACAAAATGACAAGAAAATGAAAAAATAATGGACAACATGAAAAGAATCTTACAAATATCAAAATAGACTAGCAAACCTATAGAGTTAAGCACGAGAGTTCCACACACCATTTTTGATAACCAATATCAAAACCGAAACTACAAAGTAATTTATTTTGATATGTTATCAAGGAAACAATTGCCCGAAGAAATTTTTCCTAATTTAGTTTAGCAAAACAAAAATCAACTAAGAAACTTAGTCCCTTTGCTAAACCGATTGTACAAAAACAATCGCTTCATTCGATAAGACCAAAATAAAGATAACTCTATTTTTTTCATCAGGTTCTAATTATCCATATAACTTAGACCTTTCAATTTTAAACAAAACAAGTACTATGTTAGTTAACTAGCATTTCTTGTTAAGACATTCGATTAGACTTGAATAGCCGAAACCTCCACTTTGATAAGTCTAACTAAGATAAACTTAGTTTCTCTTATCCGGAATCGAATTGGACTAAACAACTCATCCGGTAGACTTATTCTTTCGTTAAGCCATAAATAATTCATACAAACCAAAATAAATCAACTTGCATAATTATTCACCTCAACCGGAAGCAATTGAATCAACATAAGCATTAAAACACCGCAATTGCACCGAAATTTTTTAAGCCTAAACAATTGATACCACACAATAAAGCAAGATAACAATAGTTTTTCTTAACCGAAACCAATTGAATCACACACACATCCATACACACATCATGGAATAAAATATCAATTGTACCGAAATTTTGTTAAGCAAAAGAAAAATATATATGAAATATAATCAGGCTTTTCTTAAACAGGAAAACAATTAACTAACAACATTGTCACCTAAAATTTCGCATCCACTTCTCCAATATGGTTGCATATTCTTCCAGGGAGAATTGATATTGAAATATCATTATGTTGTCATCCTTATGCAAAACAAAAGAATAACAACAACTAACCTTTACTAGACAAAGGTTGAAAACCGGTTTTAACAATTGCAAGCAAAAGTTGAAAACCGTCGAAACACATATGCTTTTACGCTAAACCGAAACCGATTCAACATATTGTGACTTTTTCACATATTGTTTCTACCAGAACCCCTCATGATCCTTTGATAAAGCCTACCAACATGGGCTAGAAATTAATCCTGCTAAATCAAAAAGTCACCCAAACCATAAGGGTTAACAACATTATGATATCGAATATCAATGTAATAAAACCGAAATCAAACATCCCATAATCATCCATAGCAATAATAAAGCATTCAAGCACAGGCTATGTAAATCAAAAACCATTACAAGAAAAATTATAAATCAAATAGTTTTATTCATAATAGACTTAATACAATCATTGAAAGAAATCAAAAAATGATGTCTATTTTCTCTTCTCAGTTCTTATGAAGATTGCTTTCAAAAACTGGATTCAAATTCTTCTGAGCACTTCCCTTTTCAGTAGATAATTTTTTCATCTCAACCAGTTGAGAATGAAGATTAGCTAATATTTCTTTTGAATCATTTATCATCAGCTCATGATATCTAATGCAACCTTTAACAGTAAGAATCTGTTTCCTTAAAGAGTCTTGAGAGTTATCATGAAGAGAGTCATCATGAGTTACAGTCATAACTAATGCGCAAAGTGCTAAATCATCAAGAGATGTCCCTTCTTTTACCGATTTCTCCATTGAAGAAAACTAGTCTTCTTTTGGACAGGAAGAAGATATATAAGATGGGAGAAGATCACGAAATAATTTTTTTTATGGAAACCGAAACTATTTTTCCCAAAAATAAAAGATCCTTTATTTTTCACTAAAGAATAGATATGAACAACTTGCCCAGATTTATGCTTCCTCACAATTAGAATTTTGGGCAACAAGTGAGGATGCATATTTCAACACAATCTGTGTGTGTTGAGGTGAGACTTATTCTCACCACAGTTAACAAAGACATCCTTAGGATGACTTATAAACACAACAGACTGTGTTCCGTTATGTTATTTCTTTCTCTTGTAATTACAAGAGTTTGCAATCTCCTTTTGAGACCTCATAAACTTACCAGTCTTCTTTATTCCCTTACTGAGAGCTTTGATAAGTTTATTTTCAAGAAGGATTGTAGTGAAATTATTTTCTCCACATGAAGAACTTATCATATTATTAGAAAAACTAGTTTCCGATTTTCTTGGAAATAGCTATGTCTACTCACAATAATTGCTATTCCAAACAAACTTTAGAATTTAAATAAATAAATCTAAAAACATTGCAAGATGAAAATCGTTGGCAATAGCTATGTCTACTCACAATAATTGCTATTCCAAACCCTAGTTATCCTTCTTGAAAACACAAGAATAAAATTCTCATAAGAAGTTTCCTAGAAAAAAATAAAAATAAATTTTCTTTGATAACATCATACCTTTGAAAGGGTCCATCATAAAAGGTATCACTGATATCCTTGATTCTTTTGACCGTAGAGATTCCATGCTCATGAGATAGAACAATAACTTTTCGATAAACAATGCGGCCAAGGGTGCCTAGCTATTCCACAGTCCAGGATGAGTTTCTTCTGATTCCTGATCAAGATCATTTGATTATCAAGGCTTTTGGTCTGTCCACCAATAAGCTGATTTATTTGTAGTTGAAGATTTGCAAATTCGATCTTAGAGTCATTCTGACAAAAAACTAAATCCTTGATAGATTCTCTAATCCAGGATTTGTACTCTTTCCTCTCAATCATCTTTTTCAAAACAAGGTATTGAACCAAATCACATCCTTTGATGTCTTATTCCATCTCAAGATTGACCACTTCTTGAGGTCTTGAGGAGTTTTTCATAATAATTTTTATTAGGGAAGGCAAAAACAGTATATAATATATATATGTTTATAAACAAGATAAGGACACTGTTAAGTGCATATTTTGCATATATTTTGTGTCGAATCCATGCTAGTAGTTGCTTAGTTTCTTGCAAATTATTGTATATTACGTTTGTTTTCTCTTATTTATGTTTTGCTAGGTGAATCATCCAAAAGAAGTGAAATTGCACATAATTATGCAATAAAAGAAGTTAGCTGCAAGCGGAGAAGGTACAAATACCAAGTGGAACTCATCCAAATTGAGGAGTTCTTGCTATCATCTCGGAGAGAACGAAAATACGAAGCAACCGGCGAAAGAACGAACTCATTCCGACATCGTATGAGGAAGCTAGGAGCAAAAGAAGAGTAAACTAAGAATTGCACTGTCAGTCTTGCAAGACTGACAATTGAAAGGGTAAACTGTTAAAGGCACCAGCCATGCAGATCAGGGGAAACACCTTTCTTCTTCATGCATAAGCGATCAAAAACCAGGGTTATTTTCATGAACAAATGGAAACGGGTTCAATTGTCGTTTCCATTAATGGCAGTGTTGGAGCTCACGGAAAGTCGATTGTTAACTTATGGGTCATTGAATGAACTCGACTTGGAGTATGGGAGATGAATAGAAGCCGTGTTCATTGACGGAGAAGAACTCGAGCATGGTGATGCCATTGTTGGGTTATGGAGTTGAGATGGTGGTAGTTTTCCGATGGATAGAGCTTGGCAGAGGTGCTCGTAATGGTTGATCGATGGTGTAGGGATGTTGTGGTGCTGAGATACTGCAGATGAGAATGAAGATCGAGTTTATATGGAACCAGAAAAACCTGGCAGTGATGTGGACAGTCTGCAATGGAGTGATCGGTGATGAATGTGAGCAGAGTGAGAGAGATGGAGTGATCGGTCATTGGAGGAGTTGACTGTGATGATAAAACGAGATTGGCAATGATGATAGCTCGAGAGAAGAATGGACAGAGGAAATGATAATGGCAGTTGGTGAACTCGAGTCTGTCATGGCAGTGTTTATGTGATGGAAGTGATGTACGACGAGCAACAAAACAGGATGAGTTTTCTGAGATGCTGCTCAGCTCGAGAAAACACGATGGAGCTCTAAACAGAGACTTGCCGGAGTTGGAGAAGCTCGAGTTTAGTGCAGATAAGGAACACAGGGAAGAGATGGCAGTGAGAACGAGATGGTGATATTCAGTCTTGATGGCAGCTGGTTCCGAGAGTAGAGAAGTGGTGTAGCTCGAATTTGAGAAGTTAACAGAGCATGAGAGATGAACGTGCAGTGGCAATGATTGAATAGAACGCCGCAGTAGATGGAGAAGAGAGACACTGAAGCTCGCGATAGAAAAGATCAAGGCGTTGTTGCCATTAATCTGATGGCAGAGATAGCAGCCAAACATGAGCTGGATGAAGGAGGAGTCTTAGTAAGGTTTTTAATTTGTTGTTGTAGTAAATAGGTTGTCTTTCACTCGGACTTGACGAGATTGATTTTAAGAATTAATAAAAGAAAATAAAAGAAAAATATATACAAATATTGTCACAGGATGAAGAGTGTTATCGGGGACCTGGATTCCACTAATTCTCACATTCATGCGGTTCATCTATTAATTAGGACAATTAAGGCTCATAAAGTAACAAACATCGACTCTAATTCTTTGCCAAGGTAGATTTTATAAAGAATTATATGTAATTCACAAGCATGACGCATCTAAAGTACCTAAGACTAAGCATGCGACATCTAACGAATTCACAAATAATTAATAAAAATCATGAATCACTTATAATAGTGCAAATAGTCATAAAGGAATTAAATAGAATTACCACATGGGTGCAAAACAACTTCCTCCGTCGTCCCAGTTGATGGGTTCTAGCTCATCATGTTGGAAACACGCTCAAATTTCATTATTAATGCTCAAAAATGGTTTACAAATGATGAACAAGGGAGAAAAATAATGAAAACCGGGTTTGTAACAGTTATATTTGTTACAAACCGATCTGTTACAGAGAACGATAAAAAGAGAGTGTCGTTGTCACTGTTGCTTTAAGACTGCCGTATGTCACTATAGCAAACACGACTGTCAAGCGTGCGTTGCTGAATGTTCTTCGTGTTCTTCAATGTATAGCAGCAGCAGCACTCTCCAACTCGATTTTTATTGCTCGTGGTTGCTCCAAACTCTCCCAAACTCTCCATGCCCCTTCTTATCGACCCCAGCAACTATTTAAACACCTTTGGAGCAAGAATAACTCCTCATTAATCCCAAAATATCCAGCAGTAAATGGAGAATATTTTCACGGGATTGTTTCCTATAATTTCTTTTAGAAAACTCTCCTTATTTAATTGTTACACGCTCCTGGTTGTCGCTCTAGTCACAAACACGTTCAAATTCTCATGCACCCGTGAAAACTCCCCTCGTGTACGTGTACGCCCGATTTCTTCTCTAGGATTATCCACCAAATCGGTCGAACAAAAGGCCTATACCAGCCTCGTTAGGTCCAAAGGAAGCTACCCAAACAATCTCAACCCATTTAGTCTCACGGAACAGCCTTCAAAATCGAGTTCTAATTCTTCGCCCTGAAACCTTAGCTTTTCCCGCCAATTTTCCGAATTTTGAAATGGAGAAGATGAAGTCCCCCTAACCAAATCAAAAGTGCGAATAGCAGAGCCCAACCAAGTTCCCTTAACCAAAGTGAGGGTGCCTTTAGTACTTTTCTCCGGGGGGTCCAAATAACACTTTTTGAGCAACTTTTTCCACATAAGTGTATTTCTCCAAAAACACCTACAAACACACAAAACACCATAATAAGGACAAAAACGAGTACTAACAATATGAAACATTGAGGACAAATTAGACACATAAATGCGTCTATCAAATACCCCAAACTTATTATTTGCTAGTCCTCGAGCAAATTTATTCTAGAAAATAAAATCATTTGAACCCTAGGTGGCCCTAGTGGCTGAGTGTTGTCTCCTGAGGGTTTACCAGAGGTGTACCCACAAAACCTTTATATTCCAGGACCCTAGCTATCTACGCAAAACCTGGAAAGCACTAAAGAATCTCCTTGGTTGGCATACTTATTGACTACAGGAGGAAGTACCCTGATGCGAAATTCCAATTGCTGTACACGAGTTTGCACTCAAGCATACAAAAATTCATATAAAGTGACAGAGCTCTACTCAGGATAGTTTCCGGACATCATAAACCAGAGTCAACCAATCACATGGAAAGATTAAGAAGATGGATGTAGAGAAAAACATGGATGATGTTGACTAAGGTGAACCTATCCTAATGGATTGAGATACTGGTCTGGACTAATATCAACACACCGGCATATACAAGGGAACCAAGGTGTTCGATAATCCTAACTCTAGGTCAACTCACCGGCATATACAAGGGCTCCAGTGGTCGACTTTATTGTATTTATTCCGGTTGGTCCGATGGTCCGGGGTCTCATTTTTTTTTTTTTTTTTTTTGTCTCAAATACTCTATTTCACCCTAGCAATGGTAAAGACAAAAATAAAACAAGTGATCAGGATTCTTTCGATGTTTCCATCACGAGGATATGGCGAAACTACCATGTTTTCTTTTTCTAACACCTGAGCTCTGTGCTTTTATGAATAGACTCTTTAGATGCTTCCATCTAATCACATTGGTTCCTCAACTCCTACAACCAAGATGTTTCCATCCACTTAGATTAGTTAGTGCCAACCTTAATAAGCATAAATTACTAGTCTCTGGAGTTTATTTATTGCAACTAAAAAGTTTCTCCCATACCCCCAAACTTAAATCTAACATTGTCCTCAATGTTCTAAAGATGAAATTAAAAGCATGAACAATGAGAAACTGTCACCACTTGAAGAAAATAGTAAGGAAAGATATTACCGTGTTGCAAGAGCATGGGTTACCTCCCAAGAAGTGCTAAATTTAAAGTCTTCAAATGGACATTGGAAAGGATTAGTCACCTCGAAGAATCATATAGCAACAAATGAATAATCATGGGTCATCTGGATCAAAAAGTGCTACCCACAAGAAGAGGAGACTGCCACAGACCAGGAAGATATCCAACACACCCTTATCTATTTTTTTGTTTAAGACAACTACATTTAGTTATGGTTCGGGTTCAGGCTCTATAAAAGGGTCTAGATAAAAAGTTTTCATCTACTGGATTTCCTCAAAGGAAGGATCCTCAAGACCAGGTTCTAGAGTCCTGAAATACTCAACTAAGAACTTAGAAGCACATAACAATAACCCGAATAATTGGGGATCCTCTAAGTCAATCGACTTGACTCACACAGTTGACCACAGTAGTGGTCATTCTTAAGCAAATGTGTCGACCCTAATATCCTAAAGTAATTAGGTTTAGTCTCAAAACTTAATAATTGACACATCTGAAACTTATATGTTCCCACAATTGGTTGAAAAATATTTAGTGCGAAAACAAAATCAATCGTGGTATTATAGCCTGAGTTAACCACATCAACCAGAGGATGGGTTCTTAACAACTGAACTTCTTTATGGACACAACTAGGTTCAGGAAAAAGTGTATGAAGATAATCTTTTAAAATGGTTGAGGCACATATGTCAAGTCCCAAGTTAGGGACTTTTCTAAGAGTTAAAGCACATGGAGAATGATAATCACCTCCAAACTTAGAGTTAGTTTCTCTAGAAATACTAGTCACAACTTCCCTAATTTCAAGGTCGTCTGATTCCTGAAAATGGTCAATTGATTATTCTAAGTCAGGTACATCCTCACTCATCTCTACGAGTTCATTTTCTTTTTCTAAGTCTATTGTTTCTAAATCGCTAGACTCAAAATATACTCTTTCCTCTAAACCATCATTGTCTTCGTAATCAAAAGGAAATACTACATCGTCTAAAACGGGGGTATCTCTAGTCAAATCCTCATCCTTTTGAATAGGTGAATAATTATTAAAATTATTTGGATTTGAACTAGAAATAATATTATCGTTATAAAGTTCAATTGGGGTAACAATTTCCTGATCACTATGCCTATTTATTTCAAATTCTTCATCAACACTATCCTCATCATAATCATCATTATAATAACATGAAAATGGTTGAACCTCATCTACACAAGTAGTGTTACCAATTCTAACCGCGTCATCCTGATTATAAACATCCTCATTTTCATAGGTATTATTGGAAACACTGTATTGGAAATTAAGATTATTTCGAGCAAGTTTTTCGACAATCCTATTTGTACTTTCAGTAAATTGCTTAAGAGTCTCTTCTAAAGATATCCTAGTTGACTGCTCTGGGGACTCATCTAGAATATTTAAGGTTTCCTTCACAAATAAGGAATGACTCTTGAAAGCCTCTTCTAGAGAAATAGATGAATTGTTTTGCTCATAAGACTGACGCACGTGTGGATAGTAATTGGGCTCACCATGGTATGACCCATAACCTTCAAAAGGTTGGCGTTCCCAACCACTATTCACACTATGGTCATAGTAATAATGTCCATATTGTTCAGTTGGATATTCGTTGCATTGGCTATACTAGTTTGACATCCTAACCGCAAGGGAATTCTACACAAGCACAAACAAGGCTGACTCGACCACAACAAACCCTCGATTTCTAGCAAACAAAAAGCATGATGGCTCCACTTAGATTGTTTCTAGACCAGCTTCTAATCCTTCGAAAGGGAATTCGTTACAATCCGAGAAAACCCCTCGGAATCAATCCGAGTTTAAGTAAGTTGAATAGAGGCGAGGGAAGCTGCGTGGAGCTTTGATACCCAAGGCCTCACCGCATTACAAGGCGGGCGTTAGTCACGCATTCAACTCACGTAAAACCATCATGAACTTCAAGTATGCTCAAAATGGTAACCAATATTTTTCAAACGACTTTCCTATTAAGCTCGTTACCCTATAGGTCTCGTTCTAGTCAAAATTTTAGGCTTAGGTTCGTGTTTGGTTTCGTTTTCCTAAGGCGGAAAGAAGAGAACGGTGATGAAATCCGAACCCTTATCTTGTATGGCCAGTCCTTGCCCTTTACTACGAAATTAAAGCAATCGTATTCGGTTCCTCGACATATATTCACACGAAATCATCCAAAGAAACCCGCCGACAGCGGGGATTCGCGGGTGTTTAGAATTCTTACCTCTCGTTCCGGACGGGGATGAACCGTTGAAGTCGACTCTGCCACGACTCCTATGTCGTGTACGAACCCGAGGGGCCGAGGTGATATCGTAATCACCGTCCTTCCATGTGCGTTTATATTTAAATTACCCTTCCTTAGGGTTTAAAATTAATAATGTCCGATAGTCCAAAAATAAAGTCCAAAAATTAAAAAGTCCAAAAATAAAAATTACAAAAATAATTACCTAATTACAAATTCTAAAAAAAATAAAAATAATAATTACACTATATACAAAATTTTCTTCTTCACTCCGTTCGGATCTCTCTTTTCTTTCTTATTTTGGCTTTGCTTTTCTTTTCAAAGACTTTCTCTTTTTCTTTCCTCCACTCCAAATCAAAGCAAATGGGAAATACCAAACCGCGTAAAAAAGAACAAAAAGAAAAAAAAGAAAAATAAAACCTAAAAACAAATCTATACACAAGTCCGCGTCGGCAGCGCCAAAATTAGTAAGGTTTTTAATTTGTTGTTGTAGTAAATAGGTTGTCGTTCACTCGGACTTGACGAGATTGATTTTAAGAATTAATAAAAGAAAATAAAAGAAAAATATATACAAATATTGTCACAGGATGAAGAGTGTTACTGGGACTCGGGATTCCACTAATTCTCACATTCATAAGGTTCATCTATTTATTCCGGACAATTAAGGCTCATAAAGTAACAAACATCGACTCTAATTCTTTGCCAAGGTAGATTTTATAAATAACTATATGTAATTCACAAGCATGACGCATCTAAAGTACCTAAGACTAAGCATGCGACATCTAACGAATTCACAAATGATCAATAAAAATCATGAATCACTTATAATAGTGCAAATAGTCATAAAGGAATTAAATAGAATTACCACATGGGTGCAAAACAGCTTCCTCGTCGTCCCAGTGATGGGTTCTAGCTCATCATGTTGGAAACACGCTCAAATTTCATTATTAATGCTCAAAAATGGTTTACAAATGATGAACAAGGGAGAAAAATAATGAAAACCGGGTTTGTAACAGTTATATTTGTTACAAACCGATCTGTTACAGAGAACGATAAAAAGAGAGTGTCGTTGTCACTGTTGCTTTAAGACTGCCTATGTCAATGTAGCAAACACGACGGTCTGGCGTGCGTTGAATGTTCTTCGTGTTCTTCAATGGCAGCAGCAGCAGCAGAATTCTCCATCTCGATTTTTATTGCTCTGTGGTTGCTCCAAACTCTCCCAAACTCTCCTTGCCCCTTCTTATCGACCCCAGCAACTATTTAAACACCTTTGGAGCAAGAATAACTCCTCATTAATCCCAAAGTATCTGGCAGTAAATGGAGAATATTTTCACGGGATTGTTTCCTATAATTTCTTTTACATACGCTTGACAGCAGAAAATTGTTACATGCTCCTGGTTGCTGCTCTAGTCACAAAACACGTTCAAATTCTCATGCAGACCCGTGAAAAACTCCCCTCGTGTACGTGCTGCTCTGATTTCTTCTCTAGGATTATCCAGCCAAAACTGGTCGAACAAAAGGCCTATACCAGCCCTGTTAGGTCCAAAGGAAGCTACCCAAACAATCTCAGCCATTTAGTCTCTCGGGAAAAGCTTCAAAATCGCAGTCTGCCCGTGAAACCTTAGCTTTTCCCGCCAATTTTCTGAATTTTGAAATGGAGAAGATGAAGTCCCCCTAACCAAACTGGGGGGTGCGAATAGCAGGAGCCCAACTGAGGTGCCCCTTAACCAAAGTGAGGGTGCCTTTAGTACTTTTCTCCGGGGGTCCAAATAACACTTTTTGAGCAACTTTTTCCACATAAGTGCATTTCTCCAAAAACACCTACAAACACACAAAACACCATAATAAGGACAAAAACGAGTACTAACAATATGAAACATTGAGGACAAATTAGACACATAAATGCGTCTATCAAATACCCCCAAACTTATTATTTGTTAGTCCTCGAGCAAATTTATTCTAGAAAATAAAAATCATTTGAACCCCTAGTGGCCCTAGTGGCGGAGTGTTGTCTCCTGAGGGTTTACCAGAGGTGTACCCACAAAACCTTTATATTCCAAACCCTAGCTATCTACGCAAAACCTTGGAAAGCACTAAAGAATCTCCTTGGTTGGCATACTTATTGACTACAGGAGGAAGTACCCTCGATGCGAAATTCCAATTCTTTGTACACCGAGTTTGCACTCAAGCATACAAAAATTCATATAAAGTGACAGAGCTCTACTCGGATAGTTTCGGACATCATAAACCGAGTCAACCAATCACATGGAAAGATTAAGAAGATGGATGTAGAGAAAACATGGATGATGTTGACTAAGGTGAACCTATCCTAATGGACCGAGATATCTGGTCTGGACTAATATCAACACACCGGCATATACAAGGGAACCAAGTGTTCGATAATCCTAACTCTAGGTCAACTCATTTGGCATATACAAGGGCTCCGGTGGTCGACTTTATTGTATTTATTCGGTTGGTCTCGATGGTCTGGTCTCATTTTTTTTTTTTTTTGTCTCAATTTTCACTCTATTTCACCCTAGCAATGGTAAAGACAAAAATAAAACAAGTGATCGTGGATTCTTTCGATGTTTCCATCACGAGGATATGGCGAAACTACCATGTTTTCTTTTTCTAACACCGAGCTCGTGTTTTTATGAATAGACTCTTTAGATGTTTCCATCTAATCGATTGGTTCCTCAACTCCTACAACCAAGATGTTTCCATCCACTTATATTAGTTAGTGCCAACCTTAATAAGCATAAATTACTAGTCTCTGGAGTTTATTTATTGCAACTAAAAAGTTTCTCCCATACCCCCAAACTTAAATCTAACATTGTCCTCAATGTTCTAAAGATGAAATTAAAAGCATGAACAATGAGAAACTGTCACCACTTGAAGAAAATAGTAAGGAAAGATATTACCGTGTTGCAAGAGCATGGGTTACCACCCAAGAAGTGCTAAATTTAAAGTCTTGACCAGAGACATTGGAAAGGATTAGTCACCTCGAAGAATCATATAACATGTGATGGAATAATCAAGGGTCATCTGGATCAAAAAGTGCTACCCACAAGAAGAGGAGACTGCCACAGACCAGGAAGACATCCAACACACCCTTATCTATTTTTTTGTTTAAGACAACTACATTTAGTTGTGGTTCGGGTTCAGGCTCTATAAAAGGGTCTAGATAAAAAGTTTTCATCGGATGGATTTCCTCAAATGAAGGATCCTCAAGATCAGGTTCTAGAGTCTGGAAATACTCAACTAAGAACTTAGAAGCACATAACAATAACTCTGAATAATGGGATCCTCTAAGTCAATCGACTTGACTCACACAGTTGACCACAGTAGTGGTCATTCTTAAGCAAATGTGTTGACCCTAATATCCTAAAGTAATTAGGTTTAGTCTCAAAACTTAATAATTGACACATCTGAAACTTATATGTTCCCACAATTGGTTGAAAAATATTTGGTGCGAAAACAAAATCAATCGTGGTATCATAGCACAGGTTAACCACATCAACTAGAGGATGGGTTCTTAACAACGAACTTCTTTATGGACACAACTAGGTTCGGGAAAAAGTGTATGAAGATAATCTTTTAAAATGGTTGAGGCACATATGTCAAGTCCCAAGTTAGGGACTTTTCTAAGAGTTAAAGCACATGGAGAATGATAATCACCTCCAAACTTAGAGTTAGTTTCTCTAGAAATACTAGTCACAACTTCCCTAATTTCAAGGTCGTCTGATTCCTGAAAATGGTCAATTGATTCTTCTAAGTCAGGTACATCCTCACTCATCTCTACGAGTTCATTTTCTTTTTCTAAGTCTATTGTTTCTAAATCGCTAGACTCAAAATATACTCTTTTCCTCTAAACCATCATTGTCTTCGTAATCAAAAGGAAATACTACATCGTCTAAAACGGGGGTATCTCTAGTCAAATCCTCATCCTTTTGAATAGGTGAATAATTATTAAAATTATTTGGATTTGAACTAGAAATAATATTATCGTTATAAAGTTCAATTGGGGTAACTATTTCGATCACTATGCCTATTTATTTCAAATTCTTCATCAACACTATCCTCATCATAATCATCATTATAATAACATGAAAATGGTTGAACCTCATCTACACAAGTAGTGTTACCAATTCTAACCTCGTCATCCTGATTATAAAAATCCTCATTTTCATAGGTATTATTGGAAACACTGTATTGGAAATTAAGATTATTTCGAGCAAGTTTTTCGACAATCCTATTTGTACTTTCGATAAATTGCTTAAGAGTCTCTTCTAAAGATATCCTAGTTGACTGCTCTGGGGACTCATCTGGAATATTTAAGGTTTCCTTCACAAATAAGGAATGACTCTTGAAAGCCTCTTTCTAGAGAAATAGATGAATTGTTTTGCTCATAAGGTGACGCACGTGTGGATAGTAATTGGGCTCACCATGGTATGACCCATAACCTTCAAAAGGTTGGCGTTCCTAACCACTATTCACACTATGGTCATAGTAATAATGTCCATATTGTTCAGTTGGATATTCGTTGCATTGGCTATACCAGTTTGACATCCTAACTGCAAGGGAATTCTACACAAGCACAAACAAGGCTGACTCGACCACAACAAACCTATTGATTTCTAGCAAACAATAAGCATGATGGCTCCACTTAGATTGTTTCTAGACCAGCTTCTAATCCTTCGAAAGGGAATTCGTTACAACTGAGAAAACCCCTCTCGGGAATCAATCCGAGTTTAAGTAAGTTGAATAGAGGCGAGGAAGCTGCGTGGAGCTTTGATACCCAAGGCCTCACCGCATTACAAGGCGGCGCAGTCACGCATTCAACTCACAGAAACCATCATGAACTTCGAAGTATGCTCAAAAGGGTAACCAATATTTTTCGAACGACTTTCCTATTATGCTCGTTACCCTATAGGTCTCGTTCTAGTCAAAATTTTAGGCTTAGGTTCGTGTTTGGTTTCGTTTTCTTAAGGCGGGAAAGAAGTGAACGGTGATGAAATCCGAACCCTTATCTTGTATGGCCAGTCCTTGCCCTTTACTAGGAAATTAAAGCAGCCAGATTCAGTTCCTCGACATATATTCACACGAAATCATCCAGTAAACCCGCTGACAGGTGATTCGCGGGTGTTTAGAATTCTTACCTCCCGTTCCGGACGGGGATGAACCGTTGAAGTCGACTCGGGCCACGACTCCTATGTCGTGTACGAACCCGAGGGGCCGAGGTGATATCGTAATCACCGTCCTTCCCTGTGCAGTTTATATTTAAATTACCCTTCCTTAGGGTTTAAAATTAATAATGTCCAATAGTCCAAAAATAAAGTCCAAAAATTAAAAAGTCCAAAAATAAAAATTACAAAAATAATTACCTAATTACAAATTCTAAAAAAATAAAAATAATAATTACACTATATACAAAATTTTCTTCTTCACTCCGTTCGGATATCTCTTTTCTTTCTTATTTTGGCTTTGCTTTTCTTTTCAGCACTTTCTCTTTTTCTTTCGCTCCACTCCAAATCTGAAAGCAAACAGAAATACCAAAACGCGTAAAAAAGAACAAAAAGAATTAAAAGAAAAATAAAACCTAAAAACAAATCTATACACAAGTCCGCGTCGGCGGCGCCAAAATTAGTAAGGTTTTTAATTTGTTGTTGTAGTAAATAGGTTGTCGTTCACTCGGACTTGACGAGATTGATTTTAAGAATTAATAAAAGAAAATAAAAGAAAAATATATTCAAATATTGTCACATGATGAAGAGTGTTACTGGGACTCGGGATTCCACTAATTCTCACATTCATGCGGTTCATCTATTAATTCCGGACAATTAAGGCTCATAAAGTAACAAACATCGACTCTAATTCTTTGCCAAGGTAGATTTTATAAAGAATTATATGTAATTCACAAGCATGACGCATCTAAAGTACCTAAGACTAAGCATGCAACATCTAACGAATTCACAAATAATCAATAAAAATCATGAATCACTTATAATAGTGCAAATAGTCATAAAGGAATTAAATAGAATTACCACATGGGTGCAAAACAGCTTCCTCCGTCGTCCCAGTGATGGGTTCTAGCTCATCATGTTGGAAACACGCTCAAATTTCATTATTAATGCTCAAAAATGGTTTACAAATGATGAACAAGGGAGAAAAATAATGAAAACCGGGTTTGTAACAGTTATATTTGTTACAAACCGATCTGTTACAGAGAACGATAAAAAGAGAGTGTCGTTGTCACTGTTGCTTTAAGACTGCTTATGGATTACGACCCACGTTTGTGCGTCGTTGTCACTGTATCAAAAACGACGGTTCGGCGTGCGTTGAATGTTCTTCGTGTTCTTCAATGGCAGCAACAGCAGCAGAATTCTCCAACTCGATTTTTATTGCTCTGTGGTTGCTCCAAACTCTCCCAAACTCTCCATGCCCCTTCTTATCGACCCCAGCAACTATTTAAACACCTTTGGAGCAACAATAACTCCTCATTAATCCCAAAATATCCGGCAGTAAATGGAGAATATTTTCACGGGATTGTTTCCTATAATTTCTTCTACACACGCCTGACAGCAGAAAACTCTCCTTATTAAATTGTTACACGCTCCTGGTTGCTGCTCTAGTCACAAAACACGTTCAAATTCTCATGCAGACCCGTGAAAAACTCCCCTCGTGTACGTGCTGCTCTGATTTATTCTCTATGATTATCCAGCCAAAACTGGTCGAACAAAAGGCCTATACCAGCCCTGTTAGGTCCAAAGGAAGCTACCCAAACAATCTCAGCCATTTAGTCTCACGGGAACAGCTTCAAAATCGCAGCCCTAATTCTGCCCGTGAAACCTTAGCTTTTCCCGCCAATTTTCTGAATTTTGAAATGGAGAAGATGAAGTCCCCCTAACCAAACTGGGGGTGCGAATAGCAGGAGCCCAACTGAGGTGCCCCTTAACCAAAGTGAGGGTGCCTTTAGTACTTTTCTCCGGGGGTCCAAATAACACTTTTTGAGCAAATTTTTCCACATAAGTGTATTTCTACAAAAACACCTACAAACACACAAAACACCATAATAAGGACAAAAACGAGTACTAACAATATGAAACATTGAGGACAAATTAGACACATAAATGCGTCTATCAAGTCTGAAGTCGAATTGTGATGGTAAGAAGAGTTAGGCTGTTAATGGAGAACTGAAGATTAATGCCAATTCAGAAGAAAATAGTCTTCACGGATAGCCTGGTATACGTGAGAGGTCTGTCCGAATACAAACTTCACGATCACCAGAGTTGCCGAGGAAGTATCGGTGTTGAAAACCAAACTCAGGGGAAATTTCTTTTCACTGACAGAGGAGTGGCCGTGAAAGTTGGTAGAAGAAACAAAATCCCGTAACTTTATTTTTTCACGGATATGTGACTGTCCGTGATACTGACGGAGTAAAAAGAAAATCCAGGGGAGAAAATATTTCACCGACGGATATCTGGTCGCGGGAAATAGAAGGGAAAAACAGAAACTAAGGCTGTCAGTTCCATGGAACTGACAAGCCAATGACGAGATGGACTGAACTTTAATAAGCTTGTCCGTGGCCCATTTGGCTGTAGAGAATTATTTTGGAAGGGAAACAGATTTGGGGGGTGGGATATTTGGAATTTTGACTAGTTTTGGCAACCATTCGACCGGGATTTCGAGCACGGGTGCAACTACAATTTGGATACCTATATAAGAGATATTTCTATCTCAGAATCTTTTATCAAGCCATTGGAGAGGAGAACTCAAGAGAAGAAAAGCTAGGGTTTTGGAGCGATTCATCACCGTAACTATTTCTTTACCATTTTATCATATGAAACTCATGGGTTTTGTTAGTACCATGAGTAGCTAAACTTCTTAGTGATTGGGGATGAATTCTAAGTTCTAGACATGATTTTAGTTATTATATAAATCTATTTTTATTAGATTATTTATGATTAATTGATAGATTGTTTAGGTGGCCAACTGAATTAATTTGTTGATTTAATCAAATGCTAGTATTGAGTTAGGAGATAAGTAATAGTCGAATAATTCATACAAAAGTAGAAAACACAAGACCTTGCAGAGGGATTCTGTGTAGTGATTATGTGTATAAACAACACTAGAAAGTAGACCTTGAGCTAAGAGTCTAACTACTAGGATCAATCTATAATTCACAAAAGATAAAGCATTCAGACAAATTACACCTTGAGTGAGCTACTACTAGGTGGTTTCGAAGAATAGAATCTGGTATTGGAGAGCTTCCGCACTTGATGATTTAAGGAATTTAGGGGATATCACTGAGCTAGCTATTATTCCACGGTTGGTAATAATTTGTGATTAATTGTATTAATGGATGAATATAATAACTTGATGACGGTTTAGTAACGAAGAAGGATTCCCTGATCATATTTCTCTCCATTGCTTGAAACTTTATTACTTTCAATTGCTTTGTTATTTACTTTGAATCAAAAAACAAACCCCCATTGTGACACTTTTTGACAACTAAATCTCCCTGCTCTTCGTGGGAACGAACTTGACTTCCATTATATTATTCTTAATTGAGTGGAAATAAGATATTAATTTGATTGCACCTACGACACGCATCAAAATTTTGGCGCCGCTGCCGGGGAGCAGTCGATAGCTTTAGTTGTTATTTCTTTTTATTTTTAGTCTTATTTTTAGTTTTTGATTTAGCTTTTTGAGAATTTTGTTTCAGGTACTTAATCTATGGCATCAAAGGATTGGAATTACCCAAGGTCCGAAATTCAAACTCACAAGGGAACGGTACTACAAGCACGTCCACAGTCGCAACAAGAACTCTCTGAGTAAGAGATGGTTAATCAGACATTTACGAGAGAGATCCTCCACCTCCGGAGAGGAAGTTAGGAGAGTTAACATCTCCATGCTTAGATTCGCAACCAATGTGCATTTCAATCACTAACCAAAGTGGAGTCGAAGTCGAATCTACTTCAACATCTACCAAAGTTCAAGGGACATCCAGGTGAAAATCCAAATCGACACCTTCAACAGGTTCGAACACGATGACAAGTCCGAGGCATACAACCGCATACGAGAGATATGGCTATGCTACAAGCCTTCCCGTTCTCATTGACAGACTTAGCAGAAGAATGGTTGTATTGTCTTCCTCCAGGGAGTGTTACAACATGGACTCAAATGAAAAAGCTATTTCTAGAGAAATATTTTCCTGCTTCCAAAGCGGCATCCGTTCGGAAGGAGATTAGTGGCATTCTACAGATGTCTGGGGAGTCTCTATATGAATATTGGGAGAGGTATAAGAAGTTGTTGGCAAGCTTCCCACACCATAATATATCCTCAATACTTATCATTCAATACTTCTACGAAGGATTACTTCTGAAGCAGGAATTTGATTGATGCGAGTTTGCCGGTGGTTCACTTACTAAGAAGACAATCTCGCAGCAACCTTGATTTGATTGAGAGTATGGCTTCCAATGCTCAACAATTCTACACCGAAACAACTCTAATGTCGAAGAGTTAGTGAGATGGGAGAGTCTTCACAGTCAGAGCAACGGATGAACAACATAGAGAAGGTAGTACAACGGATGGCAGCAGTGATTATTCCTTCTTATGAAGAAGAGTCTGAACAGGTGATCGATGTGTTCCCTAATCAGAGGCCAAGGTATGATCCCTACTCTAATACTTATAATCCGGGTTGGAAAGATCACCCAAATTTTAGTTATGCAAATCAACAAGCTGTAGCTCCTAATACTTATGGGCGACAGAGTGGTTTTCAACAACCACAGTTTCGATCACAACCTCTACCACAGCCTCAACAACAGACTCAAAATTCTGGTTTAGAGGAGATGATGAAAATGATGATGCAAAAGCAAGATGCCAATCTCAGCGTCAAGATGCAATCCTGCAGAAACAAGACATGGCTATAAAGGACTTGCAACTTCAAATGGGACAATTGGCAACAGACATGAATGAAATAAAAAGCACGTAATTCAAGAAAGTTGCCATCACAACCTTTTGTGAATCCAAGAGAGAACGTCAATGTCAGAACTCTAAGAAGTGGGAAGCAAACTGAAGAGCAAAACAACAAGAAAAGGTTACTCACCACTTGGAAGAGGAAGTAGGGGTGGAAACCGTTCAAAAGGAAAAGCCAACCTCAACTGGCCAACCTAAGGACACAGTTCCTACTTTTACCACACCACCTCCTTTTCCTAGTCGTTTTGCCAAGTCAAAGAAGCAAGCTCTAGACAAGGAGATTATGGATATTTTCAGTAAGGTGCATATCAACATTCCATTTATTGAGGCCATCAGAATGGTACCCAGGTATGCCAAAGTTTTGAAGGATTTGTGTACAAGGAAGGAGAGGTTGATTGCTAACGATATCACTCAGGTGGGCAAAAGTGCTTCAGCTATGTTGCTAAAGAAGATGCCTGCAAAGTGTAAAGATCCTGGTGGTTTTACAGTGCCAGTTACTATTGGTGAAAACGGTTCGAGCGTGCTTTGCTTGATTTGGGAGCTTCCATAAGTGTGATGTCAGCCGATATTTATGATTCATTGAATCTCGGACCTTTAAAGGAGACAGGGATTATCATTCAATTAGCTAATAAGTCTAACACCCTAAGGGACTCATGGAAGACGTGTTGGTGCAAGTGAATGAACTAATCTTTCCGGTTGATTTCTTTGTTGTGGATATGCAGAATGGGGACAATTGTTCGTCTACTTCATTACTTATTGGGAGACCATTTATGAAGACTGCTAAGACAAAGATTGATTGTGATACTGGGACACTCACTATGGAGTTTGACAAAGAGGTTATACGTTTCAATATTTTTGAAGCCATGCGTTATCCAAGTGATATCCATTCCGCATTTTCTGTTGATGTTATTGGTTCGTTGGCACAACAGATGTTTGATTTGATCAACGAAGATGAACTTGAATCTGTGCTACAAAATAACATTGATTTGGACGTCCATGGCATGCCTAACTTGGACATTGATATTTCCAAGGAGTTTGTTGAGACATGTGGTGCTTTAACAAAGATCACAAGAAGTTAGAAGAGGTAATATTTCATATATCTCTTTACTCATGAATCGATGAAGTTCCTTTACCTTTCGTTGTACAGCACCTAAATTAGAGTTGAAACCTCTACCTGATCACTTAAAGTACGCTTACTTGGGTGATGGGGAAGAGCTTCAGTCATTATTGCAAAGAATCACACAAAGAATACGGAAGAACGCCTCCTTAGGGTTCTGAAAGAGCACAAAACGGCTATTAGTTGGACAATTCCTGACATCAAAGGCATTAGTCCAGCCATGTGCATGCATATAATTCTTATGGAAGATGATATCAAGCCAGTATGTGATGCTCAGCGTAGGCTTAACCCCCCCAATGATGGAGGTCGTGAAGAAAGAGATCCTCAAATTACTAAGTGTGGGGGTGATTTACCCAATTTCTGACAGCAAATGGGTTAGTCCGGTGCAAGTGGTGCCTAAGAAATCAGGTGTCACTGTTGTTAGAAATCAAGATAATGAACTTGTTCCAACAAGAGTTCAAACATGATGGCGAGTGTGCATAGACTACAGAAAGCTCAATTCGGCTACCCGCAAGGATCACTTTCCTTTGCCTTTCTTTGATCAGATGTTAGAGAGGTTAGCGGGACATTCTCATTATTGCTTTTTGGATGGTTATTTGGGCTACAATCAAATTGTTATTGCACCGGAGGATCAAGAGAAGACTACTTTCACTTGTCCTTTCGGTACATTCGCATATAGAAGAATGCCATTTGGTCTTTGCAATGCGCCTGCCACTTTTCATAGATGTATGGTTAGTATATTTTCTGATTACGTGGAAAACATCATTGAGGTATTTATGGACGAATTCAGTGTTTATGGTGATTCATTTGATATTTGTTTAAATAATTTTGAACTTGTGCTTAAAATATGCATAGACACTAATCTTGTTTTAAACTGGGAGAAATGCCACTTTATGGTAGACCATGGAATTGTACTTGGCCACATCGTGTCCTCTCAAGGGATCGAGGTAGACAAGGAAAAGATAGACTTGATTAGGAACTTACAATACCCCACTTCGGTGAGGGAAATTCGTGCATTTCTTGGTCATGCAGGTTTTTATAGGAGGTTTATCAAAGATTTCTCCAAAATCTCAATGCCGATGTGCAGATTGTTGCAAAAAGAGGTTGCCTTTAACTTCGACCAGGAGTGCAAGGATGCGTTTAATAAATTGAAGGAATTGTTGACTACTGCACCAATTATTAAGTCACCTGACTGGAGTTTGCCGTTCGAGTTAATGTGTGATGCAAGTGATTATGCAGTTTGAGTCGTTTTGGGTCAAAAAGTAGACAAGAGGTCACATGTGATTTATTATGCATCAAGGACCCTAAACGATGCTCAAATCAACTATTCTACTACTGAGAAAGAGTTTTTGGCTATAGTATTTGCATTAGAAAAATTTAGAGCTTATTTGGTGGGTACCAATGTGATTGTATATTCTGATCATGCAGCACTACGGTATCTATTGAAAAAGAAGGAGGCTAAGCCAAGACTCATACGTTGGATTCTTTTGCTGCAAGAATTCAATATGGAAATCAAAGATAAGAAATGTGTTGAGAATACAGTTGCCGATCATCTTAGTAGACTTGTTGTTTCCGAAGAAGAACTCCCCTTACAGGATCGTTTTCCAGACGAACAACTTTTCTCGATTGAAGAATCAACACCTTGGTACGCTGATATCGTGAACTATTTGGTTACAAGGAAAGTACCTAGTACAATGTCCACTTTTCAAAAGCTAAAGCTTAATAAAATAGCCAAGCAGTATGTGTGGGATGAACCCTACTTGTGGAAATATGGTGCTGATCAAATTATCCGCGGGTGCGTACTAAACTCTGAATTTCAGTCAATTCTATCTTTTTGTCATTCTTATGCTTGTGGTGGTCACTTTGGTGCAAAACGTACCACTCTCAAAGTCCTTGAGAGTGGCTTTTATTAGCCTACCCTATTTGAGGATGCATATGCTTTTTGTAAATCTTGTGATAGATGTCAACGAACGGGAAATCTAGGTGCTCGAAATCAAATGCCACTCAATCCTATTCTCACTGTCGAGATTTTTGATGTGTGGGGCATTGATTTTATGGGTCCTTTTGTTAGTTCGAATGGAAAATTTTATATACTTCTTGCTGTGGATTATGTTTCTAAATGGGTGGAAGCTAAAGCTACCCCTACTAATGATTCTCAAGTTGTTTGTGAGTTTGTGAAGGAATATATTTTCTCTAGACATGGTACACCAAGAGTGGTTATCAGTGATGGAGGCTCGCACTTCAAGAAATCCTTCCATGCTCTCCTCAAGAAGTACAACATTACACACAAGATTGGTACGCCGTATCACCCACAAACTAGTAGGCAAGCTGAAATTTCTAATCGTGAGATTAAGTCCATCCTGGAGAAAACCGTTAACACTACACGGAAGGATTGGAGTTATAGACTCAACGATGCACTTTGGGCGTATAGAACAGCATATAAGACACCGATTGGTATGTCTCCATATCGGTTGGTTTATGGCAAAGCTTGTCATCTCCCGGTTGAACTTGAGCATAAGGATTTATGGGCGGTAAAGATGTGCAACATGGAGTATGATAAAGCGGGGAAACATAGGCAACTACAAATCAATGAGCTAGAGGAGATACATAATGATGCTTACGAGAGTTCCCGTATATACATGGAGAAGACTAAGCTTTTCCATGACAAGATGATTTCTAGGAAGAATTTTGTTGTGGGACAGAAAGTTCTTTTATTCATTCTCGTCTTAATCTATTTCCTGGTAAGCTAAGGTCCAGATGGATTGGACCATATGTTGTTACTAATGTTTATTCTCATGGTGCAGTTGATATCACTAGTCTTAGAGATGAGACTACTTCTAAGGTCAACGGCCATAGATTGAAGCCATACTATGAAAACATCGCTTATGTGAATGTGGATGAGATAGATCTTAAAGATTTACTCCCTCTGGAGGAGTAGTATAAGGAGAATGCCAAGTCGGGCTGACGCCTTTAAACCAAGCGCTAAATGGGAGGCAACCCATAGGTTTTGTATATTAAACCCTTCTATTTTTGTTTTTTATTGTTTTCATATCATATTTGCATCCCCATGTTTAATTTCATTGAGTCTGTAATCTATTTTAGAAGAAAATTATGACGAATACCTTTTCGTCGGAAAAATTCAGACTGCGCGTAGTTCAGTCCAGAGACCATAACTGTCAGACCGTTTATCGAAACACTGTGTCCGTTTGACACTTAGTAGAAAACACGTAGATGAACAACTTTTGTGAAATGGAGTTTTTCCAAATTCCTTACCAATTTGCACAGTTTTTGCGTTTTATCTGCTATTACGTCAGAATTTAGAACTTTTCGGTTTTACACATTGAGGACAATGTGAAGTTTAAGTGTGGGGGAGTATTTTGCATATAGATTTTTCAACTTCTTTGTATATATTTGAATAAAACCTCCAACTTGTAGAGATTTTAGAGTCACTAGCATACTTCTAGGTATGTTTACATAGAGAATCTGACCAACATAACTGAACTTGGAAGTGTTAGGGAACTACATTCGGATTTCTTACGAATTAGAGTGTTAAATAATGGATTTAATCATGCCGGTGATGCAAATTAGGATCAGGGAGAAATGCATTATTAGAGTTTCTGATCAATCATTAGTGGGGACTACCCATTTTCATATCAACCAAGGCACCAGACCAAATTTTCTTTGTAGCTGACTAAAGAGCTTTCTTTTGAGTGTGTGTCACCGTAAGTTAATTCCGGGTAGAATGGTGAGCTACCCAACCTCCCACCAATAGAAGCACTATTTTTGATCTCTTGAGTGCTAATTTTGTCAATCATAATGGTGACGTCTATAGATGAAAACCACCTTCTTGTAGTTTGATTTGCAGTTAGCACCATTCTCCCTCTCGACAACAACAGATCCATAGAAACACCATCATCATCAACAAGTGGAGCGACATCAAAATTTACAAGGAAAGTTGAAGACGTTTGAGGTTTACAAGCAACAATACAAGGAAGAGCGAAATTTCATATTCAAGTAAAGCAACATATACATGAGCAGATTTTTTATATACATGTTGAAGACTTACATATAAAGAGCAGAATTCTATATCTAAGTATGAAGACTTATTACAAGAGCGAAGAAGATCAAAAGATGAGAGTTATTGAAGTTTATGATACAAGGGCATTACAAGTTGTGAAGATAAAAGTGGTAACGTACTTCTTTCATGGCCATGTTAATTTTATTTCATATTTATTGTTTTAGTTGCAATCTCTCTTCAAAAAAAAAAAAAAAAAAAACGAGAAAAAAAAATATATATATATATATATATATACAAAGAGATTTGCATTTAGGTTGTTATTTGTTCAATAATGCCATGTGGAAGAAAAATATATAAAGAAGTTTTAAGCAACAAGGAAATTGAGGAAAACAGTACAAATTGTCGAAGTTCTACAAGTTCAAGAGTTTATCATCAACAGTTGAAGACCGAAGACGAAGACCAAAAAGATGAAGAAGACGAGTCGAAGGAAGACGTTTCTATTGGATGATGTGAGAGTGGTGCTTTCATCATTGAAATCAGATGTGAAGGTGGTAAGTACTCTCATCCTTGCTATAGTGGTTGATTTCCTTTCGTAGAGATCATCAGAAAAATATCTTTATTTTCCACGATTTTGTGGAGTCTCCTGAAATAATTCGGAAGGTTTCCTTCCCACCATTCAACGTGTGTAGGATTCTCTCTTCATTCCTACCTGCACACATGTGAGACCCATAAAAGAGGCCGTCTTATTGAGTGCAATTATCATAAAATCCTTTTAAGTGAGGCATAAGTCGAGGCGAAATGCTTATTGATCGCTCTCAAACACGCATTCTCTCATTATGGTGTGGTTATTTCTCACTCAAGATTTAAGAATGAATATGTTCTTTGGTATTTCTAACTTCTTATTACTAGCATGCAGAAACTATATGTCCTCATAGCTCTTTAGATGCTTGGGAAGCTGGAACGCTTTGAAGTTGGAATAGGTTTTGTGGGTATACCTCTCGTAAGCCCTCACGAGACTATAACTCGTCCACTAGGGACACCTAGGGGTTTAAAGGCCTCGTTATTCATGCTAAGAGTAACCGTATCCTCGGTGACATGGAGTTGTTGTATTTTAGATAGTTTGCTCGAGGACTAGCAAAAGCCAAGTGTGGGGGAATTTGTTAAGTGCATATTTTGCATATATTTTGTGTCGAATCCATACTAGTAATTGCTTAGTTTCTTGCAAATTATTGTATATTACGTTTGTTTTCTCTTATTTATGTTTTGCTAGGTGAATCATCCAAAAGAAGTGAAATTGCACATAATTGTGCAATAAAAGAAGTTAGTTGTTTGCGGAGAAGGGACAAAGACCAAGTAAAACTCATCCAAATTGAGGAGTTCTTGCTATCATCTCGGAGAGAACTAAAATACAAAGCAACCGGCAAAGAACGAACTCATTCCGACATCGTATGAGGAAGCTAGGAGCAAAAGAAGAGTAAACTAAAATTGCACTTTGTCAGTCTTGCAAGACCGACGGTTGAAAGGGTAAACTGTTAAAGGCACCAGCCATGCATATCAGGGGCACGACCTTTCTTCTTCATGCACAAGCGATCAAAAACCAGGGTTCTTTTCATGAACAGCAGAAACTGGTTCAGCTGTCGTTTCCATTAATAGAAGTGTTGGAGCTCACGGAAAGTCGATTGTTAACTTATGGGTCATTGAATGAACTCGACTTGGAGTATGGGAGATGAATATAAGCCGTGTTCATTGACGGAGAAGAACTCGAGCATGGTGATGCCATTGTTGGGTGATGGAGTTGAGATGGTGGTAGTTTGTCGATGGATGGAGCTTGGCAGAGGTGCTCGTAATGGTTGATCGATGGTGTAGGGATGTGATGCGTGTCGTAACCACAACAAATTAATCAATATATTTCCCACTAATTAACTAGTAATATAGCGGTAGTAAGGATCGTTCCCACAGAGAGCTGTGTAATTGATATGTTATTTGATTCGGCAAAATAATAAAAAACACAAAGGGGGATTGTTTTAAAGTGAAATAAAAAGAATAACAAATAAAAGAAAGATATGATCAAGGAATCCTTCGCCATTACCAAGCGATAACTGGATTAGTATACTTATCTATCTTCGTTAGAACCATTCATAACCAACCGTAGGAAACCAGCTAGCTCAGTGCTATCCTCAAAACTCCTTTTACCACGGATTTTAAGCTCTCCAATATCGATTCTATCCAACTGAACCACCAAGTAGTAGCTCACTCAAGGTGTAATCCGATCGAACGCTTAGGCTTTGTGAATTAGGTTGATCCCAGTAGTTAAACTCTTAGCTCAAGGTCCACTTTCTCGGTGTTGTATTCACCCGCAATTGCTCCACATAATCCCTCTGCAAGGTCTTGCGATTTCTACTTGTGTATGAATTATTCGACGATTACTTATCTCCTAACCCAATACTAGCAATAGAAAAATTAATAGACTAATCTAGTATGCATCCCAAATCAATCTAAGAATCACTCATAAAGATCAAATAGTGAAAACAAACGATGATGTGATTAAAACTCCGAACAAACTTGTATAATAATAGAGCTTCACGCTAGAACATTGAATTCATCCTCAATCAACAAAAGTTTAGCCTCTCATGTTTACACCGTTTCACGGTTTCCCCCAAAAGGGGTAAACCCTAAAATATTTTATGAAGAACCAAAGTGTATTATGAGATGTAAGATATTATCCTCTATGTTTAGGTTAAGAAATCTTCTTTTATAGGTATCCAAGAGTAGAAGTGCACGTGCTTCAAATCCCGTGTAAAGTTGGTTGCCAAAACCGAGCCTACATTCCAAAATAAGCTCACGCCCAAGTCTTGGTCGTGATGAGATATACACACACTCGAATGGGCCACGAGTTACCATAGAAGTCCAGCCCATTTCCTAGTTCAATGGCTTGTCACTTGTCGAAATCGATGTAAAACCTAATCTCCTTTATCTCCATCAGCTTCACGGACACTCGACTAGTCGTGAAAATATGAAACATCCGGATTTTCGTTTTCGGCCAAAAACTTCCTGCAGACACTTCTCCCCTCCGTGAGTTTTCAAATTCCCCGAGTTTTGTGTTTCCGCCAGCCATCCACGGATACTCCGGGGTGATCGAGAGTTTCACAATCTCCGAGTTTTCAAGCCTAAACCAATAACTCCGCGTATACCACCGTCTCGTGAAGACCATCTCTGCTTTCTTCATCATTGTGAAACCCGTCTCGCCTCCTTCTTTTCTCGTCATCTCTGCCTACTTCCTAGTTCTCCATCTTCTCGAGCTTTATCATCATTCCCTGTACAGAGCCAACCCTGATTGCTTCTCGATAGCATCACTTCCATGAAACAAAGCTGAGAACGCCACCTTTCTGTCGAGCTCGTCATCACCATCTTGATCCTCACGATCATCAGCATCACCGGTAATAGCAGCAGCACTTCCAACTCAATCACCATTACGAGCACATCTGCCAAGCTCCATCGACGGAAAACTAAAGCCAGCTCAACTCCTCTTCATCCCTGTTTTGCTTCTCGAGCTCACCATTCAATATCAGAAGCATCAAAACTGAAAACTTCATCTCTTAACTGAAATTTAGCCAATACCCATCAAACTCGAGATGTTCATTATCACAATGTTGTCACAGCTCGGATCTTTTCCTTCTCTACAGACTCAGTCTCTCTCCACCGTCATTAGTTTGATCAATCACTGCCAATGCAGCGATAACCAAACTCCAATCCAATCTTCGCAACCACAGCCTCAAACCCTGAGATGCTTCTTGTTTTGCTTTAAACTGAACTCATATATCACTATCCTTCAATGAACTATCGAGCTCCGAACTTCATCCAACCTCCTATCACAGCTCCATTCTTTCCTTGTTCTTGATTATTCTTATCTTCCCCATCTGCCACAGCATCAGTGCCAGCAACATCAACACAGCTGGCTTCGTCACTTCCTTCTCTTCTATCGCTGAACAACACTATCGCTTGCCATTTTATCACTTCACCATCATCATATTCTGATCACTAGCATCATACAGTTCAGCTCCATCTTCTTTGCCATCATCGCACATCATTAGGTTACCGCCTCGAACTCACTCCCTGCCATCGATAATCAACAAAGAATAAGACTCTTCCTTCCATTACGACATGCCTTCAAGCAACCACTGCACCTCCGGCTCCATTATCTCCGTCAACTACCAATGGTAGTTACATTCGGATTCCCTTAACTTGGTCGTGATGCTTGGTGAAGAAGATGATGGCGGCAGCGCCGAGTAAAATAGTCGGGTGCCTTTAGAAATCACATTTAACCTGTCGGGTCTTGCAAGATCGACGATTGTAATTTTCGGCATCATCCTTGTTTCGCGCATAACTTCTTAGTATGATATCAGATTGACCCCATTCTTCCGGCGTTGGCTTCGTCTTTTCCTCCTCTTCAAGGTGATAGCAAGAACTCTTAGAGTTGAACGAGTTTCACTTGGTCTTTGACTCTTCTCAGCTTGCGGCTAACTTCTTTTATTGCACAATTAAGTGCAAATTCACTTCTTTGGATGATTCACCTAGCAAAACATAAATAAGAGAAAACAAGAGTAATATACAATAATTTGCAAGAAACTAAGCAATTACTAGCATGGATTCGACACTAAATATATGCAAAATATGCACTTAACAAATTCCCCCACACTTGGCTTTTGCTAGTCCTCGAGCAAACTATCTAAAATACAACAACTCCATGTCGTTGAGGATACGGTTGCACTTAGCATGTGCAACAGGCCTTTAAACCCCTAGGTGTCCCTAGTGGACGAGTTATAGTCTCGTGAGGGTTTACCAGAGATATACCCACAAAACCTGCTCCAACTTCAAAGCGTTCCAGCTTCCCAAGCATCCAAAGAGCTATGAGGACATAGAGTTTCTGCATGCTAGTAATAAGAAGTTAGAAATACCAAAGAACATATTCTCATTCTTAAATGTTGAGTGAGAAATAACCACACCATAATGAGAGAACGCGTGTTTGAGAGCGATCAATAAGCATTTCGCCTCGACTTCTGCCTCACTTAAAAGGATTTTATGATAATTGCACTCAAAAAGACGGCTTTTTTATGGGTCTCACATGTGTGCAGGTAGGAATGAAGAGAGAAATCCTACACACGTTGAATGGTGGGAAGGAAACCTTCCGAAATAATTTCTGGAGACTCCACAAAATCGTGGAAAACAAAAATATTTTTCTGATGATCTCTAAGAAAGGAAATCAACCACTATAGCAAGGATGAGAGTACTTACCACCTTCACATCGATTGCAATGATGAAAGCACCACTCACAACATCCAATAGAAACGTCTTCCTTTGGCTCGTCTTCTTCATCTTCTTGGTCTTCGTCTTCGGTCTTCAACCGATGATAAACTCTTGAACTTCGTAGAACTCGACAATTTATAACTCATTCTCTTCAATTTCCTTATTGCTTGATACTTCCTTATAGATTTTTCTTCCCCATGGTCTTATTGAACATATAACAACCTAAATGCAAATCTTTTTGTATTTTTTTTTCTTTTTTCTCTTTTTATTTTTTATTTTTATATATTTATTTTTTATTTTTTATTTTTTTTTGTATTATTATTATTTATTATTTTATTTTTTTTATTTTTAAAAAAAAGAGGTGTTACTATTCAAAGAGGTGTTGGGGCCCAGCTTGTCGCTAGGTTGCCAACCAAAAGCCCTGTGTAATATATTCTTTTCAGTATTAAACATATTTATGGAATATAATAATCTTTTTACAAAAAGATTGCAACTACAAAAATAATAATGAAATTAAAATAACATGGCCATGAAAGAAGTACTTTACCACTTTGATCTTCACAACTTGTATTGTCTTTGTATCATAAACTTCAATAACTCTCATCTTTTGATTTTCTTCGCTCTTGTAAATAAGTCTTCATACTTAGATATATAATTCAGCTCATTGTATGTTGCTTTACTTGGATATGAAATTTTCTCTTCCTTGTATTGTTGCTTGTAAACCTCAAGCGTCTTCAACTTTCCTTGTAGATTTTGATGTCGCTCTTCTTGTTGATGATGATGTGTTTCTATGGACCTGTTGTTGGCGAGAGAGAGAGAATGGTGCTAACTACAAATCAAACTACAAGAAGGTGGTTTTCGTCTATAGACGTCACCCTCATGATTGACAAAATTAGCACTCAAGAGATCAAAAATAGTGCTTCTATTGATGTGAAGTTGGGTAGCTCACCATTCTACCCGGAATTAACGTACGGTGACACACACTCAAAAGAAAGCCCTTTAGTCAGCTACAAAGAAATTTGGTATGGTGCCTCTGTTGATTTGAAAATAGGTAGTCTCCACTAATGATTGATCAGCAACTCTAATAATGCATTTCTCCCTGCTCCTAATTTGCATCACCGGCATGATTAAATCCATTATTTAACACTCTAACAAGCAAGAAATCCGAATGTAGTTCCCTAACACTTCCAAGTTCAGTTATGTTGGTCAGAATCTCTATGTAATCATACCTAGAAGTATGCTAGTGACTCTAAAATCTCTACAAGTTGGAGGTCTTATTCAAATATATACAAAAAAAATTTAAAAATTTGACTCAAAAAGTCTAAACACTCTATATGCAAAAGACTCCCCCACACTTAAACTTCACATTGTCCTCAATGTGTAAAACTGAAAATTCTGAATTCTGACGTAACAGCAGATAAAACGCAAAAACTGTACAAATTGGTAAGGAATTTGGAAAAACTCCATTTCACAAAAGTTGTTCATCTACGTGTTTTATACACAGTGTCAAAAGGGCACAGTATTTCGGTAAACGGTCTGACAGTTATGGTCTCTGGACTGAACTACGCGCAGTCTGAATTTTTCTGACGAAAAGGTATTCGTCATAATTCTCTTCTAAGATAGATTCCGGACTCAATGAAATTAAACATGGGGATGCAAACATGACATGAAAACAATAAAAAAAAAAAAAAAAAAAGGGTTTAAGATACAAAACCTATGGGTTGCCTCCCATGAAGCGCTTGGTTTAAAGTCGTCAGCCCGACTCTCTTGTTATGGTCCATATACCAACAATCGAAAATCTGGGTAGTCTGCCTTAAAACAATCTGCAATTCTAATAACAACTTCACACAATTATTAGCATAACATATGAATAATGAAATTGTTATAACTTTAAAGCTTCCCCACACTTAGTCCTTTCTACACTCGAAAGTGGATAGAGAACATAAAATAAGGAACTTCTATAGGTTCCTCTCGATGAACCCGCACAATACTAGAATCAAACACATCAAGTGGTATATACTTAGAAGTAAAATAATCCTTCTAATTTTAGAAGCACAACTACTCAATCCCAAGTGATGTGGATCAAAAAGATTGAGAAATATGCAAAGGATTAGACAAACCTTCCACAATCTCTCGTATTACGGGATCCTCATCATTCTTAAAGAATTGCAATGAATTATTTACCTCATTTGTATCGTGGTCCTCTATCAAACTATTTAGCCATTCTTCGTCGGGCCGCTTCAACGAAATCTCAAAGCATCATTATAATCCTTGGCTATCTCAATTGGGTCTTCCACAACTTCAACCAATTTGGTTTCATTCTCAATCACTATTTGTTCAACACTTTCGTCATCATAATCAGAATCATCTCCTAGAAATTCTAGTTCATTGGTGCAAATCCTAAAATCATTGTTTGAGTACGTTACACCATTTATAACAACGGTTATGTCATATTCATTCTCCTCCTTTTGAATAGGCGAGTGATCGTTATTATGATCCGGAGTTGAAATAACATTACCATTATTGCAAGGATTTTCCAAAGGTTGCTCATCTTCATCAGAGTCTTCGTCAACCTCATAATCTTCAATATCCCAACGACGTTGAAGTTCATTCGTATTACCTTGTTAATTTCTTCGAGAGTCTTTTCGATGCTCCAGCTTCTTCTAACGATCATATTGTTTAGAAAGTTTTCGATATTAATATGTTTTCCGCCATTATTCACGATGGAATTTTCAGACTGTATCTCTTCTTTTGACATAAATGACGAAAGAACATGATAAAGAGGAGTAGGTCTTTCCACACTCTCTGTCATCTGCACATTACTAGAAAATAACTGATCAGAAGCATAACTATCCTCCCATCCCTTTGATTGCTCACGTACATACCCGTCATAAGGTTGTTGATATGTATGAGAGTATCCATAAGGCTCCGTAGGGTATGGTTGGTAGTTGTTATATGAATGAGGTTGAAATCCAAATTCATTACCACAATAATATGATGATTGGTCTTGTGCTCCGTACATGTTATGTCCATAAGGAAACATGACGACTCACAAGAACACAAGAAAAAAAAATTAAAAAAAAAAACAAGCTAAACAAATAACAAATCAATTAACAACCGGCTCCCCGGGAATGGCGCCTAAAATTTGATGCGTGTCGTAACCACAACAAATTAATCAATATATTTCCCACTAATTAACTAGTAATATAGCGGTAGTAAGGATCGTTCCCACAGAGAGCTGTGTAATTGATATGTTATTTGATTCAGCAAAATAATAAAAAACACAAAGGGGGATTGTTTTAAAGTGAAATAAAAAGAATAACAAATAAAAGAAAGATATGATCAAAGAATCCTTCGCCGTTACCAAGCGATAACTGGATTAGTATACTTATCTATCTTCGTTAGAATCATTCATCACCAACCGTAAGAAAGCAGCTAGCTCAGTGCTATCCTCAAAACTCCTTTTACCACGGATACGGAAGCTCTCCAATATCAGATTCTATCCAACCGAACCACCAAGTAGTAGCTCACTCAAGGTGTAATCCGATCGAACGCTTAGGCTTTGTGAATTAGGTTGATCCCAGTGGTTAAACTCTTAGCTCAAGGTCCACTTCGGGGTGTTGTATTCACCCGCAATTGCTCCACGAGAATCCCTCCGCAAGGTCTTGCGATTTCTACTTGTGTATGAATTATTCGACGATTACTTATCTCCTAACCCAATACTAGCAATAGAACAATTAATAGACTAATCTAGTATGCATCCCAAATTAATCTAAGAATCACTCATAAAGATCAAATAGTGAAAACAAACGATGCTGTGATTAAAACTCCGAACAAACTTGTATAATAATAGAGCTTCACGCTAGAACATTGAATTCATCCTCAATCAACAAAAGTTTAGCCTCTCATGTTTACACCGTTTTACGGTTTCCCCCAAAAGGGGTAAACCCTAAAATATTTTATGAAGAACCAAAGTGTATTATGAGATGTAAGATATTATCCTCTATGTTTAGGTTAAGAAATCTTCTTTTATAGGTATCCAAGAGTAGAAGTGCCCGTGCTTCAAATCCCGTGTAAAGTTGGTTTCCAAAACCTAGCCTACATTCCAAAATAAGCTCACGCCCAAGTCTTGGTCGTGATGGGTAAATACACACAGCTTTGAATGGGCTACGAGTTACCATAGAAGTACAGCCCATTTCCTAGTTCAATGGCTTGTCGGTTGTCGAAACCGACGGCCTAATCTCCTTTATCTCCATCACTTCACGGACACTCGACTAGTCGTGAAAATATGAAACATCCGGATTTTCGTTTCAGCCAAAAACTTCCACAGACACTTCTCCCTCCGTGAGTTTTCAAATTCCCTGAGTTTTGTGTTTCCGGCCAGCCATCCACGGATACTCTGGTGATCGAGAGTTTCACAATCTCCTGAGTTTTCAAGCCTAAACCAATAACTCCGCGTATACCAGTCTGTCCGTGAAGACCATCTGTTTCTTCATCATTGCGAAACCCGTCTCAGCTCCTTCTTTTCTCGTCATCTCTGCCTACTTCCCAGTTCTCCATCTTCTCGAGCTTTATCATCATTCCCTGTACAGAGCCAACCCTGATTGCTTCTCGATAGCATCACTTCCATGAAACAAAGCTGAGAACGCCACCTTCTCGTTGAGCTCGTCATCACCATCTTGATCCTCACGATCATCAGCATCACCGGTAATAGCAGCAGCACTTCCAACTCAATCACCATTACGAGCACATCTGCCAAGCTCCATCGACGGCAAACTAAAGCCAGTTCAATTCCTCTTCATCCCTGTTTTGTTTCTCGATCTCACCATTCAATATCAGAAGCATCAAAACTGGCAGCTTCATCTCTTACCTGAAATTTAGCCAATACCCATCAAACTCGAGATGTTCATTATCACAATGTTGTCACAGCTCGGATCTTTTCCTTCTCTACAGACTCAGTCTCTCTCCACCGTCATTAGTTTGATCAATCACTGCCAATGCAGCGATAACCAAACTCCAATCCAGTCTTCGCAACCACAGCCTCAAACCCTGAGATGCTTCTTGTTTTTCTTTAAACTGAACTCATCGATCACTATCCTTCAATGAACTGTCGAGCTCCGAACTTCATCCAACCTCCAATCACAGCTCCATTCTTTCCTTGTTCTTGATTATTCTTATCTTCCCCATCTTCCAACAACATCAGTGCCAGCAACATCAACACAGCTGGCTTCGTCACTTCCTTCTCTTCTATCGCTGAACAACACTATCGCTTGCCATTTTATCACTTCACCATCATCATATTCTGATCACTAGCATCATACAGTTCAGCTCCATCTTCTTTTCCAGCATCGCACATCATTAGGTTACCTCCTCGAACTCACTCCCTGCCATCGATAATCAACAGCAACAGACTCTTCCTTCCAGCTACGTACAGCTTCGGCAACCACAGACCTCCAGCTCCATTATCTCCGTCAACTACCAATGGTAGTTACATTCAGTTCCCTGAACTTGGTCGTGATGCTTGGTGAAGAAGATGATGGCGGCAGCCCCGAGTAAAATAGTCGGGTGCCTTTAGAAATCACATTTAATTGTCAGTCTTGCAAGACTGACAGTGCAATTTTCGGCATCATCCTTGTTTCGCGCATAACTTCTTAGTATGATATAAGATTGACCCCATTCTTCCGGCGTTGGCTTCGTCTTTTCGTCCTCTTCAAGGTGATAGCAAGAACTCCTAGAGTTGAACGAGTTTCACTTGGTCTTTGACCCTTCTCAGCTTGCGGCTAACTTCTTTTATTGCACAATTAAGTGCAAATTCACTTCTTTTGGATGATTCACCTAGCAAAACATAAATAAGAGAAAACAAGAGTAATATACAATAATTTTCAAGAAACTAAGCAATTACTAGCATGGATTCGACACTAAATATATGCAAAATATGCACTTAACAGGATGTGAGAACAAGATGGTGATATTCAGTCTTGATGGCAGCTGGTTCCGAGAGTAGAGAAGTGCTGTAGCTCGAATTTGAGAAGTTAACAGAGCATGAGAGATGAATGTGCAGTGGCAATGATTGAATAGAATGCCGCAGTAGATGGAGAAGAGAGACACTGAAGCTCGTGATAGAAAAGATCAAGGCGTTGTTGCCATTAATCTGATGGCAGAGATAGCAGCCAAACATAAGCTGGATGAAGGAGGAGTCTGAAGTCGAATTGTGATGGGTAAGAAGAGTTTGGCTGTTAATGGAGAACTGAAGATTAATGCCAATTCAGAAGAAAATACTCTTCACGAATAGCCTGGTATACGTGAGAGGTCTGTCCGAATACAAACTTCACGATCACCAGAGTTGCCGAGGAAGTATCGGTGTTGAAAACCAAACTCGTGGGAAATTTCTTTCACCTGCAGGAGTGGCCGTGAAAGTTGGTAGAAGAAACAAAAACCCGTAACTTTATTTTTCACGGAGATGTGACTGTCCGTGATACTGACGGAGTAAAAAGAAAATCCAGGGGAGAAAATATTTCACCGACGGATATCTGGTCGCGGGAAATAGAAGGGAAAAACAGAAACTAAGGCTGTCAGTTCCATGGAACTGACAAGCCAATGACGGATGGACTGAACTTTAATAGGGTTTCTGTGGCCCATTTGGCTGTAGAGAATTATTTTTGAAGGGAAACAGATTTGGGGCGTGGGTGTTTATGGGTGAAAACTACTCCTGTAGAATTTGGTAATTTGGGGTATGGATGAGGAATGAATTTAAACCTTAAACAAATGCATCTGCGGTGAGTGCTTGTAGATTCGAGAGATCAATCGTGGCAAGTCCGGCCTAAACCAAGAAATGGCCGTTCCAGATTTGTTTCGGTCACAAAGTGAAGGAGATGGGGTTGATCTTAGGGAGGAAAGCGAAGAAGGTGTTGAGATTGTGAAGGTTTTGGCTTGCTTATGACTTGTAAGGTAAAGGTGAGTGGAGGCTTGTGATTGATGCAAGCAAGCTCGGGGTGTTGGAATACGTTTTTGTATTAACACTTGGTTTTCTCGTCTCGTCTAGACTTGTGTTGTTGTTTGAAATAGGGCGAGAGAACCTATTTATACAAGTCATTGAGCCTTATTCACGTCTCTCGTGGGAAGTGGAGGAAGTGGAGTGATGGAGTAGTGGAGTTGTGCGTCGGTGCCGCACGACCGGTCTTGCCCACTTATCCTGTTCATCTCTAACCGTCCATGACTTCCCGACACGTTCTTGTGATGGCGCGTTGCACGCCGCACGCTCGTAAACCGCCAAACCAATACCCCAAAGATGTATCCCCCGGTTTGTGACATGATTGATGTCCGGAATGTGTGGATCGTGGATCCACGAAAGATAGCATGTAATCTTTGAATTGAATAACTTGTGTGCCGTGGAAGTCGATACTTATGAAGTATCGTGTGTATTTTATGCAGTATCGCATTATGGTGTGGTAAAGTGATGGGTAATGACGCCTCACTAACCAAATAACTCCGACCGACTGTGGTTGTATAACCAAGTCGGTGAAGTTGGACGGATGATATGATCTTTGAGACACTCATCTCGCGACCGTTAATGAATATTAGGTTTTTGAAGAGGTGCGCAAGCATCACTCTTGCCTTGGTCGAAACCAAGCATGGAAAGGGATTTGGAGAGGACCGCCCGTGTATGTGTGTAGACAAAGATGCCGGTGTGCACGTCCATACCTCACTTGTCCCATGAAGGCGCGATCTAGGCCACTCAATTTGACCGGTAAAGTTGAGTGGTTGAGATCGGTTGTAAAATCCATTGCCGCAAAGGAGTTGGAAACCGCGTGACATCCCTAGTTCGGGCACGCGTTTCAAGACGACCCATCTTGGTCGGTCTTGGTCGATCATACCAGCGTGTAGGTGGTAGGATGGTGTTCACACCTATACCGATTATCCCATGAAAACGTGATCCGAGCCATCCAAATCGTCGAGAAAGTTGAGTGGTCGAGATCGGTTGTGGTTTGGGAGGCGGGCCATGATAGTTTGGACGCACGTTTTGGATTAACCAGGCATGATATGCCTTGGCCGAACACATGAGGAGGTAGATGGGCCCACGGTGGTCAGCTGCCGGTATGACCGACCCTCGCTTAATCTAACTGCGTGACCCTCCATTCGTGCGTGAGAAGATGGACGCGCGTGATGGCTTGAAACCCTAATTTTGGCTTTCAAAAGACGTGCGCCATCTCTTGTTTGGGTGACAATTTTGTCACGACCAACCATGGTTGGTTTCACCGATTGGTCAAATGTGTAAGGCGGGCCTACGGTGATCGTGTTGACATGCTCTGGGCCCTTTGAGTCTACATCTACACCCTCCATCTATACCTGCGAAGATGGATGGTTGAGACTGTTTTGCGACACATGTAATATGCCGCAAACCCTAATTTAGGGTTTTCCGTCCATAATGCTTGGTATGAACGGTTTCTGGGCAAGCTAGGCCAATGACCGACCATGCGTGGTCGGCCGTGGGTATTGCATACCGCTTGGGGGTGATGGAATTGATCTGGGGGTCATCCAATCATGCTTATGGAGTTGGATGATCGCGATCAGATCATATCGGGATCGATACGGTCAGTCCTGGGATGCTCAATCGGGCTAGTATAACACACCAAGAGGGGCTCAATCGGGCTAGTATAACACACCGAGAGTCACTGTACGGGTATTTCGTACATGGTTTCATTATAGTGCTTGGAGGTTCGTGTTACTCAGAAGAGTAACACTCTACTAAATCATGCCACACCGATAATGAGTGCGGAAATACAAGGCGATATGAAATTCACAGGATGGGATTGTTGCTTACATGCTCCAACCTCGGAGGAATTTCATGTATTCACGAGAATGGGATTGTTGCTACATGCTCCATTCTTGGTGAATTAAGTGAGGGAGTATCCAACACTTATAAATGGCTTTATCTTTTACAAGATGTCAGCCGCATGATTTTTCTCGGTTTTTACAAATTTAACCTTAAACGAAAATCCACCATCAAATTAAGTCCCCCGCCTAGCACATAATGGTTACACTATTGTGTGGTAGGCATGAGATGGTGACATACATATGTGAGAAAGACAGGATAAAAGGAGTTTACCGGAAGAGTGTTGGCCGACCGCTAGTTTCCCACGCCGTCACGCTTGTATGGAATCCTTGGTGTAGGTTTCTTTCTTTGGGTATTTGAATCAAAAGAGGAAACCAAATAAGGGAGGAATCCTTCTTTATTGGGATTCTTCTAATTTTGTCTATAAAGAGACAAAACCCTTTTCTTTTTTCTCACGAATTTTTTATTGTGAAGCAGCTCCGTCCGTGACCACTCGCTCCTACCGACGCCCGCCCCGCTTGGGCCGGAGTTGCTTGGGATTTGCCGCCGTGCGCCACCGCCTGATCCACAGTAAGTTTCGCTTCTTTTTTTTTTTTCAAAGGTAAAACCCTAGTTTTTTAGGTAAACACCTTTTGTAAGACATGTATATGCTTAGCTTTTTCCACCATTTGGCTTGAATCCCGAGACACGATTCCCATGAATAAAGAAATCGTGTTATGATGCATGCGGATGAATGAATGCGGGCCGCCGTGTATGCCGGAACGTGGGTCTTACTCACATATGCTTGATCGAAATTTACATCGAACTTGAAATTTGTACCGGACTTGAAACCAATACTTGCAGATCAAATTTGTATCGGACTTGAAACCAATACGGGATCGAAAGTTGTATTGAGATTTGAATGGTGTTTGAACGCCATTGTCCGATGTGAATCATCTTGCGTGTGTGACTACATCTCTCTTGTGCTTTCATACAAGTTCTAACTCCTGTCTTTTATTTCATTGTGGAAGAAAAGAATCCTCATTGAGATGTCTTCTGGAGATAATGCTGGTGCCAAGTCAGGAAGTGTTGACAGCTTCAAAGATATGCCGAACATCGATGATGAATTATTCACCTCGCCTTTTCCAAACGTTAGGAAACATCCTTCTCATAAGATAGTCTTGCTTTCCGATTCAGGAAAATATGGAAGCTGATCCATTCTCTTCTTCAAAGACTTGTGATGAGATTTTGTCTCGGAGAAACGAATATCCTCCTTCTCCTATTGACTTCAAGACTTGCCATGCTCCACCGGGTTCTTATGAAGGATGGATGAGACGCATGTTGAGTAATAAGGGCATTAAGGACAATTTGACCAAAGCGCAGATCCTCAATGCGGTCATGGCATCTAGCTACTCTCGAAATTAGGAAAGACATCGCGGGTTTGATTACATTCATTTCTCGGTGGCGTATTTCTACCGACACAAAAACCATATCTAGATGGGGAGAGATGACTATTACTTTGGAGAGTGTGGCTGCATTAATGAACCTGCTCGTTGTTGGAAGTCTCTCTTACGAGAGCTCTCGATACGGAACAAAGTAACTATGGTGCTATACTTCAGTAAAGTGGCGAGAATTTGACAATGCTGGACAAGGAAGAGAAAAAAGATGCGAGATGCTTTTACACTGGTGGGTGTCGGAGTGGTCTCTGCGGACCCAGAGCCGGATCAAGAGTTGGAAAACGAGCTCGGGATTGATTGCGTTCCTGTCTTTATGGCTATCCAGGGATATATTCGATGATGGTTTGGAAAGAAGACCATTAGAAGTGACCTTGTTAAGATTGATATAAGGCTGGCGAAGGGTGAAGTTCTTCCTTTAGGCGCATTGTTCCTTGGATCACTGTATTCTCATCTGGACGCTTTAGCAATGGACATGCATGTTTCTAACGGGTACAAGAAGGTGGAGTCGCACGTTCACTTCGCTTTTATTCAGGCATTCTTATGGGAACACTTCAAAAGTTACGCTCATACTCCGGAAATTCGCTCAAGAACTTGTATGGTGGCTCGAGAATACTCCGTTAAAAAGCGTCCAAGAGGGTGCGAAACTTGTGGACGTATTTGACAATGTGTCTTCGTAGATTTCCGTCCATGGGGCCGGTCCACCTTCCATTGTTCAGCCTAAAGACTTTTGCTATCGCTTCTGATGGTCCTGATGTTGTGTTGTGTACCGATGTCGAAACTATGAAATCTGGAGAACTTATTTACCTGCGCAGCTGCATTCCAGGATATGTCCCGTCTCTATTTAACGGAGAATTTTCTGTGACTCCGTACAATATTGACAGGATGCTCGCCAAATGGGATTTGATCGGGTGTCCCATTTATTCGCTCACCAAGGGTTCCGAAAGAATCTCTCCCGAATATTCTTAACGTTGGCATGTTTTTGAACGGTGAGCCTTCCCTTCCGGGGCTTATTGGGAGAAACCCGGTGGTAACCGATAAGTACAAGGAATTTTGGAGTAGGCAACTCGTTGATTTTAGAATTCTCGGAGAGTATTGTGACAGGTTTCCGTGGTGAACCATCTTCTGACGTTTTGAAAAAGCATTTCCGGTTGAAGCCGCTTCCAGCCAAACGGACCAGAGCTGAGGATTGCAGTCCCCAAGCAGGAGAGATACCTAAGAGGTAAGCATGCGGTCCGGTGATCCTCAATTCCTCCAATATGCAGGTATTTAAATTTCTTCCCGTTGGTTCCTTTATTTCTCCAAAGGTGAATCTTTCTAAGAGTAATTCTTGCTTGAAATCGTGGGATTCCGAAGAGAATGTCTTCACAAGGCTGGCGCGTATTCAAAATGAGAAGGTCAAGCAGATCGATCTTCATGCCGAGAAATCGAGAAACCGATCTTCGCCGAGAAGTCCGGAGAAACCGATCTTTCATGCCGAGAAGTCCGGAGAAACCGCTCCTTTTCCCGACCATGACAGGAGATGATGCAAGCTCGGTTGGACAAGCCGCCTCCCCGAGTGATCTTGTTGACGGGGTCGTGATGGAAATTAGTACCCAGAGCGGAAGTAGATGCGGGAAGGAGTATAAGAAAGGTAGCGTCTCTAATAATTGAGGCGGCTCCCTTGAAATCCGTCCCGAGCGGGTTCCAAGTGAATATGGCTATTGTGGTGACTTCTTAGAAAGGCCTCTCCAATCGACAAGGCTCCCGTGGTTGGTGAATTACCGGTGATGCATCACGGGGCTTTGTTCGATCCTCCTTGACTATCCCTTATCCAGTCATGTGTTGGTTGGTGGATTGACATGCCGGTTCAGTTCAAGAGTTGTACACAGCCGATATGGGAGAAGCACGCCATATTGCTACCACCACGAAGCTCAAAAGTCGTCTTGCGTTGGTCAACCGCGTCCAAGAAGCTTTAGTTTCTATCCAGGGATGAGCGTCACGACTGGTCGAACGGTTTCGAGGAGATGATTGAAGATTAGAGGTGCCATCGGGACGTGTTTGCGCGAGCATATGCTTCAATGCTCCTTGGTTCTTCAAAGGGTTCTCCAAGATTCAGGAGCTTCGTAAATTACAGGATGAAGTCCCTTCTCATGGACTGTGTTGCTCGCCAGAAGAAGAGGTTGAGAAGTTGTCTAAGGAACTGGAGCTGAAACAGGCTGCGCTTCAAAGGATGAAAGTCTCTCTCGCCCAGAAGGATGAGTTGTTGCTGAAGGACTTTCCTTGAAGTATTCGTGCTATATACTTGCCTTTTCTTTTAGACGCTTTTCTTTTTATAGTGATAGTGAGGATTTTCTTTCGTAATTTGACTTCCGGTTTTGAATAGGTAATTGAACTAGTTTATTTTGAGATAGTTTTGTGAATAACTTTTCTGAAAGAGGTTATTTTAAATGGAATTTGCATCTTGGTCATGAATGGTTGCACATGTCATATGAAGTTGCAAAATGTGTAAGAGGGAGGTATGAAGGAAACAAATATGGCATTTGATCACCGAGCCTCTCTCTCCACAAAGTGGATGTTAAGTCCCCAGTGAATTCTAAACTATCTTTCCGTAAAATTGTTGAATAAAACTTACTTGCTTTGAAGCCTCACTTGTATCGAACCGGAGTAGCCTTTCTAAGAAAATCCTCCGCACCAATCTCTCGAGTTATCGCTCCGGACCAAGCTTCTCCGAACAATGCGCTTCAAAGCGTTGCATTCACCGGTGGGGTGATGGAGGAACGGTGGAAATGACAAGACCTCGGGTCCATTACTTCTTGATCGAGAGGCGGACGCCATACCGGGGTAGCTCCACCTCTCCATTTCGCACCCACGCCTAGTATCTTCGTTGGGAAGGGGAAATGTAAGTACCTTGAGTCCGGCTTTTCCGCGTTAGTGGGCGTTGTGATGTCTCTCCGTGGCTTTGATGTGGAACGGAGATGAAGTTGGAAGATTTGCGAGTGCCATCATATTCGCGGATCGCTTGCCTCAGGTAAAGGGATGTGGAAGGTGTCGAATGTCATCGCTCGAGTGACCTGGATTGAACGTTCCCATCCTCTCGTATTCAGGTATTTCCGATTGATTTCTCCTTCATCAAGCATTTTTCCGGTCGGTTGGAAGGACGACGCGATGGACAGACTCTTAGGGCTTCAACAAGAGTTTTGAGATATAAATCTTCTAGCAGGTTCCGTAGGTCGCAGCTCCCTTTCTTTATCTCGGACATATGAGCACTCCTGGACAAGTCTTTTCTCTGTCTGGACCATGTTTTCCATCTTTCCCCGATTCGTTTTCGACTACGTGCTCTTTTTGCTTCTCCACTTGTAAAGGTGTGACTCCCGACTAAGGATTCAACGTTTTGCACCGTCCGAGTTGATGCCTATCGACCCTCCTTGTAATTGTGCTTCTATATCATTCAAAAGGCGAAATGTCTCGCTCCGCCTTCCGGTGGTACCAGGCTTGATTTGCCAAGACATCCTCCAACATTCCAGCTATGCTTCCCATGATATCAGAACCACTCGTGGATTCCGGTGAGGATACATCGTGAGACGAAAATCGAAGAATTGAGAATTCGATTTTTGTAATCGAGAGATCAACCTCCCTTTGTGGTCGCCAATTATTTATGGGTGAAAACTACTCCCTGCAATTTGGTAATTTGGGGTGTGGATGAGGAATGAATTTAAACCTTAAACAAATGCCTTTGCGCGGTGAGTGCTTGTAGATTCGAGAGATCAATCCTGCAAGTCCGGCCTAAACCACGAAATGGCCGTTTCAGATTTGTTTTGATCACAAAGTAAAGGAGATGGGGTTGATCTTAGGGAGGGAAGCGAAGAAGGTGTTGAGATTGTGAAGGTGTTGGCTTGCTTATGACTTGTAATAGAAAGGTGAGCAGGCTTGTGATTGATGCAAGCAAGCTCGGGTGTTGGAATACGTTTTTGTATTAACACTTGGTTTTCTCGTCTCGTCTGGACTTGTGTTGTTGTTTGAAATAGGGCGGAGAACCTATTTATACAAGTCATTGAGCCTTATTCACGTCTCTCGTGGGAAGTGGAGTGATGGAGTTGTGGAGTTGTGCGTCGGTGCCGCACAACCGGGCCTTGCACACTTCCTCCCTGTTCATCTCTAACCGTCCATGACTTCCCGACACGTTCTTGTGATGGCGCGTTGCACGCCGCACGCCGTAAACCTCCAAACCAATACCCCAGTATGTATCCCCAGTTTGTGACATGATTGATGTCTGAATGTGGATCGTGGATCCACGAAAGATAGCATGTAATGCTGAATTGAATAATCGTGTTATTCTGTGAAGTCGATACTTATGAAGTATCGTGTGTATTTTATGCAGGTGTGTGCATTATGGTGTGTGGTAAAGTGATGGGTAATGACGCCTCACTAACCAAATAACTCCCGACCAGGGTTGTATAACCAAGTCGGTGAAGTTGGACGGATGAGATGATCTTTGAGACACTCATCTCACGCATCGTTAATGAATATTAGGTTTTTGAAGAGGTGCGCAAGCATCACTCTTCACTTGGTCGAAACCAAGCATGGAAAGGGATTTGGAGAGGACCGACCGGCATGTGTGTAGATGATGCCGGTGTGCACGTCCATACCTCACGTGTCCCATGAAGGCGCGATCTAGGCCACTCAATTTGACCTAAAGTTGAGTGGTTGAGATCGGCCATTTCTGGCAATCCATTGCCGCAAAGGAGTTGGAAACCGCGTGACATCCCTAGTTCGGGCACGCGTTTCAAGACGACCCATCTTGGTCGGTCTTGGTCGATCATACCAGCGTGTAGGTGGTAGGCTGGTGTTCACACCTATACCGATTATCCCATGAAAACGTGATCCGAGCCATCCAAATCGTCCGGCAAGTGGGGTTGAGTGGTCGAGATCGGTTGTGGTTTGGGAGGCGTGGCCATGCTAGTTTGGACGCACGTTTTGGATTAACTCAGGTCCAGGCATGATATGCCTTGGCCGAACACATGAGGAGGTAGATGGGCCCACGGTGGTCATGCTGGTATGACCCGCCCTTGCTTAATCTAATCTGTGACCCTCCATTCGTGGAGGGAGAAGATGGACGCGCGTGATGGCTTGAAACCCTAATTTTGGCTTTCAAAAGCCGTGCGCCATCTCTTGTTTGGGTGACAATTTTGTCATGACCAACCATGGTTGGTTTGACCGATTGGTCAAATGTGTAGGCGGGCCCACGGTGATCGTGTTGACATGCTCTGGGCCCTTTGAGTTCGCATCTACACCCTCCATCTATACCTGCGAAGATGGATGGTTGAGACTGTTTTGCGACACATGTAATATGCCGCAAACCCTAATTTAGGGTTTTAGTCCATAATGCTTGGTATGAACGGTTTCTTGGCAAGTTAGGCCAATGACCGACCATGCGGGGTCGGCCGTGGGTATTCCATACCCGCTTGGGGTGATGGAATTGATGCGGGGTCATCTAATCATGCTTATAGAGTTGGATGACCGCGATCGGGATCATATCCTGGACCGGTACTGGTCGGTCCGGATGCTCAACGGGCTAGTATAACACACCGAGAGGGGCTCAATCGGGCTAGTATAACACACCGAGAGTCACCTGACGGGTATTTCGTACATGGTTTCATTATAGTGCTTGGAGGTTCGTGTTACTGTAAGAGTAACACTCGATCGTCATGCCACACCGATAATGAGTACTTGGAAATACAAGGGCGATATGAAATTCACAGGAAGGGATTGTTGCTACATGCTCCAACCTGGAGGAATTTCATGTATTCACAGAATGGGATTGTTGCTACATGCTCCATTCTTGGTGAATTAAGTGAGGGAGTATCCAACACTTATAAATGGCTTTATCTTTTACAAGATGTCAGCGCATGATTTTTCTGGTTTTTACAAATTTAACCTTAAACGAAAATCCACCATCAACAGTGGGATATTTGGAATTTTGTCTAGTTTTGGCAACCATTCGACTGGGATTTCGAGCAGGGGTGCAACTACAATTTGGATACCTATATAAGAGATATTTCTATCTCAGAATCTTTTATCAAGCCATTGGAGAGGAGAACTCAAGAGAAGAAAAGCTAGGGTTTTGGAGCGATTCATCATAGTAACTATTTCTTTACCATTTTATCATATGAAACTCATGGGTTTTGTTAGTACCATGAGTAGCTAAACTTCTTAGTGATTGGGGATGAATTCTAAGTTCTAGACATGATTTTAGTTATTATATAAATCTATTTTGAAGTTCTTCACATGATTATTGATTGTTTATACTTATTAGATTATTTATGATTAATTGATAGATTGTTTAGGTGGCCAACTGAATTAATTTGTTGATTTAATCAAATGCTAGTATTGAGTTAGGAGATAAGTAATAGTCGAATAATTCATACAAAAGTAGAGAACACAAGACCTTGTAGAGGGATTCTGTGTAGTGATTATGTGTATAAACAACACTAGAAAGTGGACCTTGAGCTAAGAGTCTAACTACTAGGATCAATCTATAATTCACAAAAGATAAAGCATTCGGACAAATTACACCTTGAGTGAGCTACTACTAGGTGGTTTCGAAGAATAGAATCTGGTATTGGAGAGCTTCCGTACCCAGTGATTTAAGGAATTTAAGGGATATCACTGAGCTAGCTATTATTCCACGGTTGGTAATAATTTGTGATTAATTGTATTAATGGATGAATATAATAACTTGATGACGGTTTAGTAACGAAGAAGGATTCCTTGATCATATTTCTCTCCATTGCTTGAAACTTTATTACTTTCAATTGCTTTGTTATTTACTTTGAATCAAAAAATAAACCCCCATTGTGACACTTTTTGACAACTAAATCTCCCTGCACTTCGTGGGAACGAACTTGACTTCCATTATATTATTCTTAATTAAGTGGGAATAATATATTAATTTTATTGCACCTACGACACGCATCAGACACCCTTGTTCAAGAAAACCTAAAAACTCCCAAGAGAGACACGTACGTTGGTGGACCGAAGGTTGGTGGATCAAGGATAATCCAAGGCTAAGAAAATACATTCCTTTTTTTGATAACTTGTACTTCCAATGCTCAAGAATTAAGAGAATTAATCAGAGCATAAACGAAAGATACAAGAGTTACTGGGAATCAAGATATGACTCGTTATTAAAAAAGACTAAACCAAACAGATGACAGATGGTAACTTATAGTTGACTTGAGCATCAAAAGCGTCATCCTTGCAACTCTCAATTTAGATACAAGGAAGAAATTTCCTAGAGCTAGGTAGCCGAGTGAGATGTAATTCCACTATTATTATTGAGAGATGAGTTGTAAATACCATATGAATGTTTGACCTTTGTATTCATTACCTTCCTTCGATTGATTCTCATCCTAGAGGAATAAGACATAACCTGTTTTACGTATCCATCAAAAGGATTTTTTTTAGGAAAAAATCTAGGACCTCTAGAAATTGGTTCCAGGGGATCTGGATTTAGAGAAATCTATTTCCTAGACTTAGACATACCAGAATTATTCTCATCAGCACTGGGAATGTGTACATTTTTAGCGCCAGGATTAACACCTTTAAGAGGGACACAATTCCTATAGATATTTCTATAAAAGTGAATGAAACCTTGTGTATGAGACTTCTGGTTTTCTGTGGGAACGAAATCCATAGTAGATGATGTCAGACAATTCACCCCGTTGAAAGCAAAAAAAAAAGTAGATTTTGAAGAACAAAAATCTGTTTCTTTTTAGCAAAGCAGTGTGAATCATAATGATTCCTTTTCCCACAGAAATAACAGGATCGTGGATTAGAAACATAATACCCTTGACTCATGGACTTTGTTGACACATTCAAGTTTTGCAGGTGTTTCTTAGAGTGTTATTCCTTGGAGGGAATTTTTTCCATGTTTGGTTATACCTTTTGAGTATTAGACAAATGCAATGAGGATGACTTGCTCATCAGAACAGAGTTTTCCTTTTTCAAGGTGTTGCACTGTTCTTGGGAACATCAAAGAGATGTGACAAGGTTCTCCTTTTCCATACAATAGTTGTTTACTTTAGATGAATGAGCCTTGATTAAACGTTCTTCTCTAATTGAGTCCTCTTTAACAGTATCTTCAAGCGAACTAATTTTTTCACGCTGTAAAGTAGTTTCTTGAACGAGTTTTTCGATATTGTTAGAGAAGGACTCAATGATGCTGTAGAGTTCACGTTCTCTTTCAAGAGACTTCTCAAGTTCATCGATGAGTTGATCATGTTTTTCTTCAAGGATCTTGATCTTAGAACCTTGAGTATCAATTATCTCAGCAGATTTTTTTTAAGGTTATGGTGAGTTCCATTTCAGATTATGACATAATATCGAATGTCATGTTTCTACCCCGGGATTCAGAAGAATCAACTAAGGAATTATCCTTTAAGGTAAATCCATGACATTTGATATAATCGAAATATTTGGAAGGAATCTGCGTTCTTGTAAAATACACTTTAATCCAAAGAAATCATATCGCTACAAATACAAACTTATGAGGTCTTAAACATGTTTGCCTGCTCTGATACCAATTGAAAAACCGGGGGTATAACAACCACACCCAATAATTCGTTTAGCAATCTATATGGACAAACTCCAATATACTTTCAAGATAATCAACTAGACAGTCAGACCCAATCTTGAGAAAAGTATATCTAAGAGTTGTATCTCAATTTCTCAATTCAATCCGCAATCAAACAAATATGAATTTGCGATCCCGATTGAATATACAGAAATAAATTGAACGGTACCAACGACCAATGTTCAAGTGTCAATCAATTTATATTAACAACCAAAGGTTGGATTATCTAATCGATTGAACTTACGCACAACCTGTGATATTTGAATTATATATAATAATGCGGAAAAGAAATAACACAGACACCATAATTTTTTTTAACAAGGAAACCGCAAATGCAGAAAAACCCCGAGACTTAGTCCATATTTGAATACCACACTATATTAAGACGCTACACACACTAGCCTACTCCAAATTAACTTCGGACTGGAATGTAGTTGAACCCTAATCAATCTCACACTGATTCAAGGTACAGTCGTGTTCCTAACGCCTCTGAATCCCAGCAGGACTCTGCGCACTTGATTCCTTAGATGATCTCACCCACAACCAAGAGTTGCTACGACCTAAAATCGAAGACTTTAATAAACAAATCTGTCTCACACACAAAATTCTATTGATATGAATAAATCTGTCTCCCACAGAAATACCCAAGAGTTTTTGTTCCGTCTTTTGATAAATCAAGGTGAACAAGAACCAATTGATATACCAGACTTATATTCCCAAAGAACAGCCTAGAAATATCAATCACCTCACAATAATATTAATCGTATGGTAGCGAAACAAGATATTGTGGAATCAAAAACGATGATACGAAGATATTTGTGACTACTTTTTATGTTGCCTATCGGAGAATAAATTTCGATCAAATATTAGAGAAGATAGTACTCAATCATGATAGAGAACAACAAGATCAGAACATGTAACTATAGAGAAAATAGTTGGCTATGGCTTCACAATCCCAATGAAGTCTTTAAGTCATGAACCTACATGGTTTTGGGAAAACCTAAGGTTAAAGGAGAATCGACTCTAGACGCAACTAATATCACACAAGAGGTGTAGGGATTAGGTTTCCTAGTTGCTAGAGTTCTCCTTTATTTAGTTTTCAAATCATGGTTTGCAATCTAAGTTACCTTGGTAACGAAGCATTCAATATTCACCGTTAGATGAAAACCTGATTAGATTCAAGCTAATATCTTTCAACCTTTAGATCGAACTTAGCTTGTTATACAAGAATGAAATGTGCTCTCATTTAGATAAGGGTAAAACGTACCTAAACATGTGCACACGGTTGGTTCAACAATAGTTAACCGAAGTTAGCCATATGAATACTTTCTATTCAACCTTATTCATCTTAATCACAACTAGTTCAAATAACTCAAATGAAACTAGTTATGGAGTTGTTCAATTTTTTATATTCTCGTAGAAGTATACAAGACACAATTGAAGCAACATCGATTTTGATTCACTTGAATCAATTCATGAACACTATAGCCACGGTTTTCAAAATATTGCATTCCTTAATATATAAATGTATTGGTTCATGAATAACCGATTTTACAACTTAACCATCTTAAGTACGCATACCGGTTCGGATACGTAAGTGGCTGGACTGAGTACGGGTTCGTCTGTACTCATACCGGTACACAAACTTCCAATCTCAGTAGAATTCGGGAACTTGAAACTTACGCCAGTACGCATACATGTATGCATGCTTAAGTTCCCGAACTTCACTGACCAATCAGTACGCATACGGGTATACATACCATGGTTCCCGGACCTTCACCAAACCAAGTAGTACGCATGTGGGTATGCATACCACGGTTTCGAATTTGGACAACATATATGCAAGTACACATACTATGCTATTTCCAATCATGGTTAATCGTTCTAAACTCCATTTCCAATCATTGAAACATTCTCGGAAGACGGGAATAGATGTCTCACACAAACTATTATCTTCAAAGCAATTTTTAAGTGATCGAAAGATCAATACGAAACATTCTGAGTCTACATCAAATGAATGTCTCACACAAATCATGTAAGATGTTACAAGGCGATTTTCACATGATCATCTTTTGAATTTCGTCAAGAACATAAGATGAAACTTGGTTAAAGCAAAATCTTACCAACACATATTTCGAGAAATATGTAAGCGAGTTAAACTTGGCTCGAAATCTCAAAAGTGTATAAACCGAAAACTATATACTTATACGACTTTTGTATCAAGAAAGATATAGATTAGAAATAGAATTTCTGAGTGATGAATGAGTTCAAGTCTTCAAATACCTTTTGTTGATGAAGTTCCACAAGATCGCCTTAGTAGTTCTTCGTCTTCAATCGATGAACACTGTGAAGTCTAAAGCTCAACTACACAATCTATCCTAGTCCGAGACTTAATCGTATGTAGACTAGAAATCAAGACTTATAGTTTTGATAACTAAATATGACAAACAAGCTTGAGATAGCAACGCTTGCGAGTTCGACCAAGCAATGCTCTAACAAGATGATTCTTTGGTTTGAAATTAACACAACAAAATATACACTCTGGTCTGAATGAACCGTAACCGAACCGTGTACAAATACTTGTTCATGAAAGGTAAGACCAAACTAGCAAGACGAACTATAAGATTAACCATTTTCACATAACACTTTAAGAATTTAATCTTGAGTCACAACCATAGGTTATAATGTGATCAAATACGTCTCGATGTGTTTTTAGAGAGTTGTTCAAATGTCGGTTATCTCATAGAAATAATTCTGATGCATCTGAAAATATTCGACGGGGTAAGTACGTGTACTTTCTTCCAGTTCATGAGTATTTTTGTCATGGTACGTGTACCAAGTTTGTATACCCTTAATACAAAAAAAGGTTCAGAATTCAAAAGATATTTTACATTTTGCATACTAGGTATGCGTACCATCCTAGTTCAGGAGTCAACAGATCTTTTTCGATTTTTTCGATTTGCAAACTAGGGATGCGTACCATCTAGGTTCACGAATCAACATATTTTTTAGGTTTGCATACCGGGTATGTGTACAAAAAGTCGTTGTCGAACTATAGCAACGCCGATATATGTAAGGGGTACATTCACTACGGCTCTGGACCTATAAAAGTTCCACCAATATGTAAGGTGGTACATATACTGTCATGTATCCGTATTTACAGTAGTTGTAAATCTCTTTAATAATCAATTTGAAACATTCCCGAATAACATCAATGACATATCATTGTTCTAGGCTATTTTCAAATGATTAACTTTGAAAAAGCGGGGGTCTAACAACCACACCTAATATTTCGTTCGGCAATCTGAATAGACAAACTCAAATATACTTTCAAGAGAATCAACTAGACAGTTAGACTCAATCTAAGAAAAGTATATCAACGAGTTAATATCTCTATCTCTTCAATTTAATCCGGAATCAGAAAATAGGAATTTGCGAGCCCGATTGAATATAAGAGAAATAACTTGAACGGTACCAAAGACAAATGTTCAAGGATCAATCAATTTCAATCAACAACCAAAGGTTGGATTTCCCAATTGATCGATTCAACGCACAACCTGTGATATTTCAATTATATAACAAAATATAATGCGAAAAATAAATAACACAGACGCTAGAATTTTTGTTAACGAGGAAACCGAAAATGCAGAAAAACCCCGGGACCTAGTCCATATTTGAACACCACATTGTATTAAGCCGTTACAGACACTAGCCTACTACCAATGAACTTCGGACTGGATTGTAGTTGAACCCTATTCAATCTCACATTGATTCAAGGTACAGTTGCGCTCCTTACGTGATACGTATTGATCTCTATACCTTGGTAACTATTACTATAAAATCGGAATTCAGAATAATAATAGACGAAAACTAGAAAACAAAACACAGTAGAAAACGGATTCGAAGAAAATCTCTTCTCTAGATTATGAACAAGAAAACTATTACAATTATCTCTTTTTTACGCTCACAATCTCTCTAAACAGTAAATAATATTTAACTGTTTTGCTAAGCTTGCTTTTACAATAATTAATTGCCTCACAAACTTATCTCTAGGTGATTTGTCTCACAAACCTCCCTCTCTGATCTAGGTGTGTTTGTACTACAAACCACACTCTAGATGTCTTAGATATGAGCTAAACATCTCTATTTATAGCTTTGACGGTTTCCCAAACCTTTTAGGAATCTATTTCCTTTCTAGGTATATTTCCCTTTCTAGGAATATTACCTTGTCTAGGAATATTCCTTATCTAGGAATAATTCCTTTTCAAAGTGTATATTTCCTTATCTAGAAATACTACCTTGTCTAGGAAATATTCCTTTTCTAGTTATATTTTTTATCTAGGATTATTACCTTGTTTAGGAATATTTCCTTATCTAAGAATACTGCCTACAAATCAGTATTTCTTCCTTAAATCACAATTCTATCCTCAATCTTTCTTGAGGGTCACTAGTTCCAGGAGAGAGGATGATACACATGTATCATTACGTATCTGATCCCAGCAGGATACTACGCACTTGATTCACTTAGCTGATCTCACCCACAACTAATAGTTGCTACGACCCAAAGTCGAAGACTTGATAAACAAATGTGTCTCACACAGAAAAGTCTATAGAATGAATAAATCTATCTCCCACAGAAATACCCAAGAGTTTTTGTTCCGTCTTTTGATAAATCAACGTGAACAGGAACCAATTGATAAACTGGACTTATATACCCGAAGAACAATCTAGTATTATCAATCACCTTACAATAATCTTGATCGTATGGAAACAAAACAAGATATTGTGGAATCACAAACGATGAGACGAAGATGTTTGTGACTTCTTTTTATCTTTCCTATCGGAGACTAAATCTCAAGCAAATCTTAGAGAAGATAGTACTCAATACAATCAGCAAGATCAGAACACGCAACTACAGAGAAAATAGTTGGGTCTGGCTTCACAATCCCAATTAAGTCTTTAAGTCGTTAACCTACTGGGTTTCGTGAAAACCTAAGGTTAAAGGATAATGGACTCTAGCTTATGCAACTAGTAACACACAAGAGGTGTGGGGATTAGGTTTCCCATTTGATAGATTTCTCTTTTATATATCGTTTTCACATCAGGATTTGCAATCTAAGTTACCTGGGTAACCAAGCATTCAATATTCATTGTTAGATGAAAAACCTGATTCATTTCAAGCTAATATCTTTCAACCGTTAGATTGATCTTAGCTTGTCATACCCAAATGAAAAGCACTTTTCATTTAGGTTTGTGTAACCATACCTAAAGATGTACACCGGGTTGGCTCAACAGTAGTTAACCGAGGTTAGCTATATGAGAACTTTCATATCAACCTTATTCATCTTAATGACAACTAGTTCAAATGACTTTGAATGAACTGGTTCTAGAGTTTTTCAATTTCTATATTCTCATAGAAGTATACAAGAACACAATTGAAGCAAAATCAGTTTGATTCACTTGAATCAATTCATGAACATTATAGCCACGGTTTGCTAAGATTGCATTCCTTATTATATAAATGTATTAGTTCATGAACAAACTGATTCTAGAACAATAACCACTCGAGTATGCAAACTGGTATGCATACTTAAGTAGCCGGACCAAGTTTGGTGTTAGCCAGTATGCGAATGTGTACGCATACCTCCAAACCCAGCAGAAATTCTCGGATATGAACCTTACGCCAGTACGCATACGTGTACGCATACTTAGGTTCCTGAAATTCTCAAATCAACGGGTACGCATACTTTGGTTCCCGGTCATGGATTTACACACATGTAAGTACGCACACTATGTTTATATCCACTTGTTCTAAACTCTATTTCAATAATTTAAACTCTCTTAGAGGATGATAATATTCGTTTTCACATTATTAGCATCAAAGCGATTTTCAAGTTATTGAAATAATCATAACGAAAAATTCCAAGTCTACACTTAATGATTGTATCACACAAACCATGTAAGATGTTACTCGGCAATTTTCACATGATCATCTTTTGGATTTCGTCAAGAATATAAGATGAACTTGGTTGAAGCAAAAGCTTACCAACATATATTTCGAGAAATAGATAAGTGAGTTAAACTCAGCTCGAAGTCTCAAATGTGTATGAACGAAACTATCGTAATACGACTTAAGTCTCAAAGATAGGAGATAGAATAGAAATAGACTTTCCAAGTGATAGATGAATTTCAGTATCCACATACCTTTTTGTTGATGAAGTTCCACAAGTTCCTTAGTAGTTCTTCGTCTTCAATGATGAACCGTGAAGTCTAAAGCTCAAATACAAAAAACTGTCCTTGTTCGAGACATCACTATAAGTAGACTAGAAATCAAGACTTCTAGTTTTAATCGGTAACATTGACAAACAAGCTTGAGATAGCAACGCTTGTGAGTTAGACCTAGCAGTGTTCTAACAAACTTGAATCACGATTTAGGTTATAAATAATAAATTGTTCTTAACAAAATTCATCAAGTATGAACAAATTCTCTTAAGATAAACTTGACTCGAAATTTTTGTTGTGCATGTAAAGTCAACTTTAGTCATGCGACATAGTCTCATAGATATAAAGGTGTAAACTTGAGTAATAGGTGGTTTCGTTGTCATTTACATTTTGTTGATGAAGTTCTCCAAAAGCTTTGGTTGATCTTCTCCTTCAAATAGTAGAACACAATGATGTCTGGTACACAACTACACACTTCTATCCTAATCCGAGAGTTCACTAAATGTAGACTATAAATCAAGATATAGTTTTGATCAAATCAATTTAACAACAAGCTTGAGATAGCAACAGTTGTGAGTTCGAATGAGCAATGCTATAACAATATGGAATTGTAGGTTAGTTAATCCGAAGAAAAACCAATGTAATACATATATCAATAAAATCTCTACTTACGAGATTTATATGTGGATATAGGAATCACTCACCTAACCAAGTTAATTCTTTGTTTTTTTTATTCATCTTTAGTTCACATTCTAACCCTAATTTCACATCATCATCATTAATAAATCGTGTTTAGTGCCTAAAAGTAATTTTGGGTACAAACAGTGTTATACTAGGTCTGCAATTCCTATCTATTAGGAAGACTAAAGACCCAATTTTTTTTTCTCTTAAACTCAATCTAGTTAATACGATAAATAAAATCTAATAATAATATTAACTTTAAAATATCTAAACATTGTTTGGATTATAACTCCAACACCTCCCCTTAATTCAAACATCGTTTAATCCATCGTTATTTTTGTTACTTCGTCATCCATCATCTCTTTAGCTAGCATTTTGTATTAGCAAGCATCTTCATCATAAATATCCATAGAGAACCTTCGACATAAACTCCTTCTCCTTAATTTTGGCAGGACATAACTGTTTTGATAACTTAACTGTAGGCGGTATTGGAACACTAATTGCTTTGGAGTTATGCATTTCAAAGCGACGAAGAACCTTCTAAAGATAGGACTTGTGAGCAAGACATAACGTCCCCTTATATCTGTCTCAATTAATCTCCATACCCAAAATATTCTTAGCAGGACCCAAATCCTTCATCTCAAACTCTAAGCTCAACCGTTTCTTCAAAATATTAATTTCTGACTTGCTCTTGGCAGCTACGAGCATATCATCCACATAGAGTAAGAGATAAACAAAACTTCCACCTGGAAACTTCTTAAAGTACACACACTGATCATATTTACTACGAGTATACTTTTGCTGCAATACAAACGCATCAAACCTCTTCTACCATTGTCTTGGTGATTGCCTCAAACCATACAATGATTTATCAAGTCAACATACATAATCTTCCTTACCAACAACTTTATAACCAATGGGATGTGATATATAAATGTGTTCCTCCTAATATCCATACAAGAAAGAAGTCTTGACATCTAATTGTTCGAGCTCTAAGTCAAACTGTGCCACAAATGCTAAAAGGAATCGAATAGAAGTGTGTTTAACAACCGGAGAGAAAACTTCATTACAATTTACACCTTCCCTTTGTGCATATCCCTTATCCACCAACCTTTCTTTGTATCGTACACCATTAACAACACCCCTGGAATATGAAATTCCATAATTTACTGTATATACCCACTTGCACCCAATCTTTTTTCGACCCTTAGGCAACTTAACAAGTACCTAAGTGCGATTCTTGTGAAGAGACTTCATATCCTCATCCATGGCTATTGTCCACTCAACGACATGAGTGTTACTCATTGCCTCCTCAAAGGTAAATGGCTCACCCTCAAAAATAGATTATGCATAAGACACATACCCATCAAAACCATAACGGACTAGTGCATGTCTCTCACTTTGAGATGTCAAGGACGAAATATTCTCAATTTTTCGTTGTGTAGATTCCTCACTAGGAACCTCAAACTCAATTTCATCTGATACAAGTGTTTCTTTTTCTTCTTCTATAGTAGATGAACTAGGAACCCTTTTATCTACCTGCATCGAACCATCTTCAAAACCGCTACTACTTTCACTTTCAATTTGAGAGTCCCTACCTGCGAACTTTTTTGAATCAAGCATCGCTTTCTCACTAAAGGCCACATCACAACTAATTATGAACTTATTCAATTCTGGACACCATAGATGATATCCTTTCACACCTAATGGATAACCTAAGAAAATTTTTCTTATCCCGAACATGAACATAGGCTGGACAATCTAACACCCTTAAATTAGACTAGTTCACGGGATTACCAGTCCATACCTCTGTAGGTGACTTACACTTAATAGCCGTTGATGTTGATTAATACACTAAGTAACACGCCGTATTAACTGCTTCATCCCACCAAATCTTGTCTAAACTTGCGTTTGGATACATGCACCGTGCACTCTCAAGTAACATTCGATTCATTGTTTCTGCTAATCCATTTTTCTGTGGTGTACCTTTAATTGTGAAGTGCCTAAGATACCTTGTTCCTCAAAAAACTCCTTAAGTAGGTCTTCGATGTATTCACCGCCATTATCAGAATATATCTTCTTAACCACACGACCAAGTTGTTTTTCTACCATGGTATTCCACTTCTTAAACACCTCGGTGACTTCATTCTTATTCTTCATGGTGTAAAGCCAAACTCTCCTCGAACAGTCATCAATAAAGGTCACAAAACACCTAACAACTCCCTTAGAAACTGTACGAGAGGGACCCCAAACATCCTAATGGATGTAATCTAACATACCCTGCGTGTGGTACACAACGGTACCAAAATTTCTCCTACATTGCTCCCGAAGATACAATGCTCACATAAATCAAGCTTGCAAGTTTTCTCACCACCAAGCAATCCTTTATTACTCAATACGGTCATACCTTTCTCACTAATATTCCCAAGACGCATATGCCATAAATGTGTTGACTCCACATGTTTCTCATCAATTGATTGAGATACCATAGCTCCACCACAAACTATATCTCCTTGTAAAAAATATAAATTACCATGTCTTTCACCTTTCATCTTCAAACTACCATTGTAGAATACCTTCAAGGATCCATATTCAGCAACATACTTGTATCCAAGAGATTCAAGTACTCCTGACGAAATCAAACTCTTTCTCAAATATGGAACATGTCTAACCTCTGAAACTGTTGTGATAACACCATCTGAACGAACCGATACCATACCAACACCAACTGTTTTGCAGGCATTAGAATTACCCATCATAATAGTACCACCATTCACCCATGTCTAAGTGGTAAAACAATCCTTAGTAGGAAACATATGATACGAAGCACCGGAATCAAGCATCCAACTATCATTGAGATAACTATTTTATGTAACGCGGTTAACACTTTATCATCAAAACCACACATTGGGTCTTCTAAAACTTCACTGCCTTAAGCAACCGAAGCCACAACGTTCTTCGAATCTGATTTCTCACGTTTCTCATATCTTGCCTTAAGCTTGAGATAATCATCCCTAATATGACCAGTTTTCTGACAATAATAACACTCAATATCGCTCATTTTGAAACGATTCTTTGACTTTGACTTCTTATTACCATTCTTTCCTCTATCAACAAATAAGCCCTCAAATTGTTCTTCATCGTTGAAATCTTGTTTCCTTAATTCCTTAGCTTGTAAAGCATAGACCACATCATCGAAAACCAACTTCACCTTCGCTTTCATCGGTTTTCCCACTTACCAAATAGTCAACGAAAGCATCATGTGACAGAGGAAAATAACATAATAATATCATGGATTTATCCGTATCAGAGATAGTGACACTGATATTAAACAAATCAGAATATATATTATTAAACTCATTAATATGATCAATCATAGACTTACCCTAAGACATCCAAAAGGCATGAATTATATGCTTCAAGTAAAGTTCCGAAGTCAAATCCTTTTGTAAGTATAACTTCTCTAACTTATCTCACGACACCTTTGCAGAGGTTTAACTCAAAAATTTATGAGTGATATCCCTTGACAAACATAAACGAATAGTTGAACACGCCTCCAAATCAAGGTCAGCTGATAAGTGCATATTTTACATATATTTAGTTTCAATTCCATGCTAGTATTTGTTGGTTTTCTTGCAAAATATTGTATATTACGCTTGTTTTCTCTTATTTGTGTTTTATTAGGAAAAATCATCCAAAAGAAGTGAATTGGCACTAAATTGTGCAATAAAAGAAGCTAGCTACAAGTGGAGAAGGGCCAAAGACCAATTGGAACTCGTTCAAGTACAAGATTTCTATGTTCGAAGGCAATGGCAAAAGAACGGAGTCATTCTGAGTTCGTATGAAGAAGTTATGAGCAAAACAAGAACTGCCATTTTAAAGGGAAAATGCTATTGGCATCCCACTGTACGCTAAGGGGTAGTCATTTTGATAAGGGATGGCCTGTTTCGAAGGAACTACTAAAGCCAGTCGATTCATTTACTAGGGGGAGACAAAATTCAAGTAGTGCTAAAGGCACCCGATCGTTAACTAAGGGCACCCCATCCTCTTCTTTACACGAACTGAAAGTTTCAGTTCTTGTTGCAGTGGATGTTCTTGATGATCATGATTGATCATGTTGGTTGTTGATCTAAATGCAGCTCGAATTCAAATACACCATTGGGTCATTGAAGGTGATAGGAAACTTGGGTACTAGCCTGATTTCGATATATCAGTCATACTCGAGTTTGGCAGTGGATTATCGATTGCTGCCATTGAACCCGAGCTTGGAGCTGATAGTGCTGTTGATGTAGAGAATTCGATATAATGGAATTTGATGGCAGCGATGGAGATAATGGAGTTCGAAGGATGAGTTCGAGACTGCTGATGATCACGATGGTGATCAAATTTCGGCAGAAGTGATTTTCAAGCTTTTGTGGGCATCATTGGGTTGTTGGAGATGATATAAGGCTTGGGTAGGAGTTTGATTTCAAATCAGAGAGCTCGAGGAACAACTTGGAAGGAGGAACGGCAGTTGCTTTCATTAACGATGGCTGAGCTCGAGAATGGCTGCTGCTACTGATTGAACGAAGAAGAGGAGAAGTCAAAGAGTTGTTAGATGACATCACCAAGGGACCCACTTCTGTTGTGATAAACTCGTACAAGTCAAAAGAGAGAACAGGTAGAGCACGTGGTGGATAACTTTGACGCGTTTTGAAGATTAGTGATGATAATGTGTACTGCGGAGCATCGAAGCTAAAAAGATCAACGGCGAAGATGACGACGCACAGATCTTGCTGAAGTGATAGACAATTGGAAGCCAGGCCTGCACTTTATTAGAGTAACTCTCACACACCGAATCGGAAGTCTTGATAAGTTAATCGACTTCACATCTTTATCTCGTACGGTTTTTGTGGATCGGCTGGGTATGCGAAGTATATAAATAGGGGCCGAGTGAGAGGGAGAAAATCACTTCTTATTTTATTATTCCTTTTTTTAGTTAGAGACAAAAACAAAGAGAGAAATAAAGTTTTGCTCCCTGGCTTTTATTGTGAGCTTTTATATTTAGTTTCAATTTCTCTCTTTCTTATTTATTTAATTATTATTATTTTTTAGCTATGAGTAGCTAAACTTTTTTTTGATTAGGGATGATTTCAAATTCCTGAACAATGAAGCTTTAATTTCTTAAACCAAGTTTATTTCAAGTTTTATTTTATTGTTGATTATCTTTATTATTTATAATGTTTAAGAATATTGAGGCGTTATTTAAAGTGATCAATTAAATTAACCAATCGATATTTCTTTTACTAGTTTAGGGTTGTGTGATACGTGTAATTGTCACATCAGCTCTTTACACAAGTAGTAAATCGCAAAAGCTGACAGAGGGATTCTGTTAAGCAATTTTGTATAAAGATAACACTAGTAAGCGGGCCGAGCCTATGCGTGTAATGCTAGGATCAACCTGATTCACAGAGTGTAAAGCATTTGGTTAATCTACACCTTGAGAGCTTATTCTTGGTGGGTTAGTTGGATAGGAACTGGTAGTCGAGCGCTTCCGTATCCAGTGACAACAGGAATCCGGGGGATAGGAGAGCTTATTGCCATTCTACGGTTGGTAACAATATAAATTCAACAATAGATAAACTTGTATTCAATTATGTTTTAGTTCAGTAACGGCGAAGGATTCACTGGTCATCTTTCTTCTCATTGTTTACAACCAAGTTTTATTATTTTCTTTTATTAATAACAACTAAAGTCTCTCTGCTCTTCGTGGGAACGAACTCCTTGCCATTATATTACCAGTTAATTGTGTGGAAAGAAGTAAATAATTTGTTGTGTAAACGACGCGCATCAAATTTTGGCGCCGCTGCCGGGGAGCAGTCGGTAGATTTAGTTGTTTCTTTTAATTTATTTATTTTTAGTTATTTTTTTTTTTAGCTTTTAATTCTCGTTTTCTATATTTTGTTTTCAGGTACTTAATCTCTAGCACCGAAAGATTGGGATTATATGAGGTGCGGAATTCAAACCCGTAAAGGAACGGTACTTCAAGCACGTCAGCAGTTACAACTAGAACCCTCTACAGAAGAGATGGTTAATACAGACGAGGAGATAGATCCTCCACCTCCTCCTCCTCCGGAGAAGAAGTTGCAAGAGTTGACATCTCCATGCTTAGATTCGCAACCAATGTGTATTACAATCACTAACCCAGTGGAGCTGAAGTTGAATCTACTTCATCATCTACCAAAGTTTAAGGGACTTCCAGGTGAAGATCCGAATCGTCATCTTCGAAAATTTCAACAGAAGATGACATGTCTTAGGCAAGGTACCGAAGACAGTGATACAACAATGCTGCAAGCTTTCCCATTCTCTTTAATAGACCTAGCAGAAGAATGGTTGTATTACCTTCCTCCAGGGAGTACTACAACATGGACTGAGATGAAAAAGCTATTTCTGGAGAAATATTTTCCTGCTTCAAAGGCGGCCTCTATTCGTAAAGAGATTAGTGGTGTTCTTCAGATTACTGGGAAGTCTCTCTATGAATATTGGGATAGGTACAAAAAGTTAGTTGCAAGTGCCCCCATCACAACATATCCCCAACACTTATCATTAAATACTTCTATGAAGGATTACTTCCAGAGCAACGGAACTTGATTGATGCAGCAGCCGGTGGTTCACTCACTGAGAAGACAATATCGCAAGAAACTAGTCTGATTGAGAGTATGGCTTCAAATGCACAATAATTTTATACAAGGCACGACTCAAATATAAGAAGAGTTAGCGAGATGGGAGAGTCTCCAAATACAGAGCACCGGTTAAGCACCATTGAAAAGGCAATTCATCGTATAGCTTCGGTAGTTGCTCCACCATACGAAGAGGAGGCCGAAGTAAATGCTTTATTCCCTAATCAGAGGCCAAAGTATGATCCATACTCAAATACTTATAACCCTGGTTAGAAATATCATCCTAATTTCAGTTATGCTAACAAGCAAGCAGCAACTCCTAATCCTTATGCAAGATAAGGTGGTTTTCAACAACACTTTCAGCAACCACAACAAGTTAAGGAGCATGAGACTTCTATTGATGATAAGTTTAACATGCTAATGCAAAGCATGCAGGGTGTCGCATCTACAACACAGAGTCTAAAGGAGACGGTTCAACAAAATCACCATCAACATGAAATGGCCATTAAGGACTTAAGGATGCAGATGGGGCAATTGGCTACGGATGTGAATTTACTAAAAGCAAAAAAAATCAACAAAATTGCCATCACAACCTTTTGTGAACCCAATAAAGCACGCTAATGCAGTAACTCTAAGAAGTGGGAAACAAACAGAAGAACCAAAACAGCAAGAAAAGGGTAGTAACGACATCGAAAAGGAAATAGAGGCGGAAACCATACCAAAGGAAAAGCCAACCTCAACCGGCCAACCTGAGGACACGGTTCCTACTTTTACCACACCACCTCCTTTCCCTAGTCGTTTTTCCAAGTCAAAGAAGCAATCTCAAGACATGGAGATCATGGATATTTTCAGCAAGATATAAATCAACATTCCATTTATTGAGGCCATCAGAACCGTACCCAGGTATGCCAAGGTTTTGAAGGATTTATGCACAAGGAAGGATAAGTTAAAGGAGAATCGACTCTAGTACGCAACTAGTATCACTGAAAGTATGTGGATTAAGTTTTCCAGTTGCTAGAGTTCTCCCTTATATAGTCTTTCAAATCAGAGTTTGATAGCTTAGAAAAAAAGCAATCAATATTCACCGTTAGACGAAAACCTGATTTAAGATTCAAGCTAAGTTTGCTTAAAACCAAAGCAAAATCTCACCACCGTCAGATGAACTTAGCTTGTTACACACAAATGAAATATACCTTCATTTAGATATGGGTAACCGTACCTAACCGTGTATATTAAGTTGGCTCAACAATAGTTAACCGAAGTTAGCCATATGAACACTTTTGTATTAACCACATTCAACTAACACTTCTAGATCAAATGATAATCAAATGAATCTAATTGTGTTACTCATAGAGTTGTTCAATTGTTTATATTCTCATAGAAGTATACAAGGCACAATTGAAATAAAATCGGATTGATTTAAGAGAATCAATTCATGAACATTTAGCCACGGTTTGCAAAGATTGCATTCCTTAATTTATAAATGTATTTGTTCATGAGTATGAAATCATACTTAACCGATTTTAGAACTTTAACCAACTTAGTTTGCAAACAAGTACGCAAACATAAGTTCTGGACTTTGGTCATGTACGACAGTTCACAAACGGGTATGCGTACTGTCGTTCCGGACCTAACTCAGGTGAAACCGTTCGCATACTGGTATGCAAACTTGTTTCCCGGACTTTAACAGTTAAAAACGTTCGCATACTGGTATGCAAACTTGGTTCCCGGACCTGAATCATACCTCAACAGTGTGCATACATGTATGCATACTATGTTATATCCAGACAATGGTTAATTGTTCTAAACACCCATTTCGATCATTAAAATATCCTTAGAAGACGACAATAGCTGTCGCACACAAACTATTAGCTTATAAGTAATTTTCAAGTGATCAAATGATCAATACGAAATATTCCGAGTCGCGACATCAAATGACTATCTCACACAAATCATGTAAGATGTTTTCAAGGCAATTTTCACATGATCATCTTTTGACGTATCATTCAGTTTCCAACAAATAAATTGTTTCCAACTAAACTCGTTAAGAATAATGATGAACGTAGCTAAAGCAAAAAGCTTTCCAACACATATTTCGAGAAAGATATAAGCGAGTTAACCCCAGCTCGAAATATCAAATGTGTATAATATAAAAGTCTATATAGCTATACGACTTAGTCTCAATAGAATATAGAATAGAATAGGCTTCTGAGTGATAGATAAGTTTTAGTCTCCACATACCTTTTGTTGATGAAGTTCCTCCAAGCTCTCTTTAGTAGATATTCGTTTTCAATCGATGAACACCGAGAAGTCTAAAGCTCAACTACACATTATTTCTTAATCCGAGACATAGCTATAAGTAGATTAGAAATCAAAACTTATAGTTTTGATCACCTAAACTTGACAAACAAGCTTGAGATAGCAACGCTTGCGAGTTTGACCGAGCAGTGCTCTAACATTCCCCCACTTTGTCAATTTTAGTGACAAAACTATCAATACATATGGATTATAAAATAAATAAACTTTGTAGCTTCTCATCCAACATGCTTGATTTTCTTGGTTCTTCAACATTCCTTGAACTCTTCGTCACTCCAAGTACTTCAGTGATTCTGAACGTGTTCAACTCAGCATCATTGTTGTTGAAGATCCTTAGCCATAACAATAAGAAAACAGATGATCTCAATTATTTTATACAGTGTCACAATATTATTACATAGAATCAAAGTTCAATTGTATCACAACTTTGACAATAATACTAGGGTGATATGTATCACCCCCCCTTAGTCAATACTTCATCTCACAATAAAATCCACTCCCCCTTATATAATGATTCGTAAACCATATGTATGTAGTGTGAACTGCAAAATAATTCTCCCCCTTTTCGTCAATATAAATTGGTAAAGGTACGAAAACTAGCGGGATCATAATGAAATTCTCAAAGAGATTATTCATGACTAAAAAAGAACATATCAACTTGGTTTCAATGATTTCACATAGTCGAAACTTAATACAAGATAACTCCTATAATATTCCACAACCGCACTCCCCACAAAGATTTGGCAATTAAGCACAAGTTCAATTAAGAACTCTCCCCCATAAAATGTCATTCCCGAAAGAACAACAAAAGCGAACTTACTTTTACGAGAAAAGAAGTGTTTCTTTGGACATTAACAAATCACATGAAACGTGAATTTGTATCCAGAAAAGTCGAATAAATTAACCACAAGAGAACCTTAATGATTAATTTAATCGGAAATGCTCAACATAAGAAAACTTGTGGAGCGGATCAGGGATAGATCAATACTTCGGAATATTCAAAAGTCCATTCTATCTTTTGTCAATATTTGCATAAAGACATAATAGACTTAACTTTTGACATATGAGATAATCATACTTCACGGACGTAAACACACATATCCCACAATTATATTTGCAATATATAAAACCAATAAAGATTAATACTGCAAAATCATCTTCCAAATAACTTAGAATTTAAATAAATAAATCTAAAACATTGCAAGATGAAAATCGTCGGCAATAGCTATGTGTAATCACAATATTTGCTATTCCAAACCCTAGTTATCCTTCTTAAAATACAAGAATAAATTCTCATAAGAAGTTTCCTAGACATTGTAGAGCTTTCTCAGAGCATCTACTGAGAATTCCTTCTCATTATTGAAGAACCCATTGATTATAAGATCATTTAATTCCTCCGGATCTTCAGAAATATCAGTTAACTCACTAAGTTCTCTTTTGAGTTCACACAAGGTGTTCTTTGTCAGAGATAACATTTGTTCATAGTGAGTTATCTTTTCCAAAGAGAACATGATTTGAGATTTTAAATTATTTTTTTGGTTGATGAAATCCTTCACCATAGCCCTAAAGTTATTATCATTTTGACAAATAGACAAAAAATTGTTAGAGGAGGAACCTTTTTCATCATTTGTAGACTTCTCATTTTTCTTCCTTGAGGATTGGATTCCTTCACAGAGATACACATTAAATGCTTCTACTGCATCCCTTTTTGTGGTACCTCTAGTTACAGGAGCCATGATACTCGTCTGACTCTGGTTCTCTTAGACTTCTTCTTGTCTTCAGGAGTTTCCTGTTGGTTACCCAAAGCCAGATTCATCCTTTGCATGTCATTCTGAAGTTTGGAAATTCGTTTGTTGTTCTTCTTGAATTTCCAACACTTACTTTGTACATGATTCGCATTTCCACAATACATACAATTCAAAGACGAATTTTCGTTTTGCTGATTTGACTCTTGTTTATCACAACTTTTAACGTCCATTATTCCAGCCAGCTGGAACAAAAGAGTTGTTTGTGCTCACAGTCTTGCTTTTGAACCCTAAACCATTTGTGTTTCCAAAAGACTTCTAACCAAATAACATTGCTGAAATCCTATCAAAACTTCCAGACAACCTTTGCAGGTCACACTTAAGAGTATTAATCTCTTTTTATTTTAGAGACAGGGTTGATTTTTCACCTGAAGTGATGATTCAAGTTTCTCCAACCTCATCTTTAGTTGAAGATTTTCTTGCCGAATTTCTTCATTTTTATCCAAGATTCAAAAATCTTAGTGTCAGACTCGCATTCTGAATCAGAATTTTAGTTAGTAGAAGTTTCTGCTGTAAGAGCTGAAATTTCAATGCAAACTTCAGAAGTATGCGAATTGACCAACTGATATGATTTTTCTTGTATTGAATCATCTGAAGCATCAGAGAGTGAGAGATGTTCCTAGGATCTTTTGCTTCTTCTCACAATATCCTTGATCTTTTGTAAAATCAATGACCTGTCAGGATCAATATGATTTGGACAACATTCATCAGCCCAAGACAAGTTAAGAGAATTACTTGTTTTGGTCACAACATTGAACGCAAATATTCTGACTGTGTTCTAATCATGATCAAGAACTCTTAACTGTCTAATGAGTGAGTTTTTGGAAAGTGTATCAAGGTTATTTTCTTCAACGATGGCATGTTTCTTAGAATCGTACTTAGCTGGCAACGATCTGAGAATTTTCATCACAATATACTTTTCAGGAATAGTCTTACCTAATGCAAAAGATGCATTAACGATTTCAAACACTTTGTGATTAAACTCATCAAATGAATCTTCATCAGCCATACGAAGGTTTTCCCAATCAGAATTTAGGTTTTGAAGCTTAGATTTTTTTCTAGAGGTATTCCCTACAAATATGGTTTCTAAGATATCCCAAGCATCTTTAGACCGAGTGCGCGTAGTCACATGGTGCTCAAGATCTGGGGTAAGGGCATGTATGATAGCATTTAAGCCATCCGAATTTTGCTTTGCAGTGAGAATCTCATCAGGCTCATACCTACCAATATCCTTTGCAACAGCTACACCGTCTACTGTAACCATTAGAGGATTATAACCATTAACAACATAAACCCATGATTGAAAATCACGTGCTTGAAGAAAGGCACGCATAGCAATTTTCCACCATAACTAATTCAATCCATCGAAGACTGGAGGTACGTTTATAGAGATATCACTTCTGTCCATAAAGTCAGACACAGACTTATGAGGTCTTAGCATGTTTGCCTGCTCTGATACCAATTGAAAAAGAGGGGGTCTAACAACCACACCCAATATTTCGTTTGGCAATCTGTATGGACTAACTCAAATATAATTCCAAGAGAATCAACTACACAGTCAGACTCAATCAAGGAAATATATCCAAGATTTATATCTCAATTTCTCAATACAATCTGCAATCGAACAGATACAAATCTGTGAACCTGATTGATATGAGAAATAACTTGAACGGTACCAAAGACCAATGTTCAAGTGTCAATCAATTTCAATCAACAATCAAAGGTTGGATTTACCAATTGATTGAACTACACACAACCTGTAATATTTCAATTATATAAACAAATATAATGCGGAAAAGAAATAATACAGACACCAGAAGTTTTGTTAATGAGGAAACCGTTAATGCACAAAAATACCGGGACCTAGTCCAGATTTGAACACCACACTGTACTAATCCGCTACAGAGCATAATAGAAGTTAACTTCGGACTGGAATGTAGTTGAGCCCTAACCAAGTCTCACACCGATTAAGGTACAGTCACGTTCTTTACGCCTCTGAATCCCAGCAGGACTCTACGCACTTGATTCCCTTAGCTGATCTCACCCACAACTAAGAGTTGCTACGACCCAAAGTCGAAGACTTTATAAACAAATCTGTCTCCCACAGAAAAGTCTGTTCTGATAGATAAATCTGTCTCCCACAGAAATACCTACGAAGTTTTTGTTCTGTTTTTTGATAAATCAAGGTGAACATGAACCAATTGATAATCCGGTCCTATATTCCCGACGAACGGCCTAGAAATATCAATCACCTCACAATAACTTAACAATATGGTAGTATAACAAGTTATTGCAAAATCACAAAGAATGAGACGAAGAGCTTAGTGATTACTTTTTATATCTTACCTATCGGAGATAAGTCTCGATCCAATCTTAGAGAAGATAGTACTTAATACGATAGAACAAGTAAAATCATAACACGCAAGTACAGAGAAAATAGTTGGGTATGGCTTCAGAATCCCAATGAAGTCTTCAAGTCGTTAACCTATAATGGTTTTAGGAAAATCCTAGGTTAAAGGAGAATCGACTCTAGTACGCAACTAGTATCACACAGAAGGTGTGGGGATTAGTTTTTCCAGTTGCTAGAGTTCTCCCTTATATAGTTTTTCAAATCAGGGTTTGATAGCTTAGAAACTGTAGGATCAGAATATCGCAACACCAAGACCCTTGCGAAATCCATAAACGACACATTGCGAAAATGTCGCAGATAGATAATATAAATGACGCAACGGATGACGACAACTTGAACACGAGAAAGATGTGAAGACCTAGCGAGATTTAGGAGTGTTGCGAGATTTAATATTTGTACACTCGCGAGAATGTCGCAAGTCAGATCCGAAAATAAAGGACAGCTTAGTTGTCATCCACTATGTAATGCCCTATATAAAGAACCGAATAGGCTTAGGAGAAGGGAGATCTTTTTCGAGTATTGAGCAAGTTATTAAGAGAGAGAAAGTTTAGAGCGGTTGTAAAGTCCTTTGCTTATTTTCCTTCCCACCTTGTAACATTGGTGAGTTTTAATCAATAAAGAATATAATTGTTCATCTTAAAATGACTTGATTGTGTGAATTCTTATGAGGGGTGTAGTGTGGGATTTCCTGCTACTACATTTTGGCGCTAGAAATAGGGAGGAGTAAAGGATTTATCCTTCCTGTAATTTGTTGGTTCAAGAAGTTTCCATGAAGATTAACTATTGTTCATATTTTTCTAGATTTACAAAGTTTAGGTTCAAAAATGGAAATTTCATGGAAGAAATCACACGTTTAGGGAGTAAACATCATCAACAATTCAAAGACATGAAAAGAGTAAGAGAAAAAATTAGTTGCTGTGGTGAAATTTGTGGAGGAAAACTAAAGTTTCAATAGAAGATTTCCATGTTCAGGAGAAAAAGCAAGAGGCAAATTGTTGAAAGAAATTAAGGAAGGGCGAAGAGAAGATAAGAGGCAGACGCTGTAATTTCTATCACAAACAGAAATTCTCATAGATGGTTTGAGTTGGAGCGAATAAGCAATAGGTCACGGGTTCAAATTCGCACACATGCATATTTTTCATTTTCTTCTCCAAGGGAGAATCGAAGAATAAGGAAAAAAGTTATGCGTTAATTTCTTGAACAGTTGGAGAGGTTCTTGAACAGGTTGGTCAAGAGAACAATATAATTTCGCAATATTGTCATTATTTCGCAAACAAGGACTCTTCTTGCTTTAAAGTTCGAGTTCGAACATTGTTGCGAGCATAGTTTTCTTCTTTTAATTGTTTCTGTTGTTTTTTTTTTAATGGCGAAAAAATGAATAATTTCGCAATATTGTTTCATTATTTGCGTTTGTATGAAAAACAAGAGTTATATTTCACAGTAGTACAAATTTTATTGGTCATTTGCACCAAAGAAGTTGATGAATTCATGGTCGCGTATTCAAATCCCAACGAACGTGTATATTTTTTTCGCATGGATATTTCGCAAAGGAATTTCGCACAGAAGAAAGTAGGTGATTATTTCGCACAGATATTTCTCAAACAGAAGCCAGCAAAGTTGGTCAGAGGTGAAGACAATGAGCTTGAGGACGCAGGTTCAATTCCTATCTCCTGCGAAATTTTCGCATCTTTTTAGACTACCAGAGGAAGACAAGTTTTAACAAGTGTGCGATAATTTCGCATAAGAAGAAGCTTGCATAGTTGGTCAGGAGGCGTGAATGCAAGTAGCAGGTCGCAGGATCAATTCTTACTTCTCGCACATTTATTTTTGTTACGCGAAATTTCGCACGGACTTTGATTATTTCGCAAAGAAGAAAGTTGATGATTATTTCGCAAAGGAATTTCGCAAGAGAGGGTTAGAACAGTTGGTATGGTGCGAGAATATGCAAGAGGCAGGTCAAGGGTTCAAATCTCATTTCTCACACTTCTTTTTGCTGCGAGATAATTATATTTTGTGCGACGTTTATACATTTCAAGGATGCCAGCTTCGCAAGCAAACCATCTACTTCGCGCGAGACGACAACAACAGCAAACCACAAAATCTAAGTACCACTTTCCTTGAACATTTTACTTTTACAGAAAATAAAAGATTTTTTATTTGGTTTACAAAACGCGATACAATCGCAGAATCACAGAGATTTCAGAATTACAAAGATTTCACAATTACAAAGAATAGAGAAAAATCTCGCAGATCAATTTATATGTTTCGAGAAAAGTCTCGCAGTTCAATTTATATATTTCCCTTAAATATTTGCTTTGTCTCAAATGAGAATGATATCTAACATGGAGAGTAGTAGGAGGCAAAATAAGACCTTCCATCAACATGCTAGTAAGACCTTCCATCAATAGGCTGCGTAAGACCTCATTAGGATTATTTCCATGAAAGATGTTTATCGGATGAGATGAAACAAGTTATACAAAGGAAATCCAAACAAAGAAAAACGATTGGAAATAGCAATTAAATGAATTTTTTTGATAAAAGAAATGTTGAATACTAATCTAAATTCTTATTTGTATTACAACATTGCATGAGGCAAAGAACGTGGAGTAATAATTTTGCAATACTTCTTATTCGCATTCAAGGACGGATACTTCTTATATTTCGAAGATTGAGTACTTCTTATACTTCTTCAAGGATACTTCATATTTCTTATACTTCAAGGATACTTCATACTTCTTATACTTCAAGGGTTGATACTTCTTATTTATTTCTCAAAGCTTCGGAACTTCGCAAAAGAATAGAGGCAAGTACGTACTTTTCAAGTCCAATATTCTTTCGCTCGTTCCTCCAACGACTACAAAAAAATGGATTTTTTCTTAAAGATCGCTCTTCAAGCAATATTCAAGAAAAAAGAGGCAAAATGTAGGAGCATAATCTCGCAACAACATATTTTCTTAGTGCGCGAGATGCATTCATTTCCCTAGCTTGCGAAATTATCAAGAGCCTGCGAGAAGGCAACAAGAGCTTGCGAGAATATGAGTTGTATGTGAGCTGTCATCCACTATGTAAACACCTATATAAAGAGAAAGGAAGGAGAGAGAAAAGGAGGACACATTTAGTAAGGGAGAGATATTTTTAGGGAGAGACTTTATTTTCTTTATCATCTTCTTCCCCAAAAACTAGATCTAGAGCTCTACAAAAATACTCATTAATGGAGATTGTAAATGTAATATTAATGTAACCTCAACAATCATAGTGAAGAACCATGGATGTAGTATGTAGATCACATTGATCGAACCATGTAAAAAATCCTTGTGTCCAATTTATAATTTTAGCACTTTAATCTTTATTTTGATTATAAAATAGATTTAGATCTAGAAAATATTATAAGGGGTGTGTTGTGGGATTTCCTGCAACTACATTTTGGAATGAAGAATGAGGAATGCTATTGTCATCGCAGACCGTCTTAATAGTCTGATTGCGAAAAAGAGTAGCATCATTCTTGAAATTCGCAACTGTAATTTGTAGTTGCCTCTTCAATCTAGAATACTTGTCATTTCGAGAAGAAAGATCCTTTTATGAAAGTTGCTCCTTCTCGAGATATAAGTTCTTCAATTCTTTTGCGAAATCTCTCTTCAGCCTCTGCGATCATATGACAATGAATCAGCAACTTAATGACAACTTCATAAAACACAAACAATTAAATAAAGAAAAATGATCAACAACCTTCTTTGTCAGAAATCATATCCCTAATCAAGGCTGCATACTCAGCTTGAAGACTAACATTAACACCTAAATTATTTCTGGCATCATCTAGAACCTTCGCAGCCCAAGCGAATTTATCGTCATTGTTTATGAGAAGAAGGGAGTGAATTTGATTCTCTCTTTCGCTAAGAATAGCATTTTCGCGGATGGATTCTCTCGTTCAATTTGAACTTCAAGAAGGGTTTTTTGGAATTTCGCTAATGCTTGAGCACCTTGATTAGTAATGCGATCTTTGTCATCTATGAGATCACTGACTTTCTTCCTTAAAGTATTAATTTTCTCTTTAGAACTAAGATATAGATGTTTAAATTGGTTGGCTAAGCCTAAACTAGATCTATGATCAATTTCTAAGAGGCGAAATATGGATTGAAGTTCGTTTAGAGGAAGAGATTTAATCTTGTTATTTGAAAAACTATTCAAAGAATCGTTGAGGTGATCAAGGAGGCATTGTTATCCATAGGATCGGGGAATGAGTAAAGAAGAATGGCTTCATCAGAAAGGTTATAAATGTCTGCGAAGATGGTAAGTCTGATAAGGGAAGATAATGAGAGAACAAAACAAAGGAAACAAAGGAAAAGAGAAAAGTCTCATACCATTAAGCTGTTGGTTGGCACTCTGAAGACTAGAAATCTTATTCTTCCGAGTGGAAGAATCAGCTTCTAATTGCTTGTTTTTCTCGCGAAGAGTAGCAACTTCAGTTTCGAATTCTTCATTTCTCCTGCGAAGAACAGTAGCTTCAGCCTCCAATTCTTCATTTTTCTTGCGAAATTGAAAATTTTTCTTTTCGAGAATACTGCGCCTTTTCTCAAGATCTGAGGAAACAGCAAAGGAAGCTCTCTCGGACTATAAAGTAAAGCCAAAAAATTATCAAGATATAACTTAAAATTAAAATTATGAAGAAACGAGGGAACAAAGACATACCAAGACACCAAGTGCATTTAGAAAGCTGGGGGTCACTGATCTAGAGACCCCATGAAGAGAATCATCACCCTCTAATAAAGGAGCATCACAGATACTCGCGAGAGCTTCGCATGTACTAGAAAGACGATCATCTCCAATTCCTTGCATGGAGTCAGAGAAGATGCTAGACAGTTGCGCCATAGAAGATTCAGTTGGAGGATTCTCCTTTGCGATAGGAATATCACCATCATCATCTTCATCAGAGCTTTCGCGTGATTGAGGGTTTGATGGAGAAGGGGAATGAATCTTTCGTTTCTTAGAAGGTGGAGCAGTAGACTTCTCCCTGCGAAGAGAACCTTTACCTTTACCTTTGGTCTTCGCAACCTTAGTATTTTCTTCTTCTCCAACAACTTCAGCACCAACCTTCGCACACGAATGAAGATAAGAAACAGAGGCAACAATATTGTTAAAAATAATAAAGAAAAGTATTTCTTACTTCATCCGTGATCGAACGGAGTCTTTGCTAGGTACTTGCCTTAGCATTTCTTTTATAACTCTTCCTCAACTTGATAATCGAAAATTTCGCAAGATTAATAGGTATAAAAAGGAGTGAAGATTACAAATTGAGTGAAATTTAGGAAGCATACCTCTTTTGATTTCTCAGGCCAATTAAAAACCCAATGATGATAATTGGCGAGATTCGCATGGAGAATATTTGAACCTGAAATATAAGGTCCATTCAAAAATAGTGGAAAGACGCACCATTTGTCGTCTTTGGAATGACGAGGAACATTGTTCTTGCCGAATGCCAATCGATATCCTCGCATAAGTATTTTTTTCGGGAATATTTTCTCTTCTCTTCAAACGTGCACCCCAAATGAGTTCTATCATTCTTCATGTTTATTATTTCATAGTTTTCGAAGAAACTCTCCACTGAATACTTTTCAGCGAATATCTCTAAGTTCTCAAATTTAGGATCTCTAACTTCTTTGGGATAAAGAGATCCCTTACCAACACCACGGTTGGCGAACTCAAGCATTAAGCGGATACAATCCCCGCTTAATTGGTAGATGGCTCGCGAGAATTTCGCATGAGAAAGAATTTCATAGAACAAAGGAAGATCAGGGTCATAGAGAGGAATGGGAAGACCAGCGAGAATCTGACCTAGCGAAATTATGATTTTCTGATCATCACAATGATGATCAGCAAACAGTTTGGCAAAGAGAATGGATTTAGATTCCTGATTGGGAATAGTGGATAATATGAAACCCTTCTCTTGCAAATCTTTCTGAACATCTCCCAAAAGATTTTTTTATCTATGACCAACTGGAGGCATCTTTCAGAGTATGGGAATGGAGAGAAGATTGAAGATCAAAAGAAGTAAAAAGAAGAAGATTTACAGTAGCAGAAGCGGAAGTTACGGAGAGATGAAGAAGAGAAATTGCAGAGAAAACAAGAAAGAAAGTAAAAAAGAAGAAGAGAGGAGTAAGAAAGATATATATAGAGAGAAGGATTCTCGAAAAGGAAAACACATTTAATGCGAAGAGTAGACATGAACGGGTGAGAAATGACAGTTGAAAAAAGACGTGTCAAGAAATGGATGGAAGAAGAGATACGTGTAATAAATTTTGTGTAAAAGTGCAGAATCATGTCAAAACAGAAAAGTATGAAAAAATGAACAGTTGCGGCATTTTGAAAGTATTGATTCTCATGACATTCTCTCCTCGCAAAGAAGACATGAGAAGAGGCAAGATGTAGGATCAGAATATCGCAACACCAAGACCCTTGCGAAATCCATAAACGACACATTGCGAAAATGTCGCAGATGGATAATATAAATGACGTAACGGATGACGACAACTTGAACACGAGAAAGATGTGAAGACCTAGCGAGATTTAATATTTGTACACTCGCGAGAATGTCGCAAGTCAGATCCGAAAATAAAGGACAGCTAGCTGTCATCCACTATGTAATGCCCTATATAAAGAACCGAATAGCCTCAGGAGAAGGGAGATCTTTTTCGAGTGTTGAGCAAGTTATTAAGAGAGAAAAAGTTTAGAGCGGTTGTAAAGTCCTTTGCTTATTTTCCTTCCCACCTTGTAATATTGGTGAGTTTTAATCAATAAAGAATATAATTGTTCATCTTAAAATGACTTGATTGTGTGAATTCTTATGAGGATGTAGTGTGGGATTTCCTGCTACTACAGAAACAAAGCAATCAATATTCACCGTTAGATAAAATCCTGATTTAAGATTCAAGCTAAGCTTGCAAAAAACTAAAGCAATATCTCTCCACCGTTAGATGGTCTTAGCCCGTTACACACAAATGAAATATACCTTCATTTAGATATGGGTAACTGTACCTAAATGTGTATATTGAGTTGTCTCAACAATAGTTAACCGAAGTTAGCCATATGAACACTTTTGTATTAACCACATTCATCTAACACTTCTAGATCAAATGAATCTAATTGTGTTACTCATAGAGTTGTTCAATTGTTATATTCTCATAGAAGTATACAAGAGACAATTGAAACAAAATCAGATTGATTCAAGAGAATCAATTCATGAACATTTAGCCACGGTTTACAAAGATTGCATTCCTTAATTTATAAATGTATTTGTTCATGAGTATGAAATCATACTTCACCGATTTTATAACTTTAATCAACTTAGTTTTCAAAAAGGTACGCAAACATAAGTTCCGGACTTTGGTCATGTATGACAGTTCGCAAATGGGCATGCATACTATCGTTCCGGACCTAACTCAAGTAAAACCATTATCATACTAGTATGCAAACTTGGTTCCCGGACTTTAACATTTAAAACCGTTCGCATACTGGTATGCAAACTTGGTTCCCGAACCTAAATCATACCTCAACAGTTTGCATACTAGTATGCATACTGTACTATATACACACAATGATTAATTGTTCTAAACTCCCATTTCAATCATTGAAACATCCTTAGAAGATGACAATAGTTGTCTCACACAAACTATTAGCCTATAAGTAATTTTCAAGTGATCGAATGATCAATACGAAACATTCCGAGTCTACATCAAATGACTGTCTCACACAAATCATGTAAGATGTTTCAAGGCAATTTTCACATGATTATCTTTTGACTTATCATTTAGTTTGCAATAAATAAATTGTTTCCAACTAAACTCGTCAAGAATAATGATGAACGTAGCTAAAGCAAAAAGCTTTCCAACACATATTTCGAGAAAGATATAAGCGAGTTAAACTCAGCTCGAAATATCAAATGTGTATAAAACAAAAGTCTATATAGCTATACGACTTAGTCTTAATAGGAGATAGAATAGAATAAACATCTAAGTGATAGATAAGTTTTAGTCTCCACATTCCTTTTGTTGATGAAGTTCCTCCAAGCTCTCCTTAGTAGATCTTCGTCTTCAATCGATGAACACAGTAAAGTCTAAAGCTCAACTACACGTTATATCCTAATCTGAGACATAGCTATAAGTAGACTAGAAATCAAGACTTATAGTTTTTACCACCTAAACTTGACAAACAAGCTTGAGATAGCAATGTTTGCGAGTTCGACCGAGCAATGCTCTAACACATAACTCCAGTCGTTAGTTCTCAATAATATTTATCATGTACCCTCGATTACAACCAACTTACTTTCTGTCTCTCAATTTTCAAAAGATAATAATGTATTCTTTGTGTTTCACTCATCTTATTTTATTGTGAATGACAGGGGTACATGAACAGTTTTGCTTCACAGAAAGAATTAAGATGGTCTCTATCAATTTGAATCACTATGAGAGATTGCACCATCGATCTTAATTCTGCTTAACTTCCGTTTTGGCATCAATGTATAGGTCATCCTATGTTACGAATGTTATTCGTGTAGTTTCTCTTCATTCTCTACCGGTTGATAGTAGTTCCGTATCTTTTTGTCATTCGGCGTAGTACAACTATCATCAGTGACCCTTTGGGTCTTATTGTTTCTAATTTATGGGGTGCATCTTCAATTTTATCTAATAGAGGCTATCATTACTACTTGAAAAAGTGTGGGTACAACAACCTCACCCAATATTTCTCTTAGCAATCTGTATGGACTAACTCCAATATACTTTTAAGAGAATCAACTAGACATTCAGACTCAATCTTAATGAAAAGTATATCAAAGAGTATATCTCAATTTCTCGATTCAATCCTTACTCAAACAAATAGAAATCTGCGATTCTAATTGAATACAAGTAACTTGAAAGGTACCAAAGACCAATGTTCAAGTATCAATCAATTTCAATCAACAACCAAAGGTTGGATTTTCCAATTGATCGATTCAACGCACAACCTGTGATATTTCAATTATATACAAAATATAATGCGGAAAATAAATAACACAGACACCAGAAGTTTGTTAACAAGGAAACCGCAAATGCTGAAAAACCCCGGGACCTAGTCCATATTGAACAAACACTATATTAATCCGCTACAGACACTAGCCTACTACAAACTAACTTCGGTATGGACTGTATTTGAACGCCAATCAATCTCACACTGATCCAAGGTACAGTTTTTCTCCTTGCGTCTCTGATCCTAGCAGGATACTACGCACTTGATTCCCTTAGATGATCTCACCCACAACTAAGAGTTGCTACGACCCAAAGTCGAAGACTTTAATAAACAAATCTGTATCACACAGAAAAGTCTACATGAATAGATAAATCTGTCTTCCACAGAAATACCTACGAGTTTTGTTCCGTCTTTTGATAAATCAAGGTGAACAGGAACCGGTTGATATACTGGACTTATATTCCCGAAGAACAGCCTAAAAATATCAGTCACCTCACAATAATCTTAATCGACTAGCGAAACAAGATATTGTGGAATCACAAATGATGAGACGAAGATGTTTGTGACTACTTTTCTATCTTGCCTATCGGAAAAATTAATCTCAAGCCAATCTTATGATTGCATTCAATCACGATAGAAACATCAAGATCAGATCACGCAACTACATAGAAAATAGTTGGGTCTGGCTTCACAATCCCAATGAAGTCTTTAAGTCGTTAACCTACTGAGGTCTCGGTAGAAACCTAAGGTTAAAGGAGAATCGACTCTAGCTTATACAACTAGTATCACACATGCGGTGTGGGGATTAGGTTTCCTAGTTGGTAGAGTTCTCCTTTATATAGTCTCCAAATCAGGGTTTGCAATCTAAGTTACCTTGGTAACAAAGCATTCAATATTCACTTGTTAGATGAAAACTCGATTAGATTCAAGCTAATATCTTTCAACCGTTAGATCGAACTTAGCTTGTTATACACAAATGGAATGCATGTTCATTTAGGTTTGTGTAACCGTACCTAAACGTGTACACCTAGTTGGTTCAACAGTAGTTAACCAAATGGTTAGCCATATGAGCACTTTCATATCAACCTTATTCATCTTCACCATAACTAGTTCAATTGACTCAAAAGAACTAGTTAGAGAGTTGTTCAACATTATAGCCACGTTTTGCAAAAATGCATTTCTTAGTTTATATATGTCTTAGTTCACGAATAAACCGTTTTTAGAAAATAACTGTGACGGACCGGAAAATTTACGCCTGGCGCGTATGCCATAACTCCCCTGATGCGCCATGATGAAGCTACGATCCGGGCCTTAGAGCTACGAAAATGTATGTTCACTTGCCCTCGTAAGCATGCTCGTAGAGCATGATGCGGCTAACTTAGCTTCCACACCGTTCCAAACTTACCCTTGTCCGCTAAAGGGTGTAAGGCCATAAGGCCAAGGCTAATGCATATTGCATATATCACTGGCTTTGCCTCAACATAGGAATTTCATCACTGAATTTCCTATATAGCTGAGAAACTGTCATACCGCCGAGTCTTTTCCAGGTATAAGGCATGTGCCTTGGACTTAGGCATAAGCCGCTCTAGCCATTCCTTACCTTACCTCGCTTACCAACTCTTTATAACTTGATAGGAAGTATGAGCATCAATTATTGGCATGCAACTAAGCCTCATCAAGTTTGGCCGCAATCATCTCTTGCATCGAGCTACCAAGCTTAGAAGATATGAGAGGCCAATGTGCAGCAATCATCTCTAAATTAGATGATTTAAACGACAACGTGCTGGACCGGTAATGCTGCAACTCATTGCGGCTTCCTACATATCCTTCCCTACTCTAAAGGGTTCAAGCACAGACTGTATTTCATCTACGAAGGGACAAAATCTTAAACCAAATCGTTTGCAAGGCTGTGGCCTAGCAAAAATGGTAATGGCCTGATCCGTATAGGCCATTCCGTCATAATGCACAATGATTATGCATTATCGGGTCCGCGACATGGCATAGTGATGCCTAAGCATCAAATGCCCTTTTTGCAAGGCTACGCAACTATAAATGAGCCTTAGGCATCATTTATACTCTTCCGGCTAAGCTATGAAGCTTACTTGGTACATGGCCCGCATATGCACCTTCAACCAACTACCCCTTCCTATATATGTTTTAATGGAATTTCTACAAGTATGGAAAGGGGAGCATATTGACATGCTTGCTTCAATATTCATGGCTGTTGCCATGAATTTTCGTAAAATGACGGAGGGAGCAATGATTGAAAGGGAGTTTGACCGTTCTCAATATTGCACAATGATTGTGCACCACTCGTTGTGTCTGCACAATGATTTGCACAATGATTGTGCACCACTTGTTCTGTCTGCTGCGCAATGATTGAACACAATGATTGCGTACAATGATTGCGCACCACTCACTTCTGCCGTATAGCACAATGATTATGCAACACTGGTTTTGGCTATCGCACAATGATTGCGCGACAATCTCTTCAGCGTATTGCACAATGATTGTGCAATACTCTGTCGGCCAGCCCTCTCTGGCCTGATGCACAATAATTGTGCGATATTGGCTCCAGGCCAATAGCTTTCATAACGCGCAATGATTATGCTACAATCTCAAGGCCACTTACCAAACTGGCCTAATGCATCATGATGATACAACATTGGCCCTTGGCCAAAAGCCAAACATAATGCGCCATTTTGGCACAATATTGGCCTTAAGCTAATCTACCTCTTACCAAGCAACAGAAGCTTTGGATGAAGCTTCATCTCAGGCCATGGCGCATCTTTTAGCATGCGTCATGCTAAAACTGCGGGTGTTACATTATTACACCCTTTAAATAATTTCGTCCCCGAAATTCAACCAAACTAGGGTTCGGATTCCTTAAGTACTCGTCCCATACCAAACACTCAGGAATCTTCAAGGCTCACAGGGTCGTTTGTCAAGATTTTGACAAAATCCAACATGACAAGCCATTCTTTCTGCAGTACTATGTGGCCCAGTGCCAGAGTAGTTGGATTCACCGGTCTTTCACCATCCCCAACTGTTTACTCTCCCGGAATGCTAACACCTAGTGTTTTTAGCATGGCTCATGCTAAAAGATGCGCCATGGCCTGAGAGGAAGCTTCATTCAAAGCTTCCGTTATGCTGTAAGCAGTACATTGGCTTAAGGCCAATATCGCGCCTAAATGGTGCATTGCGGTAAGCTTCATTCAAAGCTTCCATTTTGGCCAATATCGCGCCAAAATGGTCAAGGGCCACACCTTGCATCAAATGATGGAATTAGGCCAGTTGGGCCTTGAGCTTGCAGCGTAATCATTGCGCATTATGAAGGCTATTGGCCTAGATCCAATGTTGCACAATCATTGTGCATCAGGCTAGAGAAGGCTGGCCGAACAAATGTTGTGCAATCATTGTGCGCAATCATTGCACATGAATAGTGAAGCATGCATGTCAATATGGTCCCCTTTCCATACTTGTAGAAATTCCGTTAAGATATATATAGGGAGGGGTACTTGGTTGAAGGTGCATATGAGAACTATGCACCAAGTAAGCTTCATAGCTTAGCCGGAAGAGTATAAATGATTCCTAAGGCTCATTTATAGTTGCGTAGCCTTGCGAAAAGGGCATTTGATGCTTAGGCATCACTATGCCATGTCGTGGACCCCTATGATGCATAATCATTGTGAATTTTGACGGAATGGCCTATACGGACCAGGCCATTACCATTATTATAGTTGCAGGAAATCCCACAATACATCCCTCACAAGAATTCATAATAATCAACACATCTTTAAGATCAACAATCACACTTTTTATTAATTGAGTTAGAAATTTTACAAGAAGGAAATGAAATCAAGAATACAACCGCTATTCTAGACTTTCTCTCTCCTCAAAACTTTCTCTCCACTATAAAAAGATCTCCCCCTCACCTTAAGCATGTTCGGCTCTTTATATAGGATATTACATAGTGGGTGACAACTAAGCTGTCCTTTATTTTAGGATCTAGCTTGCGATATTATCGCAAGTATACAAATGATGAATTTTGCAACACTCCTAAATCTCGCTAGGTCTCCACATCTTTCTCGTGTTTTGGGATGTCGTCATCTGTCGCGTCATTTCTGTAACCAATCTGCGATATCTTCATAATGTGTTGTTTAAAGATTTCGCAAAGGTATTCATGTTGCGATATTCTGATCCTACATCTTGCCTCTTCTCATGTCTTCTCTGTGAAGGAGAGAATGATATGAGAATTAGTGTTTCAAAATGCCGCAACTTTTCATTTCTTTCCTTAAGTTCTCTACCGACAACATTCCACAAATTAAGCATAACCGCTTACACGTGTTAAATATTCCCCTACCCATCGGCACATTCAATGCTTAACCGGTCATCACTTTTTTGTCTATTTAAGAAGAGATCTATCGTAGAAATAATTTCTTTCTTTTACTTCGGCTTATTCATCTCCACATTCTCTGTAAATCTTTATCGTCTGCAACTTTTTACGAATTCATCTTTACGCTATCGTTTTCGATGGAGTCATCAAAGTTTCTTGACTTTCTTAAACTTGATCTTACTGAAATTGATCTCATCTACTGAAATTGTCTTATTTGATTTTGTTCATCTTTATGTAATTCCCATACTATTTCTGTTTCAGCAAAAGCACCTCTAGCATCAAATTTACGGTCCAAAACCCTAATATTCCCAAGGGTTCACAACAAAGAGTCGTTGTAAACAAAAGAAAGCCTGCGAATAGCAAGGTAGTAAGAAACACTATTCTTTTAATAACAATATTGTTGCCTCTGTTTCTTATCTGATTTGTGATTCGCAGGGTGATGGAAATGTCAACAAATCCCACAAAAGATCTCGCCACCTTAAAAATGTTGAAACTTCCGTCCCATTTCCTATATTTAATCCTCCAATATCTCCTGTAATATCTTCGCAAGCTGAATCCTTACTTTCTGGAAGTGTGACAGTTGCTGGAGTCAAAGAGTGGGGAAGTGGAAATCATGTTAAAACCAGTTGCTCATCGTGTGGAGACTTGGTTGATTTTCCATCCACTACTTTGCTAACTCCTCCAACTGATTGCACGACTTGCTCACATTCTCATCGTGTGTATGAACACACGTGCCGTATACCGCCAGACCAAAACCCTAGTTAATATCCCCCATGTAACACGATTGATGTCTCGTGATTGTGGAGTCTGCAAGGCAGATGTGTATTTAGTTAGTCAGTTGCTGACTTCATGGGACGATGAGTCCTTGTATTTCTGAGTCGAACGTGATTTGCAAATGTTCTGAGACTCATGAATTGAACATGTCTGCTGAGACAGAGGTATGATTCTCAAGTAAATGTTGATAGTTAAGGTGAGAAAATATTGCTCATTCGATGGATTGTTGAATATTGATAATTGAACAAATACTCCTTGGATTGAGCAAATATTGCTCATCTGAGCAAATGTCGCTCGTTTGATGAATAATTGGTAGCATGACCAAATAAAGTATTAAATTAAAATACTGGCAACTGAACCGAGTATAATTAATAAAATGTGGATCATGAGATCGTCGTAAAATTTTTAACGTTTGAATCTGGAATTATGAACCTTTGACTCAAAACCCTAATTCGATCAATTGATGGTTTATTGAAAATTAACCACGGAGTGAAGGAGGGACCGGATACATGGGATCATGGGTCAACCATGTAGCGCCCAGATGCTCAAGTGAGCAATACTAAGGTCTCTTGAAGACTTGCTGATTTGTTGATGAAAGACGATTAAATGCTGGTTTAATCATTTATTATTAAAATAATGCTCGTCTGAGCCTTAGGTGATAAAACCTAATTAATTATGAAGAGATGAGGGACCGACCAAGGGGTCATGAAACCGGCCCTGAGTGGTCATGGGATCGACAAACGATCATTTCATAGAATTCTAAGTTGTTTGGAAGAGTTTGAACCTAATATGAACAAATTAGGTTAAATGATGAAAATATATGGGACCGACCTCTTGCAAGCCAAAGAGCCAACCTTGGTCGGTCAAGGTAGTATGCTCACGTCACCAAAGTGTTCGTGTCTCAGTCCTGAGAATTTTGATATTTTCAAATGTGCGTTTGAGCAATCATTTGGGAAATATGAAGAAATCAGGGATTTTTGCTGAAACTGAGGAAACTTCATGAGATGAAGGAAAATAATAATAAAATAAAGGAATCATGAAGTGTGAGACCGGATATGGCCAAGTCATGGCCGTCCGGCCAATGAGCCCGGTCCCATAGCATTTCCTTAATTTTGTTATATTTTTTCATGATTTTATGGAAATATCATAAAATTAAGGAGTTTGTTGAAACTAAGGAGTTTTGTTGAAATCAAGGAGTTTCCTTGAAGTGAAGGAGTTTCCATGAGATGAAGGAAACAAATAACATTAATAATAATAATAAAATAAGGGCGTGTGGGACCGGCTTGGGCATGGTCGTCCGGCTAGGGCCCGGTCCCGTGAGTTTTCCCTAATTTTATGTATTATTTCCATGATTTGAAGGAAATATCATGAAATCAAGGAATTCCATGGGATCAAGGAAACATAAAAAAAATAATAATAAAATAAGGGCATGTGGGGCCGGCTAGGGCATGACTGGCCGGCTAGGGCCCGGTCCCATGAGTTTCCCTAATTTTATATTATTTTTCATGATTTAAAGGAAATATCATGAAATCAAGGAGTTTTCATGAGATTAGGGAAATAATAATAAAATAATGAGGAATCATGAGGTGTGGGCAGAGGCCACAACTAGGGCATAGCCGGCCAGCTAATAGACACGGTCCCACGACACCTTTCCCAATTTTATATTGTTTCCTTGATGCAAAGGAAACACCATGAAACTGAGGAGTTTCCTTAAAACGAAGGATATTTGTTCAAATGAAGAGATTTTCATGAGATCAAGGAAAATAATAAAAATATGATAAAATATAGCATTTGGACGTGGGACTGGTCACGGCGTGACTAGCCGGACGGTGAGCCCAGTCCCTTAGCGCCTTGAATAATATTTTATTATTTTCTTCCTATTTTGCATAGGTTCATCGTTCTTTCGTGTTTTGGAATGCTCGTTCGTGTATTATTGCTGAGTACACTTGCACCATTTTAGCAAAGGGCTTACTCGATAGTTGCTCAGATGGTCGTACGTTGAATATTTATCACTAACCCATGGAATTCTGCTGGGAGGACCATGAATTGAAGTAATGAAATATTATGAAGAATGTAGAATATTTTCTAGGGATTCCGTTAATGAATCTAGTGATTTAGAAATAATTAATTGATGGCTCTATACTAGCACAATCGTCTAGGAGCATTAATTATTCGAGAATCGAGCGATATGAGCTAGTTGAAGCGTCATATTTATTACGTATAGTACAGTCAGGGAAAACACGTTGTTGCATCCTGAAGACGTTATCGCTCTATACTAGCAGGCAAGATGTCTAGGAGCCGTCCAATCATAATGATTCTATACACATGTCTTTATATAGTCAGAGAAAACATTGTTACATCCTGAAGATGTTATTTCTCTATACTAGCAGGCAAGCTGTCTAGGAGCCGTCCAATCGTTCGATTCTATATAAAAGTGATTACTGAAATTTTTCAGTATTCATGAGATATGTCGTTGCCTCAGTTGAGAGACTACACATCAACATATGCTCTGAGAGACAGTATTCTCAATCAGAGGTTCTTGCGGCATGAACTTTCATGCTTCAGTGAGAGACATGGGCCTCAATACTCATCTAATTCCTGGATCAGGAGTATGTACAATTATGATTTTACGATTTTAGCCTTTGTCGAAAATCCACCATCTACAGTTAGGAAATAGATTCCTAAGAGGTTTGGGAAACCAAGGAAGTATACCTAGATAAGGGAATACTTCCTAGACAAGGTAATATTCCTAGAAAGGGAAATATACCTAGAAAAAGAATTAGTCCTAGAAAGGCAATTAGATTCCTAGAAGGTTTGGGAAACCGTTAAAGTTATAAATAGAGATGTTTATATCATAGCTAAGACATATAGAGTGTGGTTTGTGATACACACACACCTGGATCAGAGAGGGAGGTTTGTGAGACAAATCACCTTGAGATAAGTTTGCGAGGCAATAATAATTATTGTAAAAGCAAGCTTAGCAAACAGTTCAAGGTTGATCCACTGTTTAGAGAAGATTGTGAGCGTAACAAAGAGATAATTGTAATAGTTTTCTTGTTCATAATCCAGAGAAGATATTTTTCTTCGAATTACTACTTTGTGTCCTGTTTTCTAAGTTTTTCGTCTATTATTATTCTGAATTCCGCCTCTATAATAATAGTCACCAAGGTACATAGATCAATCTTTGTTACTTTAAGATATTAATTTACCTGCCAAATAAACCCTAATCAAAATAGAGAATAACATGCATTAACAGATAAACCTAAAACCATAGCCAAACAAAAAAGAAGTATTGATTAATTAAGAAAAATATTTTATTTGTTATTTTTATAACTTGTTTCCGATTTGTGAATCTTTGTTCCTAATTTTTGTCTGCCTTTCCTTTCGAAAGCTTGCCCATGCAAAAGCTTTGATAGAAGGCAAAAACTCCACAAATTGTCAAATATTTGTCTTAAGGAAGAGTAATAGAAAAAACTATGGCACCCAATATAGTGAACAAAAAACAACAACCATGTCTCCTTAGATTTGCATAAGTGATGGCCAGTAGCCACTAAGTTGTCTTTCCTTGGCAACTTCGCCTAACCTCAATATCCAAGAAGATTGAGAAAACAAAGTTAGCAGTAGTAGCTTGGATAAACAACTCAACAAAATATACTTGGATAATTAAAATTAGAAAAATAGAGATAAAGTTTCACAACTTATGTGTACTTGATTTAAATTAAAATGCAAAAACACCAATAGACATAGACGCGATATTGTACCACTTACTTAAATCAGCATAGTTCAACTATTACTAATGGATTTCATATGACATCAACCTGAGAAAAAGAAGCAACAAAAATAGGTGAAAAAATCATGATTTTACCTACAAACAAACCAACAAAAAAATGCTTCAAAAAAAATTAAATTAAATTAAAATTAAAAATGACAACGTTTTGCTAGGCTACCAACCAAAGTTTTGTACGAAACCTAATTAAGAAGGAGTCTGTAATATTATACATTAAAATTTTAAAAATTAATAAGAATAATTAGAATTGCAAGAAAAAACATAATCCAGTAGGAAGAAGTACAAATGACAATGGCTGTTTTTATCTCGTCTTTATTCATCAATAAGACCTGCATGTCTTTTACTAAAGATCAAACCCCTATCAGCAGTTTTCTTTTCGAAAGAAGACGGATTGCCAATCGAATTCACTTTTGAAATACCTAAAAAACAAGAAGCACATATCAGAAGCGTCAAAAAATTATGTGATTTTAGGCTTTGCTCGAACATCTTATAATAGAGATTAGAGACGGTTTGGAACTCTAAAAAAACTATACATCTTTTCCAAAAGATTCAAATGTGAACTCAAAAAGTAGTTATAAAGTTTCACTGTGTTCTTGTGCCTAATGCTACCAAGAGTTTGAACTTCAGTCTTCAGTTCCTTTTCCATGGGCAATTGATCCTCCAAAGAGGGTTCTTAGGTATATCTCAACTTTTAGTTGCCTAATTTACAAAGTGGGTGATCTTGCTAACTTGGATGTACAATATTCACCTTTGTCTTCTGGTGAAGAAGTGGGTATTTCCATTCACAAAAATAATGTTAGAAACATCTCCATCCAAACTATTCCCTCTTTGCGTCACAAATTTAGAAGCTCTCAGATTTTCATCAAAACTTATCCTAAAATTCCTCTCTGCAACACAAATTTAGAAGCTCTCAAAATTTCATCAAAACTCATTCTTAACTTTTCTGGCTGGCAGTCCTACTTACTGACAGTCCTACATTGAAAGCAACATAGAATCTAATTAAAATCTAATGTTAGAAACATCTCCGTCTACAACCGCAAAGTCAAGGGGGGGTGGATGTGTGTACAATTAGTTACTGAAAAGGCACACCAGCAACATAAAACATAATAAAAAATTAACAAAAAATTTCCTTCAAACAAAATAAAGGGAGAAAACATAATGCAATGCAACACATCATAGATATTTTAGCTTACTACTAAATGTTGTAGCTTACATGCTAGAGATTTTGTTGTAGTAGGTAGTCCACTGATCAAGTTTAACTTTTCGATGCACATAGGTAAAAATTCAATAACCCATACTACATTTTGTCGATTTAGTGGGGCATGCCTCTTGGAAGCGACATTTGCTTTTGTAGCACATAAAAGATTTCGCAACTAAGCTAGCAGTTCATAAACCCTAATCAAAATTATCTGTTTTAGCGCATCCTTGACTTTCATAATGTGTTGGTGGTAGCTGGTCACCTTGTTGTAAACTTTCACAATGTGCTTGAGCACGATGCATGGTTTCTCGCTCGCGCCTCCTCAACTGTCCAATGTGCATTGCTTCTCGTGCCTCCTTAACAAATGTATTAACTCGTTTGTGCCTCCTCAAATGTCAAAAGTTGCCTATCTTGACATATGAAAACTTAAAAGTTATTGGAGTAGTTCACCTTAACCATTCGTTTTCTCTCATGCATCTAATTATTAATTATGGAATTTGCGGCAAACATTCAAAAGTAAATTCGTTTTCGATTTTCTTCAAATTCTAATTATAAATTTAGAAACTTTAAAATTAACAAACCAAAGTAGAAGTTAACAATAACAACAAATAGAAAATTTGTTGTTCAAATGCTGAAGTACATAAGTCTTAGCCACCTCTTGGTTCAGCTTCCAAGAAATCCCATCATTGGCTCTTGATTAAGGATTCACAGGAAACCTTGGATCAGACGATGATTATCTATTCTTTTCGGTCTTTGAATCTACAGTTCTGTCTTACATATTATTCACTACTTGCACCAGCAATTTAAATGCATTATTCACTACTTGCACCAGCAATTTAAATGATTTAGATCATGAAAAAGCATTAAAAAGATTTAGCTAGACCAACAAAAGCATATAGATGCAACACCAATATCGCAGGTACATGAATAAACAACATTAAGAGAAAAAATAGAACATATTCCCCTCACAAATTGCAAACAAAGTTCTTCGTAAATTTCTACTATGCTAGGAACATCTTTTAAATTTAGCTGACTATCCCTTTTTGGATGCGGAATCATTGTATTCTTTAAGGGTCCTATTAACATTCCTTATCAATATATCCTCTCAATGTCAAGAAGGACAAAGTTCCCCCACTTTTTGGTTGTAAATTTCAAGTACGGTATATTTTAATTTTTCTAAGTACAGGAAATATTTTCAGATATCTCCCACTTTGGCCTATGATTCATTTGGTTTTGTAACCTCACAGAAGCACGGAAGAGCAACATATTTACAAATAATTAAAAAACATGAATGATCATAGTATAATCACCAAATAACTAATAACCTATTTTTAAGAAAAACCACTATGATTTATGCTCACTGCTCGCTTAAAACAAATTAAGAAAACAAAGAAAAGGTTTCCTTCATCCTAAATACGAAAAATGTCGTTTCGAATGCGATGAAACACAAAACACAAAGAAAAGGTTTCCTCCGTCCACGAACACGAAAAATGTCGCTTCAAATGCGATGAACTATGTTAATTGATTTCAACTATAGCAAATAAACTAAACTGATTATGGTCAGCTCTTCAACAACTACATAAACCACCATAATTTGTGCTTAGCTCACTCAAACAAAAACAAAAAAAAAAGGTCTCCAAAGTGTATTAAAAATTTAAAGAAAAAGTATCCTCTGATTCACAACTATCACCTTAACCATAATGATTTACGCTGAGCGCATTCATAATTACCTCAACCATAATAACCAGAGAAAATGATATGTTTTAAATACTTATTGCCGGCTAAATCAAATACATTCCTATTCTAGTATTTAACTCAATTCAGGCTTGGCACAATCAACAATCAAGTCAAGCTTTTTTATGGCTGGTTCTCTTCCAAAATGGATATTATCAAGTATATCAAGTCAACCTTTAATAAACTTGCACCAACATCACTAAATGATAAATTCTATCTAAACTAATATAAGAAATTTGATATGAAGTAATAAACAACGAATATATGCAGAACAATTTTGGCATAAGATGCACAACTAATAACAACAACAACAACAAAAAAAAAAACACAACGAAAAGAGGAAGAGCAAACAAACTTAGTCTTTTGTAAGAGTTAAATCTCGGGTAGATCTCCAACAAATTCTTTATCCCCTGCAATACAATAGAAAAAGATGAGAAATTGGAAAGTTTATTCAAAAAAACTATGAAATTATGTGCCAAAACCGAAACTGAAAGTAAACAGAGGACTAAGATCCACCACATTCTAACAATTTTCTTTTTATCTCAATCTCAATTCCATGGGTCAAATTAACGAAACCACATTAGATACATCATCAATCTCTAGCACACCATATTCTACATTTTTAGCGTCATGACGACAACCTCTAGGTATTCAACAATATTTTTTGTTGTGCGGAAAACCAACAATATCATCTGCACCAAGGATTACCTGTTACATATAGTACCACACATGCGCACAAATTCAGTAGTAACAGAGAATTTGAGTAAATGTATACTTACACTTGAAATGCATTTTTGGAGCTCGATTCTGTCGACCAATAATGTAACCCTTGGTTTGTCGTGGCCTAGTTATTAGATTGAACCTGTTTTTTCAAAGTTTCTATTCCGAGGTTGAAAAAGCGGGGGTCTAACAACCACACCCAATATTTCTTTCGGCAATCTGAATAGACAAAATCCAATATACTTTCAAGAGTATCAACTAGACAGTCAGACTCAATCTATAGAAAAGTATATCAAATAGCTATATCTCAATTTCTCAATTCAATCTACAATCAAACAAATATGAATTTGTGAGCCCGATTGAATAAGAGAAATAACTTGGACGGTATCACAAACCAATATCCAAGTGTCAATCAATTCAATCAACAACCCAAAGGTTGGATTCAAGAACTTATTGAACTTAACGCACAACCTGTGATATTTCTATTATATAACAAAATATAATGCGAAAAAGAAATAACACAGACATCGGAATTTTTGTAACGAGGAAAACAGCAAATGCAGAAAAACCCCGGGACCTAGTCCAGCTTTGAACACCACACTGTATTAAGCCGCTAAAGACACTAACCTACTACCAATGAACTTCGGACTGGACTGTAGTTGAACCCTAATCAATCTCACACTGATTCAAGGTATAGTTGCGCTCCTTACGTCTCTGATCCTAGCAGGATACTACGCCCTTGATTCCCTTAGCTGATCTCACCCACAACCAAGAGTTGCTACGACCCAAAGTCGAAGACTTGATAAAAAAATCTGTCTCACACAGAAAAGTCTATTGGAATATATAAATATGTCTCCCATAGAAATACCTAAGAGTTTTATTCCGTCTTTTGATGAATCAAGGTGTACAGGTTCCAATTGATAAACCGGCTTATATTCCCGAAGAACAGCCTAGTATTATCAATCACATCATAATAATCTTAATTATACGGTAGCGAAACAAGATATTGTGGAATCACAAACGATGAGACGAAGATGTTTATGACTACTTTTAATGTTACCTATCGGAGATAAATCTCAAGCAAATCTTAGCAAAGATAATACTCAATCACGATAGTAAAAGTAAGATCAGAACACGCAATTACAGAGAAAATAGTTGGGTCTGGCTTCACAATCCCAATGAAGTCTTTAAGTCGTTAACCTACAGGGTCTCGGGAAAAACCTAAGGTTAAATGAGAATCGACTTTAGCTTATATAACTAGTATCACACAGGAGGTGTGGGGATTAGGTTTCCAGTTACTAGAGTTCTCGTTTATATAGTTTTCAAATCAGGGTTTGCAATCTAAGTTACCTTGGTAACAAAGCATTCAATATTCACCGTTAGATGAAAACCTGATTAGACTCAAGCTAATATCTTTCAACCATTAGATCGAACTTAGCTTGTTATACACAAATGAAATGTACCTTCATTTAGGTTTTAACAGGGTTGTTTTGTTAAGTTCCTAAACGTGTACACCATGTTGGCTCGATAGTAGTTAACCGAGGTTAGCTATATGAACACTCTCATTTCAACCTTATTCATTTTAACCATAACTAGTTCAAACGACTCAAATAAAACTAGTTAAAGAGTTGTTTAATTGCTATATTCTCATAGAAGTATACAAGAACACAATCAAAGCAAAATCGGTTTGATTCACTCGAATCAATTCATGAACGTTATAGCCACGGTTTGCAAAGAATGCATTCCTTAATATATAAATATATTAGTTCATGTACCAACCGATTTTAGAACTTTAAGCACTCAAGTATACAAACGGGTACGTGGTCTGAGTATGGGTTCGCTAGTATGCGAACGTGTACGCATACTTAAGCACACTTCCAAAACCCATCGGTTTGAAGAAATCCCCTTTAATATATAAATATATTAGGACCTATACCTCACGCAAGTACGCTTCCAAAACCCAGAAGCGTGCGTCTTTATGCGTACTTGGTACACGAAATTTCACAACTTCAAGTACACATACGGGTATGCATACTTTAGTTCCGGTCATGGATCACATACATACAAGAATGCACACTATGTTTATAATCCAATAGTTCTAAACTCTATTTCAATCATTGAAACTTTCTTAGAGGATGACAATAGCCGTTTTCCCACACTATTAGCATCAAAGTAATTTTCAAGTTATTGAAATAATCATAACGAAACATTCCAAGTCTACATCAATTGATTGTATCACACAAACCATGTAAGATGTTACTCGACAATTTTCACATGATCATCTTTTGACTTTTGTCAAGATTATAAGATGAACTTGGTTGAAGCGAAATCTTACCAACACATATTTCGAGAAATATGTAAGCGAGTTAATCTCAGCTCGAAATCTCAAATATGTATAATCGAATGCTATATAGTAATACGACTTTTGTCTCAATATAGGAGATAAAGTAGAAATAGATTTTCCAAGTGATAGATGAGTTTTAGTCTCCACATACCTTTTGTTGATGAAGTTCCACAATCTCTCCTTAGTAGTTCTTCGTCTTCAATTCATGAACGCCGTGAAGTCTAATGCTCAACTACACAATCTATCCTAGTCCTAGACATCACTATAAGTAGACTAGAAATCAAGACTTATAGTTTTGATCACTAACATTGACAAACAAGCTTGAGATAGAAACGCTTGCGAGTTCGACCGAGCAGTGCTCTAACAATCTCCCCCTTTGTCAATTTTAGTGACAAAACTATCAATACATATGGATTACAAAATAAATAAACTTTGTAACTTCTCATCCAATTGCTTGATCTCCTTGGTTCTTCAACATTACTTGAAATCTTCGTCACTTCCAAGTACTCCAATGATTCCAAATGTGTTCAACTCAGCATCATAGTTGTTTAAGATCCGTAGCAATAACAATGAGAAAACAGTTGCTCTCAATCATTGTTATACAGTTTCATAGTATCATTACACATCATCAAAGTTCAATTGTATCACAACTTTGACAACAATACTATGGTGATATGTATCACTCCCCCTTAATCAATACTTCATCTCACAATGAAAACCACTCCTCCTTACATAATGATCCGTAAACCATATGTATTTGTAGTGTGAACTACACATTAATTCTCCCCCTTTTTGTCAATAAAAATTGGCAAAGGTACGAAAATTAGTGGGATCCTCATGAAATTTCCATAGAGATACTTCATGACCAAAAAATAACAACATATTAACTTGTTTAGATGCCATCATATATAACAGGTTCATAGAAATTAAAGGAGAGCTCTGCAAATCGGCGACAACTGAGTCAACTCAGTTTCTCATACTCTTCTTCATCTCTTCTGAATCCCCATGAATATACTTTAATCCTTAATATGCCTTTATTCTATAATCTTTTGCTTAATCTCTGTTATCCTCATCTATGATTTTAATTTTCTCATTCTTTTATCGTCTGCCTAGTCTTTGTTGTTTTACTTTACTTTCTGGAGTTTTATTCTAGTTTACAATAGCTGCTAGTTCTTCTTTCCAATCTAGTATCGTCTCTAAAGTTTTATACTTCCATAGTTTTATTTGTTTTAGATTAAATCTAGATAATGAATACTTAATTTTTTGCAGGACCTCATCCTTTACTCATGGGGAGCATACATTATTGGACCTGGTTTTTTCATCTTATTTCTCAGACATTATTGTCACAATCTAAAGCAGTATGCACATCGTCTTCTTCGGCAGTTTTGCAGACCGTCATTCTCATGATGGATTCCTACAGTATGTACCAGTATCTTGAAAGAAATCACTCATATGATCTCTTTGTTTCAACTAATCGAGGCAAGCTCCAATCTGTTAACTCAGATACTCCGATTCGAGTCAACTCCACCATTCTCTTCGACTCAGTAAGTTTTCAAATTTTGAAAACCCTTAATTGGCGGCATTACAGTTATTCTGCGATTACTTCGCAAGGAAAATTATACTCTATCAAAGCAAAGTTTGACCCTCAATAAATCTTTAAACCGTATTTCAAGCTTTCTGAGTCAACTTTCTACCGATTCAATGCCAAATATTCGATTACTCCATTTACAGGTATACATCATCCGAAAATAGAAGATCCCCCTTATCTTTCTATAACCATTTATGATTTTTTGGCTGCTACTATAAAACTATATAACCAGGATAGGTGTACTTCTAGTTTTTATCTTTTTCTAGAAAATCTTGTCCATAACTCTCAAGGCACAATAATGGCCTCCTCTTCTAAAACCCTTTCTTCTATCACTAACCAGCTCCAAAACGCTAATATTCGTGATATCTATATGAAAATAAGGCGTGCGGTTGGATCAGAAAAAACTCTATCTGTAGCTAAAGAGGAAAGAGGTTATACTTTAATAGGAAAACTGTTTGTTGAAGACCAAATGGAAACAGATGAAGTAAGGCAGGAGTTAAAAAGTCTTTGGAAACCTTATAAGTTCAGAGAAATCCGTGCATTGGATAGAAACATTTATCTTTTCAAATTTTCTACTGAAGATCTCATGAAAGCTGTCCTCAAAAAAAGACCTTGGAATGTCTGTAGATCCCATCTTAATCTCTTAATCTATGATGATTCAATTCCTTTGAAGGAATGGAAATTCTCTCATTCAGAATGGACAATCCAATTCAAAGAACTACTGTTGGAACATCATTCTGTTCAACTTATCAATGAAGCTCTGGTGGAACTGGGTCAAAAGATTTTGACAAAACCCAAAAATTGCAGGCCTACTTATGGCAGTATGATCTCAGCGAGAGTTAATATAGACTTAAGCAAGCCACTTTTCAGGGGTGGTTGGTGGAACACAAGAGCAGGTGGTGTTACATGGGTGAGATATCATTAGGAACGCCAACCTCATAACATTTGTCCTCACTGTTGGACAATAGATCATAACAAAGAGGAATGCACTAATGTTGCTCATGATCTGAAAATAAGGAGGTATACAAATGATGAGTATGTGGCTTATCTCCATGACTTGGCTGCGACATATGGGGTTGAAATCTGTGAAGAATTGGACTTATTAGTTCAAAAGATTTGTGAAGCTAGTAAGAAACAATTGGCAGAGCAAGAGGACTCAGAAGACACTAGAAGAAACAAAAGATCAAGAAGCTAAGAAGAAGAAGTTTATAACTCTACTGATGAAAATAATGTAACTCAAAAGGAGCATAACACTGGTAGGAACCCATCTGTTATTGAGTTTTACGGTATGGAGCACGATTTGATTGATGAAGGGGATAATAACTCAAAGGAGAATACCCTTGCTATGGATGAGGTTGTTTTAGCTCCAAACCTTACGGTAAACTCCTCTTTTAACGTTTTCTCGTTAACTGTTTTTCTTACTCAGCAAGTTTCATTTATGGATTCTTATTTTATTAACTCCATTCAAATTACTGCCGCTCGTTTTTCCTTCAGCATGAAAATATTAAGCTGGAAGCCAATATTTTATTGGCAAAGATACTAGGGAACACCTTATACACCTCAACAATCTTCATAATCCTAATATAGTTTTTATCTGTGAAACTAAGATAAGCGACAATAGAATTATCAAACTTTCTAATGTTCTAGGAATGCCTAATAAGGTTTTTGTTCCCTCAGTTGGTATAGCTGGTGGTCTACTCTTGTTATGGAAAGATGGTTTCTCTTCAAATATTCTCTATCAAGATGATAAAATCATCCATTCTTGTGTCACCAATGATCCAAGTAAAGGGGATTGGTTTTTAACTTGTATGCATGGAACTCCTTATAATCATGAAAAGTCTGCTCAATGGTCCATCATAAAAAATCTCAGTAATTCTATACATAAACCCTGGGTTGTCATTGGTGATTTCAACATCACTCTTACATCAAGTGATAAGAACTATAATGATAATAACACTACCTCTAGTGATGTCCTAGACCTCATTAAAGACTCGGATCTATCTGACTTAGGTTTTTGTAGAAACCCTTTTACGTGGACCAGTAACAAACATAAAACTGGCCATAAAGTCTAGATTAGATAGAGCGTTAAGAAATGGTGATTGGTTCTTAATTTATCCAGACTCTTGTGTTAGTCATCTTCACCAGAATGGCTCTGACCATACTCCTATTTTGTTAGAATTATCTAGACATCATATTACCTATGGTAGAAGTTGTAAATTTTTGAGCATTGGCTCAATAGCATGATAGCTGCTCTGAACATATTAAATCTGCATGGTCTTCTAATTATTCTGGTTCTCATGCTTTTATTCTTTCCAACAAACTATCTAATACAAGACACATATTATCACTTTGGTGCAAAAATTCTTTTGGAAATATTAACAAGCGCATCTCACAACTTCAGAAAGAATTAAATGACTTACAAGCAGCAGATGTGAATGGATCAAATACAGAAAAGGTTGTTAACCTAGAAGGTGAAATCAGGAAACTCAATGATATTCAAGCAAGCTCCAACATACAAAAATCCAGGGATCATTTCTACAATGATATGGATATGAACTCAAGATATTTTCACATTCGGATGAATCGCAGGAAAAGTCGAAATAGCACCTGATGGTACATGGTGCAATGACAGAGACTCACTATCAAGCCTTCTCAGAAAACATTTCCAAGACATCATGACATCGTCTGCTCCTCCAGCTAACCATAAGTTCTGCAGTACTTTCCACAATGTATATCTCCAGAGGATAATGAAGCGCTAGTTGCAGTTCCTACAGAGCAAGAGATTTACCAAGCGCTCATGACAATGCAGCCATGGACTTCTCTAGGCCCGGATGACTTTCCACCTGGGTTTTATCAAACCCAATGATCTTTAGTGAAAGAAGATGTTTGTAAAACTATAAAGTCCTTCTTTCACTCAAGGTTTCTTCTTCAACAATTAAACAATACAAGAGTTTCTCCGATTCCTAAAGTCCAGATAGTAAATAAACCTGAAGATCTTCGTCCAATTGCCTTATGCAATACGGTATACAAAATCATCTCAAAGATAATTGCACTGAGGATGAAATACATCTGAGTAATATCATATCACCTATGCAATCTGCATACATTCCAGGGAGATTGATTTCAGAAAATATATGTCTAGTCCAAGAAATAGTTCAAGCTATGAAGAGAAAAGAAGGTTTGAGTGGCCATCTTGCTCTTAAGATGGATATGTCTAAAGCGTTCGACAGATTGGAATGGAAATTCTTATTGGATATTCTCAAAAAGTTTGGCTTCTCTGACAAGTTTGTTCAGCTTATTTCGCAATGCATCTCCACCACTCATATTGAAGTCATGTTAAATGGTTCGCCTACTGCAGCTTTTAAGCCCACTCGTGGTATTCGACAAGGTGATCCATATCACCTTATCTCTTCATTCTAGCAATGGAGTCGTTTTCCAGGTATCTAGCTCATTGTGAGAAAACTGGTCAATTAACAGGTATGAAAATTTCTCGTTCTGCTCCAAAGATCAATCATCTACTTTTCGCGGATGATTGTCTCTTAGTTTGCAAAGCTAATGATTCTCAAGTTCAAAAATTACTTCAAGTGATTGATCAATTCTCTCGATATTCTGGGCAGTTGATTAACTTCAATAAATTAGCTGTATATTTTAGTTCTAATCTAGATCCTGAAACTTGTCAATCCATCAGTGGCAGATTACAAGTCAGATATCTTAATATCTCAGAAGAAAAATATCTTGGTTTACCATTTTTTGTAGGAAGGAGAAAGCGCATACCATTTTCTATCCTCTGTGATAAAATGGACCACAAATTCTCTAATTGGAGTGGCAATAACATGTCTGAGGCTGCAAGATCAGTGATGATTAAAAATGTATCCAATGCGATACCTATTCATCACATGACAAGCTTTAAACTTCCAGATGTCACCATTAAGAAGATGAGCTCTAAACAACAACAATTTTGGAGAAACAAAAAATCTTGTAGAGGTAACCACATCATAACCTGGAGAAGAACACAAAAACCAAAAGAAGAAGGTGGACTAGGCTTTCGTGATATGCATATTTTCAACAGGGCCTTACTAGCAAAATCAGGATGGAAACTATGTTCAAATACAGATTCCATGATGGTAAAATCTCTGCAGGAAAAATATTTTCAAGATGGTGATCTCTTCAACTTAAAGAAGAATTATAATACAACTTGGTCATGGAGAAGCATGTGCTCGGAACTGAAGTTTGTTCAAACAAATAGTTGCTGGTGTTTGGGTAACGGGAAGAAGATAATGATATGGAAACATAGATGGATTCAAGAATTATTAATTCCCCCAAAACCTAAACAAGGGTGTACTTCTTATTCGCAGTTCACTTATGTGCACCAGCTTTTTAATCAAGGCAATAACACCTGGAATCTCAGCTTATTAGAAGAATTATTTGAAACCAATATTGTTGGTCTTATCTCCAGTATCCAGATTTATACCTCTCATGAAGACAGACTAGTCTGGTTGCTTGACAAAAATGGTGTTTTCTCAGTAAAATCAACATATAGAAAGATGTATGAAGAACAAAATTTGTCAAAATCTGTAGGGCCTAAATTTATAAAAATCTACAAGACATTATGTAGATTGCCTTTACATCCCAGGATTCGTCAATTTTTATGGAAAGTGGTTTCTACCCTACTATCTACAAGAGATGTTTTTAGCATGAAAATGCCTGGTACAACAAATATCTTCCCCTTATGCGAATAACATCTAGAGACTCCTGCACATGTGATTAGAGATTGCAACCTGGCAAGAGCAGTTTGGTTTTCTATTGCGGGTTTATCTTTATCTCATTCTACTTCCTTCTCAGACTGTATAACAAGTTGGTTTGATGACTTCCATGTTAGAAAAATTTCGTCAGATGAGATCTGTAAAAGGTCTATCATTGCGTGGTGTTTACGGAAAGATAGGTTTGACAAGGTTTTTCAGAATATAAATCCCAACCCTGAAAGAACTATCTTGAAATGTCGTAGCTTCATCAATGATCGCTCAACCCAAATGAGCATATCTCACAGTACTGCCACTAGAGTCTGTCGTAGAAATGTGCATTGGTCTCCTCCTCCCATGGACGTTGTTTGTATTAATGTAGATGGTTCTTTCTTAAACAGTACGGGTGGAATTGGACTAATAATTCGTAATTTTGCAGGTGAGCAGCAAGCAGCAAGATGCATCTACCTGCAGGATATACGAAATCTTTGGGGAAGCGAGAATGTATGGGTTTGCGGGAAAGCATTTGTCAATTGGGCGAAAAGCTTAAAATTTGGAGAGAGTACATTTTGATCTTGATGCAAAGAGAGTGGTGGAAGCATTCAACAATAATGCCTCAATTGATTGGCAATTATTCAATATGATAAAAGATATTCAAGTTTTATTTCATAGTTTTACCTCTTGGAAATGTTCTTACATTCCTAAAGAGGGTAATAAAGTTGCTGACATTCTCTCCAAGTTAGCTAGAGAGAATGCTTTAACTGATTCTTGGTCTAACTCTTCTCCTGTTGAGATTAGAGCACAACTATGTGAAGATCAAACTCATGTACTAGTTTAATTTTTCAATACAATTCATTTTCTCGTTTCAAAAATAAAAAAAAAAAGATGCCATCATATAGTCGAAACTTAATGCATTCATCAAGGAGTTTATAAAGATACAAGATAACCCCTACAATATTCCACAGCAACACTCCCCACAAAGATTTGGCAATTAAGCACAAGTTCAATTAAGAACTGTCCCCCATAAAATGTCATTCCCGAAAGAACAACAAGAGAGACCTTACATTTACAAGAAAAGAAGGATTTCTTTGGACATTAACAAATCACATGAGACATGAATTTGTATCCAAAGATCTCAATTGAATTAACCACAAGGAAAATGATCAATTCAATTGGCCATGCTCAACATAAGAGAACTTACGGAGCAACACAGTATATACACAAAGATGTGGATCAGGAAAATACCAATACTGCGGAAAAATCAAAGATTCATTCTATTTTTCATCACTATTTGCACAATGACATATAATAGACTTAATCTTTGTAAACAAAAGTTCATCATTTCTTCCATCAATATTTGCATAATGACATAAAAGGCTTAACTTTTGTAGTCAAAAGTTCATTCTATCTTTTATCAATACTTTCATACCGACATATAATAGCGATAACTTTTGAACAAATATGGGACAGTCAAGGTTCACGGACATAAACAACATATCCCATAACAATTTGCAATATATAAAACCATAAAGATCAATACTGCAAAAATCATCTTCCAAATCAACTTTAGAATTTAAATAAATAAATCTAAAAACATTGCAAGATGAAAACGTTGGCAATAGCTATGTGTACTCACAATAATGGCTATTCCAAACCCTAGTTATCCTTCTTAAAAACACAAGAATAAATTCTCATAAAAAGTTTCCTAGACAGACATAGACAAGGCATGAAAATCTAATCATCATCTTCATCATCGGAGACCATAAGTGTGGCACGAACCTTATCCATGTCTTCCTTGATTTCGGGAAACTTACTAGCAATCACAAGTAATTTTTCTTGCACACACTTTACCTTGGCATCAATCTTACAAACACCCTTGTGAATTTTGAGTAGAAGCATCATGGAGGAAGAATCACATGAGCCATCAAGAGTGTCACATCTTTGTCTCTTGCAAACATTCTCCTTCATACGTTTGAAAGTACAAGGGAAAACAAGCTTGGGAGTTCCAATAGAGTTTCCAATAGGTGCAATGGAGAACGTGCGACAAATTCGCTCAATCAAGCAAGGATAACCTAACTTCTTGTTGGAAGACGTCATCGACAACATATGATAAATGATAAACCCACAAATATCGAGACTTTGAGTTCCCAACTCCGCAAACTCACGACTCCACCGAGAATTCTCAACCTTGGAGGGACAAATATTAGATATACCAAGTTTCCCAAAAGACATCAAGACAAGGCTAAGATAGTTGGTAGGAAATTTTCCTTCATTCCAATCAACACTCTTACCACAAAGACCATTAGAAATGGTTTCATAAGATGGTCTTTCACGACTAGGTCTTGGAAGGTGAAAAATCCCTAAGGGAATTTTAGTAATCCTTGAAATCAACTCTCTATTAACAAGTATCCTTTCTATATTTATCATGGTCTTGAATTCCATGTCCTCAAAATTAACATCATAAATGTTAGCATAGAAGATTCTTGTAAGAGTGTCAAAACCTTCACCAGGATCATCAAATATATTCCCAAGATTAAACTTTTCAAAATATACCAAATCTTCTTTATGTCCACTAGATCAATCCAATTTCTTTTCTAGAATGAACCCATTAGATGAAATCCTTTCAAAAATCTTGCCACAAGACTCATTGACAAATTTAATCCTAATAGAATTTTGATCTATAAGAAGTTTCATGCTAGAAGAAGATGAAGAACACAAGTTTTTTTGAAATCTCTTTTGAAGTCTTGAAATTCCTTTTGAGATCTAGAAATTTAGAAAGATTAGAGTAAGAGAAGACTTACTTGATATGTCCCTTGAAAACCCTTTTCACGTTTTGATCTCCAAAGATGATTAATGGAGAAAACACATGAACCCTAGAAAAGTTCACGTACGCGGACAAGAATGGAGGTAGAAGAAGGGTACGCGTACCACTACTTTTATAGATCCAAAGATGGGCTTGGACCCGTTCCTGAACCACGACCCACAAAAGAGAAATGTAGGATTTCTTAAGTGTTCAGTACCAAGGATCGCAACCTGTGAAAACAAAACATAGCGCGAAAAAGAAATAGTATAAGGACCACATAATTTTATCCTCGGGGTGAACAGACTGATAAAAAAAAATCAGTCAAGGAGTTTTTCTAAAAAACAAATTAACCCAATGTTCAAAAACAAATTACACTGTTACTTGCCCCATCTCAAGATATATACAAATGGGGTAGGGCCAAACTTGTTACCAAGAGGCAGTGTGTGCAGAGAAAGTCTCATGCACAGGTTTCAGTTTATATTTGTAAACAATACCAGTGATATAATCATAATAATGATGATAATCAGGGTTAATAGAGCTTTCTAACTCCTTTTTTCTTATGATTAGGAAGAAATGTTTTCTGACATTTAAAACCTGCACCAAACCGACCAGAATTCCGTTTACTAAATTCATATGGGCTGATAGTAGATTTAGTTCGTACATCATGCTTGCATGATTTGACAGATACAGAACTTTTATCAGACCAATTCTTTTCCTCAATCAAGTTGAGTTTTTCTAAGAATTGGAAAACTCCTTCAAAAGATTTAAATATATCTTTGTCAGTATATCCATCATGATAATATTCCTCAAAAAGATCAAGAAGTAATCTAGTGAGATTCCATACCTTTGAGCTTCGACTTCGTTTTCTCGAGCTATTTTTCTTAGAAGAACTTTTAATTTTTCTTTTAGACTGTTTTTCATCATCTACGATTTCCAATGTCTTAGAAAAAGATATATTATATAGGGAGACCAGAGATCTAGTAGATAATAAGTTTTGAACAATCTTTAAGGACTTCTGGCGCGCGTTACAGATTCCCAGAACAAGTTTCCCATAAGGACAAACTTTAAGGATCAGTCAAACACAAACTTATTAGGTTTATAGTGTTTGCCTGCTCTGATACCAATTGAAAAAGCGGGGGTCCAACAACCACACCCAATATTTTGTTCGGCAATCTGAATAGACAAACTCCAATATACTTTCAAGAGAATCAACTAGACAGTCAGACTAAATCTATAGAAAAGTATATCAAAGAGCTATATCTCAATTTCTCAATTCAATCCACAATCAAACAAATAGGAATTTGTGAGCCCGATTGAATAAGAGAAATAACTTGGATGGTATCACAAACCAATATCCAAGTGTCAATCAATTCAATCAACAACCCAAAGGTCGGATTCAAGAACTGATTGAACTCAACGCACAACCTGTGATATTTATATTATATAACAAAATATAATGTGGAAAAGAAATAACACAGACACCAGAATTTTGTTAACGAGGAAAACCGCAAATGCAGAAAAATTCCGGGACCTAGTCCAGCTTTGAACACCACATTGTATTAAGACACTACAGACACTAGCCTACTACCAATGAACTTCAGACTGGACTGTAGTTGAACCCTAATCAATCTCACACTGATTCAAGGTACAATTGCGCTCCTTACGTCTCTGATCCCAGCAGGATACTACGCACTTGATTCCCTTAGCTGATCTCACCCACAACCAAGATTTCCTACTGTTGATGGTGGATTTTCACTTAAGGCTAAAACTGTAAAGGCCAAAATTATGGGCTAACATCTTGCATAAGATAAAGCCATTATTAAGTGACTAGGTATCACGCCGGCCTGCGGCCGGCGCTCAACCTCTCGTCGATCTTCGAAAAGTTATTCTAGGCTTATATAGCTAAAAATATAATATAATCCAACGAAAAAATAATAATAGAGAGCTTTACTTAAAGAATCAATATCTAAAGTTTATATTAATTAAAGATTTAATACCTAAACAATAATAGAATTGAAATTTAACTGAAAATACGAAGATAAATCTCTCAACCTTTTTAGAGTTTTGTTTATTGTTCATTTGTTTGGTCGGTCGATCAGTATCTTCCCATGCAATTTTAGTTTATGGTCATAGCAGACGGTCTCAATATTTACTTGGTCGTGTCATACTATAGTGTCCTAGTTAGTCGGGTCACAGTAGCGTTTTTAATTAATTGGACCATAGTAGTTGGATAGGGGACCGGGGCCTATCCAACTAAGAGAAATTTAAAGGCAGGTGTAGTGACCAAATATTTAGTTCGTCGTGTCATACTATAGTGTGCTAGTTAATCAGGTCACAATAGAATTTTTAATTAGTTGGACTATAGTAGATAGGGGGGCGGGGCCTATGGCCCCGGCGGTGGAGAGAATTTAAAGGCAGATGTAGTGCGCATATTTAAATTAGTGTGTTAGTTGGTCATGTCTATAATAGTCGATTTACGATTTATATATTCTTAGTAGAACAATATAATATGGAGATTTACTTAAGGAATCAATATGCAAAGTTCAGTCTGTGGCCATAACAGAACGGTCCCAATATTAAATTGGTTGTGTCATATTATAGTGTGTTAGTTAGTCGGGTCAAAGAAGCGTGTTTAATTAGTTGGATCATAGTTGCCGGAAGGGGCCGGGCATGCGGCCCCGGCGGTGGAGAAATTTTACAGGCAGATGTAGTGGAGCATATTTATATTAATTATTCGGTCCCAATATTTCCTTGGCCGTATTGTTTAGTTGGACAGTATTAAAGGCGGTGGAGAAAATTTAAAGGCTGGTGTAGTGCCCAAAATTTAGTTGGTTTTATCATGTTATAGTGCGTCAGTTAGTCGGGTCACAATAGCGTTTTTAATTAGACGGTCAACGATGGATCCAGGTACCAACCCTTAATATTTGAAATATTGGGTACCAAAGCAATGTGTTGGACATTTGCCGGGTACCAAACATTAAATATCCCAAGAAAAAATGGTCTGAAATTTTGAGTTAATTAAACTATGGTAATCAAGCACAGTTAAGTTAGTTGAATAAATGAGCCAAATTAATATTATCCACCATTTCCCTTTTCGATCTCTTGCCGACTTTTAACAGCCTCGCTAGTCAAGATTTGAGTTACCAATTTACACCTTAACTCCTATAATAACCATCTTATAAAGATAAAAAAGTTGCACAAAGCGGTGGGTTCCTAGGTAGTAGTATCAAGATGATGTAGTTGATTTGTATCAAGACAAAATAGTTTTGTGCCAAATATGCTCATACGTTTTAATATCTACTGCCAAAACTACTATTACCATATATTGCAAGGACACTTCTGATTCATTTTTGAGAAGACTTGATTAGCCATATCAACATCATCACATGTGGAATTCATTTTGATTGTTGTAGTTCTTACCCATATCCCTCCTGGCTCCTGCATAAAACCACCTTTCATAGAAAAAAATTGCGCTATAAACCAAATATACTCAACACTCAACACATTTAAGCAACTATATATATATATATATATATATAGTCATTTAATTTTTGTTATGTGTTACATAAGACCAAATGCATGTATATAAAGGTATTTACTGCCTGCATGCAGAACCAACATAGTACATGTTGTGGGGAAAAAAAATGCAGATCTTGATATTAGAACAAAAGACTAACCGTTTGATTAAATTTGACGATTCCCCTCATTGTTTAGCAAATTCTTGAGTTGTCTTTTTAGCAGCAGCTTCTTGTCTTGTTCTCTCTCCATTCCATGCAAACTGTAGAAGCAAGAGCAAGCTCCAGATCTAAGTTTGGATCGACACCAAAATCATAACCACTTTGCCACCGGATACCCTTTCTTTGCCGCAAAACCACTCCCACCTCTTTTCGTATCCCCGGGGAATATGGTTGTCTTTGCAACCTAAACATGAAACGTTAGTTTAAACGATGCGAGAATAGGAATCGAAATCTGCATAAGAACTTATGGGAGTTACCCGATGAGGACTTCAGAGAGAACATGAAGACCGGCATAAACACAAACAATGTGATTACTATCACTGCTATTGTAGCAAACAGAGGTTCAAGTTTTTTTGGCTTTTTATCACCTTCTTCCCCAAAATTAACATTGTCAAGGGCAACACTGCTCTTCCAGTAACTTTTTTATCATATCTTACTGCACGGCAGCATATATGAACTCTGTAAATATAAGTGCGAAAGTTAGTGAAACTGCAAAACATAGGCTAGAGAATAAGTGAATATCAGCCTGAGAGGCCAAAACCAAGTGATTTCTTGACGCCCAGAACCCATACACAGTTTTTTGATATAGATCAATGTAAAAATTACACAAACACACCTTTACACGACAACGTTCCGACTTCCGAACACAGCATCACCACCATAATCAAAACGCAAATCTATGCAAGGGCTGCTATAAATTAGCTGCATCCAGATGACTATCTAAAACCAGCATATCCCAGCATTTACATAGCCCTGAAGGACATAATGATGTAGTATAAACAAACGTACTATAACACATTATCACTCAAAAATTTCAAGTGCGCACACTCAACATATTTCCAGAAGCTTTAAACATCAAGGAGAGCTAAAAAAACATACCAGATTTTGGATTATTATTTTCTTCTGTTGGATGTTGATGCGTGTCGTAGGTGCTCAAATTAAATTACTTATTTCCACACAATTAACTGGTAATATAATGGAAGTAAGGATCGTTCCCACGAAGAGCAGGGAGATTTAGTTGTCAAAAGTGTCACAATGAGGGGTTTTGTTTTAGATTTAAAAGATAAATAAACAAAGTATAAAGGATTAAATTGTAAACAATATAAAGAGAGATGATCGAGGAATCCTTCTTCGTAACTAAATATTCATCAAAGTAGTATATTCATCCATTCATCATTAATTATCACCAACCGTAAGATATCAGGTACGCTTAGCTATCTCCAAAATCCCTTAAGCCACTGGACAACAGGTACGCTTAGTTGCCAGAGTCTATTCGTCTGAACCACCTTGAGGTACGCTTACAAGATGTAATTCAGTCGAATGTTTTATGGTCTGTGAATTTAGGTTTAATCCTAGTAGTTAGACTCGATGACGCTCGGTCTACTTGCTAGTGTTGTGTTTACACGCGATTGCTTTTTACGGAATCCCTCGCAAGGTCTCACGTTTTCTACTTGTGTAAGGAATTATTCAACAATTACGGATATCCTAATCCTTACTAGAATTAGATTGATTTAACAAATATATTCAGTTGGCCACCTAAACAATCTATCAATCAATCATATTAATTCTTAATAATAAACACAAACGATAATCATATGAAGAAATCAAAACAGATTCATATACTAAATCAAATCATATTTAGTACTTAGAATTCATCCTCAATCAAATAATAGATTAGCTAGACATAATGGAGTTTATCATAAACAAATTAGAGAGAAAGTAGAGTTCAAACTACAAACGAAAATAAGCTTGAGCTATGTCTCCCGAAGTCGCCACGAACTCGAGTTATTTGTGCATGAATTAAACTCCTTAAGCTTCTGGAAATTCTTTCAGGACTTTTCTCGAACAGGTTGCAGGCGTGAAAGTGAGGGTGAGGAGATCCCTTTGTGTGATGATTCGAGCCTCTATTTATAGCCTTTTGTATCTGAAATTTCGAATCTGATAATCATCCACCTTTCCTTAGCCGACTCAAACCCTAAAATGCGTTTAAATCTCCACCATTCATCTCATAAATCGACGGTGAAAGCATAGCTTGGTTGCTGTTTTGCCGACTCTATACTCATCCATACTCTGAATTCTCGCCCAAGCTTTGAACTTTCAAAGATTACACAATCTCCACAAACGCGTAGAAATCATTCATAGTTTATCCAAGCTCCAAAACAGCGCTTAATCCTCTCCTCTTTCCTGTCTTGTCGCTGGAGTTATTGTTCCAAAACAAATTCGAATCCTATCTAAACTAGGGAACTAGTTCCCTGTTCTTCTCAAACTCCAACTCGAACTCGTCTTCATCACCACCGCCAACTTCCATAGCAACCTCTCTGTCGAGTTCAACCTTCATCCATCTCGGCTTCCATGTAAACTCGATAGTTCTCAATCCATCCTCTCGCATGTCATGCCAAGCTCGTCTCGCATTACAGACCTATAACTCGATCATCGGTAGCATCATTCGTTGTCGAGCTCCTCCGCCCATCATCGTTTATCATTAAGCGCCATTCGAGCCTCTTCTCGTCACTTCCAGTCCGACTCTCTTCTTTATTGTCACTTTGCTAGTAATCATCCATCATCAGCGCCAACTGCCAAACAGACTCGAGTGATCCTCAGCCATCATACGCTTCCGTGTTACTGAGCTTCTTCACCATTGCTAATGACGAATGCACGTTCTTCTCTCCCTGTTCATCAGTCCGTGAACCACAATCAGCTCCACAACTTCTCTGACTTCTCATTCACCCACATAAACCATTCCTTTCCTTCCTTGCCAATCTCCCTTGCTGTTATTATGGAAACAACCTGCATTATCTTTTTTTTCATGGCAACATCATGCCATCACTTCCAAAAGAAGTCCGTAACTCAACCATCCATGGCAGAAACCACAGTTCAGGCCATATATCACCGTCTTGAAAAGAAACAAGATAACTCGAGCGGGTTTCCTTTATGTTCTCTCTGTTGTAGTCCATCATTCAAACCCCAGCGAGAAACCATTTACCCTAAAACTCCAAACAAAACTCGAGACCGACTCAGTAAACACCAACCCATCACCGATCATGGTCATCGGCATTCTTTGATCGCAATGGAAGCAGTTCTTCGTTCATCTCTCGTTATATCATCACTGTGATCATCTCTGATCATCAAACTCGGTATCACTAGCATTAATTGCAGCAGCCAACCATTCTTGAATCGTTCAAAACCCATGTCCTCTAGCCGTATCTTCACACTACAGTAATATCATACCATTCGAATTCTATTATTCGATTACCAACAGGCCATGCTGAAGCTTTGCACCTGGTTCTCTCGTGAAGGAAGTGAACTGAATAATAAGGATGAATATAATGGTGGCAGCTCTGAGTAACTAGGCCGAGTGCCTTTAACACCATTTGAATTTGAGCTTCCCCTTTGAAAACTACCGATTGTATTTAGTAGTTCCTTTGTACATGGTAACCCCTTAACGGAATGGACGCCCCTTATAAATTCTGTGCGTAAACAATTTCGCAACTTTGCTTTGCTTCAATCGCCCGTAACTTCTTCATACGAACTCGGAATTACCTCATTCTTTCGCCGTTGGCTTCATATTTTCGTCCTCTTCAAGATGAAAAGTAGAAATCTTGTACTTGAACGAGTTCCACTTGGTCTTTGGCCCTTCTCCACTTGTAGCTAGCTTCTTTTATTGCACAAATATGTGATGAGTTCACTTCTTTTGGATGATTCACCTAGCAAAACACAAATAAGAGAAAACAAACGTAATATACAATAATTTGCAAGAAAATATAGCAAATACTAGCATGGATTCGACACAAAATATATGCAAAATATGCACTTAACAAATTCCCCCACACTTGTCTTTTGCTCGTCCTCGAGCAAACTATCTAAAATACAACAACTCCATGTCGCCGAGGATACGGTTACTCTTAGCATGAATAACAGGCCTTTAAACCCCTAGGTGTCCCTAGTGGACGAGTTATAGTCTCGTGAAGGTTTACTAGAGATATACCTACAAAACCTATATTTCCAACTCCGTCTATTTGTGACAAATCAACGAACGAATCCATAATGACTACAGGAGGAGGTACCTTGCAAATTCAATTCATATATTAGTAAATAAACTCTAATTAGATAGTTGAACAAGCCACAATACTCGGAAACTAACAAACCACAATCACAATGAAAAGATAAAGAAGATGGATAAAGATGTAGATGTTGGCGAATATTCACAAGTGTTCGATGTTTCCCATATCTGTCTGAAGGTCACTGCTAAGATGAACCTAATCCTATTGGATTGAGCTACTTGGTGCTGAATGCTACATCAAATCAATTGGCATATACAAGGGAACCAAGAGTGACTTTATTCAACACAATAATAATTTCTTTCTTTTTTTTTTTTTTATGATTGGATCAAATGGATCCAATTTCTCTTTTTTTTTTTTTTTTTTTTTTTTTTTTTAGACGGCATGATTAGATCTTTTGGATCCAAGCGCATGCTTCCTTGTCAACACGTATATGATAGTTGCCTTGGATCCCGCATTCCACGCTTGTTTAGGCGACGGAGACGGGGACTACGTTTCACACATCTTGCTATTCCCAAGTGTCTTTCTTATTCCGTTTGGTCTAATTGGTGGTCTCTCTCTTTTTTTTTTTTTTTTTTTTTTTTTTTTTTTTTCAAATTTTTTTTTTTTCTTTTTTTTTCTTCTAGTAACTCAATCACTCTATTTCATCTTAGCAGTAATAACACATCGATGTTTAGTGACCCACCAAAGCACTTAGAGAACAATAGATAAATATGGAAAAATAAAAATAGAATGTGATATGGTGATATTCCGAGATATGGTAACAACTATCATGTTATTTGTGATTTCTGAGCTATATGTTCGTCCCTTTTAGTTAATTGGTTCCTCAACTCCTGCATTCAAAATGGTTCCATCCACTAATGGTGTCATCCTAAAGGCACAAGTTTCTAGATTTCGGAGTTCAAAAAGCACAATTTTTCTTGGTTTTTTCTATTTTTCTAATGATGAACAAACTAAAACAAACTATACAAACATATAAATGCTCCCCCACACTTAAACTTCACATTGTCCTCAATGTGTAAAACCGAAAGTTCTGAATTCTGACGTAACAGCAGATAAAACGCAAAAACTGTACAAATTGGTAAGGAATTTGGAAAAACTCCATTTCACAAAAGTTGTTCATCTACGTGTTTTCTACACAGTGTCAAAAGGGCACAGTGTTTCGATAAACGGTCTGACAGTTATGGTCTCTGGACTGAACTACGCGCAGTCTGCAGTTTTCTGACGAAAAGGTATTCGTCTATAATTTCTTCTAAAATAGATTCCGGACTCAATGAAATTAAACATGGGGATGAAAATATGATATGAAAACAATAAAAAACAAAAATAGAAGGGTTTAAGATACAAAACCTATGGGTTGCCTCCCATTTAGCGCTTGGTTTAAAGTCGTCGGCCCGACTTGGCATTCTCCTTATTACTCCTCCGAGAGGAGTAAATCTTGAAGTCTAATAGCGTCCACCTTCTCAAAGAGAGAAGTTTTCGTAATATGGCTTCAGTCTATGGCCGTTGACCTTGGATGTTATCCCGGTTTTACTACTAGTAATCTCAACTGCACCATGAGGAAAAACATTAGTAACAACAAAAGGTCCAATCCATCGGGACCTTAGCTTACCAGGAAATAAACGAAGACGAGAATTAAATAAAAGAACTTTTGTCCCACAACAAAACTCTTTCGAGAAATCATCTTGTCATGGAAAAGTTTAGTCTTTTCCTTGTATATACAGGCACTCTCGTAAGCATCGTTACGTATCTCCTCTAGCTCATTGATTTGTAGTTGCCTTTGTTTCCCCGCTTTGTCATACTCCATGTTGCACATCTTTACCGCCCATAATGCCTTATGCTCAAGTTCAACTGGGAGATGACAAGCTTTTCCATAAACCAATCGATATGGAGACATACCAATCGGTGTCTTATATGCTGTTCTATACGCCCAAAGTGCATCGTTGAGTCTATAACTCCAATCCTTCCGTGTAGCATTAACGGTTTTCTCAAGGATGGACTTAATCTCCCGATTTGAAATTTCAGCTTGCCCACTAGTTTGTGGGTGATACGGCGTACCAATCTTGTGTGTAATGTTGTACTTCTTGAGGAGAGCATGGAAGGATTTCTTGAAGTGCGAGCCTCCATCACTGATAACCACTCTTGGTGTACCATGTCTAGAGAAAATATATTCCTTCACAAACTCACAAACAACTTGAGAATCATTAGTAGGGGTGGCTTTAGCTTCCACCCATTTAGAAACATAATCCACAGCAAGAAGTATATAAAATTTTCCATTCGAATTAACAAAGGACCCATAAAATCAATGCCCCACACATCAAAAATCTCGACGGTGAGAATAGGATTGAGTGGCATTTGATTTCGAGCACCTAGATTGCCCGTTCGTTGACATCTATCACAAGATTTGCAAAAAGCATATGCATCCTCAAATAGGGTAGGCCAATAAAAGCCACTCTCAAGGACTTTGAGAGCGGTACGTTTTGCACCAAAGTGACCACCACAAGCATAAGAATGACAAAAAGATAGAATTGGTGAAATTCGAGTTTGGTACGCACATGCGGATAATCTGATCAACACCATATTTCCACAAGTAGGGCTCATCCCACACATACTGCTTGGCTATTTTCTTAAGCTTTAGCTTTTGAAAAGTAGACATTGTACTAGGTACTTGCCTTGTAACCAAATAGTTCACTATATCGGCATACCAAGGTGTTGATTCTTCAATCGAGAAAAGTTGTTCGTCGGAAAACGATCCCTGTAAGGGGAGTTCTTCTTCGAAACAACAAGTCTACTAAGATGATCAAGCAATCGTATTCTCAACACCTTTCTTATCTCTCGATTTCCATATTGAATTCTTGTAGCAAAAGAATCCAACGTATGAGTCTTGGCTTAGCCTCCTTCTTTTTCAATAGGTACCGTAGTGCTGCATGATCAGAATATACAATCACATTGGTACCCACCAAATAAGCTCTGAATTTTTCTAATGCAAATACTATAGCCAACAACTCTTTCTCAGTAGTAGAATAGTTGATTTGAGCATCGTTTAGGGTCCTTGATGCATAATAAATCACATGTGACCTCTTGTCTACTTTTTGACCCAAAACAGCTCCGACTGCATAATCACTTGCATCACACATTAACTCGAACGGCAAACTCGGTCGGGTGACTTAATAATTGGTGCAGTAGTCAACAATTCCTTCAATTTATTAAAGGCATCCTTGCACTCCTGGTCGAAGTTAAAGGCAACCTCCTTTTGCAACAATTTGCACATCGGCATTGAGATTTTGGAGAAATCTTTGATAAACCTCCTATAAAAACCTGCATGACCAAGAAACGAACGAATTTCCCTCACCGAAGTGGGGTATTGTAAGTTCCTAATCAAATCTATCTTTGCCTTGTCTACCTCGAGCCCTTGAGAGGACACGATGTGGCCAAGTACAATTCCATGGTCTACCATAAAGTGGCATTTCTCCCAGTTTAAAACAAGATTAGTGTCTATGCATCTTTTAAGCACAAGTTCAAGATTATTTAAACAAATATCAAATGAATCACCATAAACACTGAAGTCGTCCATAAATACCTCAATGATGTTTTCCACGTAATCAGAAAATATACTAACCATACATCTCTGAAAAGTGGCAGGCGCATTGCAAAGACCAAATGGCATTCTTCTATATGCGAATGTACCAAAAGGACAAGTGAAAGTAGTCTTCTCTTGATCCTCTGGTGCAATAACAATTTGATTGTAGCCCGAATAACCATCCAAAAAGCAATAATAAGAATGTCCCGCTAACCTCTCTAACATCTGATCAATGAAAGGCAAAGGAAAGTGATCCTTGCGGGTTAGTGAATTGAGCTTTCGTAGTCTATGCACACTCGCCATCCTGTTTGAACTCTTGTAGGAACGAGTTCATTATCTTGATTTCTAACAACAATGACACCTGATTTCTTAGGCACCACTTGCACCGGACTAACCCATTTGCTGTCAGAAATTGGGTAAATCACCCCCACACTTAGTAATTTGAGGATCTCTTTCTTCACGACCTCCATCATTGGGGGGTTAAGCCTACGGCTGAGCATCACGTACGGCTTGATATCATCTTCCATAAGGATTCTATGCATGCACATGGATGGACTAATGCCTTTGATGTCGCAATTGTCCAACCAATAGCCGTTTTGTGCTCTTTCAGAACCCTAAGGAGGCGTTCTTCCTGTATTGCTGTGAGATTCTTTGCAATAATGACTGGAAGCTCTTCCCCATCACCCAAGTAAGCATACTTTAAGTGATCAGGTAGAGGTTTCAACTCTAATTTAGGTGCTGCACAATGTGAAGGTAAAGGAACTTCATCGATTCACAGGTAAAGAGATATATGAAATATTACCTCTTCTAACTTCTTGTGATGCTGTTAAAGCACCACATGTCTCAACAAACTCCTTGGAAATATCAACGTCCAAGTTAGGCATGCCATGGATGTCCAAATTAATGCTATTTTGTAGCACAGATTCAAGCTCATCTTCGTTGATCAAATCAAACATCTGTTGTGCCAACGAACCAATAACATCAATAGAAAATGCGGAATGGATATCACTTGGATAACGCATGGCTTCAAAAATATTGAAGCGTATAACCTCTTTGTCAAACTCCATAGTGAGTGTCCCAGTATCACAATCAATCTTCGTCTTAGCAGTCTTCATAAATGGTCTCCCAAGAAGTAATGAAGTAGACGAACAATTGTCTCCATCCTGCATATCCACAACAAAGAAATCAACCGGAAAGATTAGTTCATTCACTTGCACTAACACGTCTTCCACGAGTCCCTTAGGATATATGTTAGACTTATTAGCTAATTGAATGATAATCCCTGTCTCCTTTAAAGGTCCCAGATTCAATGAATCATAAACATCGGCTGACATCACGCTTATGGAAGCTCCCAAATCGAGTAAAGCACGCTCGAATTGTTTTCACCAATAGTAAGCGGCTTTGTAAAACCACCAGGATCTTTACACTTTGCGGGCATCTTCTTTAGCAACATAGCTGAAGCACTTTCTCCCACCTCGAGTGATCTCGTTAGCAATCAACCTCTCCTTCCTTGTACACAAATCCTTGAACTTTGGCATACCCGGGTACCGTTACGATGGCCTCAATAAATGGAATGTTGATATGCACCTTGCTTTGAAAATATCCATAATCTCCTTGTCTAGAGCTTGCTTCTTTGACTTGGCAAAACGACTAGGAAAAGGAGGTGGTGTGGTAAAAGTAGGAACTGTGTCCTTAGGTTGGCCAGTTGAGGTTGGCTTTTGCTTTGGAACAGTTTCCACCTCTACTTCCTCTTCCAAATCGTGACTAACCTTTTCTTGTTGTTTTGGCTCTTCAGTTTGCTTCCCACTTCTTAGAGTTACAGCATTAACATTTGCTCTTGGATTCACAAAAGGTTGTGATGGCAACTTTGCTGAATTCTGTGCTTTTAGTTCATTCATGTCTGTAGCCAACTGTCCAATTTGAGTTTGCAAGTCCTTTATAGCCATATCTTGTTTCTGCAGAATGGTATCTTGACGCTGAGCATTGGCATCTTGCTTTTGCATCATCATTTTCATCATCTCCTCTAAACTGGAACTCTGAGTCTGTTGTTGAGCCTGAGGTGGAGGTTGTGGTCGGGCGTGGTTGTTGAAAACCACTCTGTCGCCCATAAGGATTAGGAGCTGCAGCTTGCTGATTTGCATAACTGAAATTTGGGTGATCTTTCCAACCTGGATTATAAGTATTAGAGTAGGGATCATACCTTGGCCTCTGATTCGGGAATACATCATTCACCTGTTCAGACTCTTCTTCATAAGAAGGAATAATCACTGCCGCCATTCGTTGTACTACCTTCTCTATGTTGTTCATCCGTTGCTCTGACTGTGCAGACTCTCCCATCTCGTTAACTCTTCTGACATTAGAGTTGTTTCTGGTGTAGAATTGTTGAGCATTGGAAGCCATACTCTCAATCAAACTGGTTGCCTGCGAGATTGTCTTCTCAGTAAGTGAACCACCAGCAGCCGCATCAATCAAATTCCTCTGTTCTGGAAGTAATCCTTCGTAGAAGTATTGAATGATAAGTATTGAGGATATATTATGGTGTGGGCAGCTTGCCAACAACTTCTTATACCTCTCCCAATATTCATATAGAGACTCCCCAGACATCTGTAGAATGCCACTAATCTCCTTACGAACGGATGCCGCTTTGGAAGCAGGAAAATATTTCTCCAGAAATAGCTTTTTCATCTCAGTCCATGTTGTAACACTCCCTGGAGGAAGACAATACAACCATTCTTCTGCTAAGTCTGTCAATGAGAACGGGAAGGCTTGTAGCATCGCCATATCTCTGCCTGCGGTTACATGCCTCAAACTTGTCATCGTGTTCTGGAACTGTTGAAGGTGTCGATTTGGATTTTCACCTGGATGTCCCTTGAACTTTGGTATATGATGAAGTAGATTCGATTTCAGCTCCACTGGGTTAGTGATTGCAATGCACAGTGGTTGCGAATCTAAGCATGGAGATGTCAACTCTCTTAACTTCCTCTCCGGAGGTGGAGGATCTATCTCATCGTCTGTATTAACCATCTTTACTGTAGAAAGTTCTTGTTGTAACTTTGGACGTGCTTTTAGTATCGTTCCCTTTCGAGTTTGAATTCCGCACCTTGGGTAATCCCAATCCTTTGATGCCAGAGATTAATACCTGAAACAAAATTCTCAAAAAAATAAATCAAAAACTAAAAATAAGACTAAAAACAAAAATAAAACAAATAGAAATAACAACTAAAGCTACCGACTGCTCCCCGGCAACGGCGCCAAAATTTGATGCGTGTCGTAGGTGCTCAAATTAAATTACTTATTTCCACACAATTAACTGGTAATATAATGGAAGTAAGGATCGTTCCCACGAAGAGCAGGGAGATTTAGTTGTCAAAAGTGTCACAATGAGGGGTTTTGTTTTAGATTTAAAAGATAAATAAACAAAGTATAAAGGATTAAATTGTAAACAATATAAAGAGAGATGATCGAGGAATCCTTCTTCGTAACTAAATATTCATCAAAGTAGTATATTCATCCATTCATCATTAATTATCACCAACCGTAAGATATCAGGTACGCTTAGCTATCTCCAAAATCCCTTAAGCCACCGGACAAGGTGTACGCTTAGTTGCCAGAGTCTATTCGTCTGAACCACCTTGAGGTACGCTTACAAGATGTAATTCAGTCGAATGTTTTATGGTCTGTGAATTTAGGTTTAATCCTAGTAGTTAGACTCAGTATGCTCGGTCTACCACTAGTGTTGTGTTTACACGCGATTGCTTTACGGAATCCCTCCGCAAGGTCTCACGTTTTCTACTTGTGTAAGGAATTATTCAACAATTACGGATATCCTAATCCTTACTAGCATTAGATTGATTTAACAAATATATTCAGTTGGCCACCTAAACAATCTATCAATCAATCATATTAATTCTTAATAATAAACACAAACGATAATCATATGAAGAAATCAAAATAGATTCATATACTAAATCAAATCATATTTAGTACTTAGAATTCATCCTCAATCAAATAATAGATTAGCTAGACATAATGGAGTTTATCATAAACAAATTAGAGAGAAAGTAGAGTTCAAACTACAAACGAAAATAAGCTTGAGCTATGTCTCCCGAAGTCGCCACAAACTCGAGTTATTTGTGCATGAATTAAACTCCTTAAGCTTCTGGAAATTTTTTCAGGACTTTTCTCGAACAGGTTGCAGGCGTGAAAGTGAGGGTGAGGAGATCCTTTGTGTGATGATTCGAGCCTCTATTTATAGCCTTTGTATCTGAAATTTCGAATACGATAATCATCCACCTTTCCTTAGCCGACTCAAACCCTAAAATGCGTTTAAATCTCCACCATTCATCTCATAAATCGACGGTGAAAGCATAGCTTGGTTGCTGTTTTGCCGACTCTATACTCATCCATACTCTGAATTCTCGCCCAAGCTTTGAACTTTCAAAGATTACACAATCTCCACAAACGCGTAGAAATCATTCATAGTTTATCCAAGCTCCAAAACAGCGCTTAATCCTCTCCTCTTTCCTGTCTTGTCGCTGGAGTTATTGTTCCAAAACAAATTCGAATCCTATCTAAACTAGGGAACTAGTTCCCTGTTCTTCTCAAACTCCAACTCTGAACTCGTCTTCATCACCACTGCCAACTTCCATAGCAACCTCTCTGTCGAGTTCAACCTTCATCCATCTCGGCTTCCATGTAAACTCGATAGTTCTCAATCCATCCTCTCTGCATGTCATGCCAAGCTCGTCTGTATTACAGCCTATAACTCGATCATCAGTAGCATCATTCGTTGTCGAGCTCCCTCCAGCCATCATCGTTTATCATTAACTGCCATTCGAGCCTCTTCTCGTCACTTCCAGTCCAGCTCTCTTCTTTATTGTCACTGCTAGTAATCATCCATCATCAGCGCCAACTGCCAAACAGACTCGAGTGATCCTCAGCCATCATACGCCAGTGTTTCCGAGCTTCTTCACCATTGCTAATGACGAATGCACGTTCTTCTCTCCCTGTTCATCAGTCCGTGAACCACAATCAGCTCCACAACTTCTCTGACTTCTCATTCACCCACATAAACCATTCCTTTCCTTCCTTGCCAATCTCCCTTGCTGTTATTATGGAAACAACCTGCATTATCTTTTTTTCATGGCAACATCATGCCATCACTTCCAAAAGAAGTCCGTAACTCAACCATCCATGGCGAAACCACAGATTCGGGCCATATATCACCGTCTTGAAAAGAAACAAGATAACTCGGCGGGTTTCCTTTATGTTCTCTCTGTTGTAGTCCATCATTCAAACCCCAAATGAGAAACCATTTACCCTAAAACTCAAAAAACTCGAGACCGACTCTGTAAACACCAACCCATCAGCTGATCATGGTCATCAGCATTCTTTGATCGCAATGGAAGCAGTTCTTCGTTCATCTCTCGTTATATCATCACTGTGATCATCTCTGATCATCAAACTCGGTATCACTAGCATTAATTGCAGCAGCCAACCATTCTTGAATCGTTCAAAACCCATGTCCTCTAGCCGTATCTTCACACTCCAGTAATATCATACCATTCGAATTCTATTATTCGATCACCAATGAGCCATCTTTCAAGCTTTGCACTGGTTTCTCGTGAAGGAAGTGAACTGAATAATAAGGATGAATATAATGGTGGCAGCTCTGAGTAACTAGGCCGAGTGCCTTTAACACCATTTGAATTTGAGCTTCCCCTTTGAAAACTACCTGACTGTATTTAGTAGTTCCTTTGTACATGGTAACCCCTTAACGGAATGGACGCCCCTTATAAATTCTGTGCGTAAACAATTTCGCAACTTTGCTTTGCTTCAATCGCCAGTAACTTCTTCATACGAACTCGAATTACCTCATTCTTTCGCCGTTGGCTTCATATTTTCGTCCTCTTCAAGATGAAAAGTAGAAATCTTGTACTTGAACGAGTTCCACTTGGTCTTTGGCCCTTCTCCACTTGTAGCTAGCTTCTTTTATTGCACAAATATGTGACAGTTCACTTCTTTTGGATGATTCACCTAGCAAAACACAAATAAGAGAAAACAAACGTAATATACAATAATTTGCAAGAAAATATAGCAAATACTAGCATGGATTCGACACAAAATATATGCAAAATATGCACTTAACAGATGTAGGTTGTTTATCTTATACATAATATGTATTGTGCATTCTGCAAAGTCAACATCAATTACCTTAATCTGGCCATTACGGAACTAATTGCAAAAAACAAAAATCGAAAAATTGCCGAGAAATCCAAAATGAGTTTATGTGGAACACACTTGGGATACCGAAACCTAAAGGGTTGGCAAGCAGGCCACAGCGCGTCTAAAGACGAATAGCCGACCTTGTGTAGCTTACTGGTATAGGTTGAGCATGGATTGGTATATGCTTTGATTTAAAGGAGGAAACTTATGCCACTTGGGCCTTATAAAACAGCAAATATCTACCATATCAGATGTATCTTAATAGTCAATCCCCAAGCATTGAAATATTCTAATAATTAGCATGTTTTCCTTGCCATACTTGATGCACAGAAGTGAGTCATTAAAAAAAAATGAATGCAGTCGAATATCATGGAGTAATATATATATGTGTTATGGAATTACCATTTCGAGAACTTTAACGAATTCTTGAGTATGATCCCAGAGTGAATCTTTGACGCATGAAAGGTCGAATTATTTTGCAGTTCTGGCATACTGAACTTGGATTTTGTTAACCTAAGCATTCGAGAAAAATTATCAGCTGCAAAGAATTTAGATGCATATGGGAAAATGACATATGCGAACAACAGACCCTAATGGGAAATATTTTAGGCTTTTCACATAAGAAAAAACACTTACCTTATACTTCAATCTGTGTCTAGAGCATCATTACTTAAAAGGCTTGATGATTTACATTGCATACGTTGGATTACAACATCATTATGAAATAGGGCATCATCAATTTCCATGTTCTCATCTTCTGTAAGATAACGTCAATCTGATATGTGATCCAAGACCTGACCATCCAAGCCAACAAAACAGCAGGAGCACAGTGAGCATTCTTACTATTTGCTAACTTAAAGTGGGTTAGTGTTGATATACCTAATCACCGACACTTCTCTAGTAGCAAAGATTAGGCATATTAACACAAACTCAGTTTAGTTAATAGCGGTTGTAATTTTTATGAAACAACCGCTGGCATAGCTTCCATCTTATAATTTTCATGAAACAGGAGGGAAAAAAATTATAGTCATTCTCAAGTGATGTGGTGGATAGTCAATGTTTAGTAACACATATCCCTTGGAGTTGTACCATCAGTAACATAAAACAAAACCCAATCATACTTACAAATATTCAAATTTCATAATAAAAATTCCAGATTTAAAATCCTCAAATTAAAGCCTGACCTAATTATCAAAATCTGGAGCAAAGGCAAAGAGGATAGAAAGAAACCCAATTGTTGGCCAAGAGGTTCGGACAACTTATCATGTTAAACCCTTGGAAATCCTTTTCAACCAAAATAATTAACAGGTCTTGATATTCCAACAGTACACTTACTAAATCAAAAACCCTTAAGAAGCATTAAATATTTCTAACTACCTTGTTAATCCAAACTTGTCCGAGAACCACTTCACTTTGAAGAACCAAACAATTTACAGCCCTAAAATTAAATTAATTTTCCTTTTGAATCTAATCTAGTTGTATATATATACATGTGAGCTATGCCTTCTATGTTGTCTCTATTACCGTTAGTAATGTGGACGGACCCATTTTGAGCTGATTTTTTTTTGCTATTCACACTTTTCTGCAATTTGAAGAACCAAGGTTCAACACACCGTTAAAAGTTTCAAGCTTTAATAGCATTCATGGAGTAGAAAACATATAACAAAATTAGGTGATAAGGGCTTAGCACATCTTTTCCTACAGACTACTAATATTACTTCTCATGACCCATGGCAGCTTAAACGATTGACTATTGACACCCTAGATGGCAACAATTATACAAATAGGTAAATCATACCATATCTTCTTCGGTCCATCCTCTTAAAAAATGTCTTCCCATCCTCATAAAGATCATATCAAATCCATGTTAATGGTGCCATGACATCCAGCTGTGTTACTCATCACCACCTACATCCTGGTAATCTGCAATAAGTCGTTATAGGTAAGAATTTATGGATCAAATGTATTAGACCTTCACATTAATCCAAAAACTGCTTGAGTTTATTAGATACAATGTTGAGCAAAACAGAAGAAAAATTCCTAGGTCTAGAGTTCTCAGAAAAGTGTAAGGTTAGATATCAATCAACCGGGGGCATTGATCACAACATACGATGAGAAAGAAAGAGATCAGAAGTTCAACTCTAAACCAACAAATTCAATGGAATTACTGTAAACCCATTCAAGCAATATTCATGAATCTAAAACATTATAAACAAAGCCCCAAATTTGACATGTAAGAACCCTAATTTCTGTGTAAACCAAAATTTCAATTCAAATAAGAATTTAAGCTCAACCCATTCGACAAAGAAGAATATTACCCCAACAGGGAGAAGAAATCCCATTATTCCGCTTAATTAATTCTGTATACAGCTTAATTAATTTGATCATCTTGTTATGTCATCCTCCCATAGTCCCATTTAGTTGTAATCGTCTCTTGTTCAGAATCTTGATTCCCATATACCTACATTATCAACGGAGCAAGTCTTCTCTTCGCTTCGATACAATATAGGCAAGAGACTTGTTAATGGTAAACTTTGGATTGGGTTTTTACGGCCGTCAATGGAAAACTCGCGTATGAGGATCGAAACAGACACTTATGGAAGGAAATTTTTGGCAGGAGACGTTTTTATGGTATAAACTTTGGATTGAATTCCGTCTTTACGATAGTCTTTCCTGAATTTGGTTTTTACGGTAGTCTTTCCTGGCCGTCCAATTGAAAACCCAATCCGTAAGCCTCCCGACCTTCGGATCGGGGTCCCCATTCAATGTCATCCGTCTGATAGCCTAGGCTATCATGGAGACAAACCTCATAGGTTTTTATAACAATGATGAATACTTCTTCACCTTACTAATTCACCTAGAATAGAGCATGTGGCAACAATCCCATCATTCTGTGAATTAAATACACAAAATTCATCCGAGGTTGGAGCATGTAGCAACAATCCCATGTACCCCGTGAATTTACAACATTATTAATTAATGCATGACCAGCCTCGTATTTCCTGTACACATTACCGGTGCAAGATGACGACCGAGTGTTGTTCTCGGCAGAGCAACACGAATCTCCAAGCATTAATAATGAAGGATGTACGAAATACCCATACAAGCTACAACTCTCGATGTGTTATACTAGACCGATTGAGCATGTTTGAACCTGAACTGACCATATCAGTCTCAGAAATGATCACGACCATCCAACCTCACCAGCATGATTGGATGGCTTAGATTAAATCCATGACCCCAAGCAGGTATTGGAATATTCACCACCGACCCAACGCGGGCCCCGCATGGTCGGTCTCCCCAGAAGGGTGGCATAGCTTGCCAAACCGTCCAAACCAAAGCAGTATGGACGAAAAACCCTACATTACATGTATCGCAAAACAGTCTCAACCGTCCATCTTCGCAGGCATAGATGGAGGGTGTAGATGTAGATTCAAAGGGCCCAGAGCATGTCAACACAAATATCGTGGGCCCGCCTACATACATGATCGATCGGTCATGACCAACTATAGTTGGTCGTTCAGTTCGTGCGCCCAAACAAGGCATGACGTGACGGACGGTGAAACCCTAATTAGGGTTTGAACAATCACAAGCGTCCATTTTCTCTCTGCTTGTGAATGAAGGGTCCGGGATTAGACTAAGCAGGTCCGGTGCGTATTAACATGACCACCGTGGGCCCATCTATCTCCACACCCGGTCAACCAAGACCAAACTTGGCTGTACACCTCGATTCGCACGCCCAAGCTAGGCGTGGTCACACTTCCCGACCACAATTTGATCTCGACCTCTCAAGTTTACCGGACAAATTGAGTGGCTTAGATCACGTTTCTATGGGACGATAAAGTACATGTATATACACCAGCCCACCGTATGCACGCCGGGCTGATCGGCCAAGACCGACCAAGCTTGGTCGTCTTGGAACGCGCGCCCAAAATTGGCATGATGCGCGGATTTTGCGGCACCAAATTTCTGTTGCAAATCGATCTCGACCACTCAACTTCGCGGGACAAATTGAGTGGCCCAGATCACACTTTCACGAGACAATGAGATATGGGCGCCTACACCGTCATGTCGTCTACACACATGTACGATCGGCCTGTCAAAATTGTATCCCAAGCTTGGATTCGACCAAGCTGAAGAGTGATGCTTGCGCACCTCTTCAAAAACCCTAATTCCATCAACGGTCGCAGATGAGTGTCTCAAAGATCATCTCGTCCGTCCAACTTCACCGGCTTGGTTATACAACCCTGGTCAGGAGTTAATTGGTCAGTGAGGCGTCATGGTGATCACCACCAGTCACTTTACCACACCATGATGCAGTACCTTCATAGAATACACACGATACTTCACAAGTATCGACTTCCTAAATAACTTAGTTATTTAGTCTAGCATTACATGCTACTTTCTGTGGGTCCCACGATTCACACACTCGAGACATCAATCATGTCACAAACTGGGGGATACATACTGGGGTATTTGTCTGGCGGTTTACAGCGTGCAGCGAGCAAAGCGCCATCACAAGAACGTGTCAGGAAGTCATGGATGGTTAGAGATGACAGGAGAAGTGGGCAAGACTGGTCGTGTAACACCAACACACAACTCCACTACTCCATCACTCCACTTCCTCCACTTCCCATGAGAGACATGAATAAGGCTCAAATGACTTGTATAAATAGGTTCTCCTCCCTATTTCCAAAAAAACAAGAACAAGTCCAGATAACAGAAGCAAGTGTTGATACCATCGTATTCAAACAAGGAACCGATAGCTTACATCCTGCAAGCCGATTCGGCTTTCTCGGTACAAGTCATACATAGCCAACACCTTCACAATCTCAACACCTTCTTCGCTTCCCTCCTAAGATCAACCCCATCTCCTTCACTTTGTAACCGAAACAAGTCTAGAACGACCATTTCTTGGTTTAGGCCGAGGATTTGCCTGGATTGATTTCTCGAATATACAAGCACTCCCGTGTAGTGCATTTGTTTAAGGTTTAGACTCATTTCTCATCCACACACCTCAAATTACCAAAACCGACAGAAATATTCACCCATAAACAGCTACGACCCAAAGTCGAAGACTTGATAAACAAATTTGTCTCACACAGAAAAGTCTATTGGAATAGATAAATCTGTCTCCCACAAAAATACCTACGAGTTTTGTTCCGTCTTTTGATAAATCAAGGTGTACAGGAACCAATTGATAAACCGGACTTATATTCCCGAAGAACAACCTAGTATTATCAATCACCTCACAATAATCTTAATCGTATGGTAGCGAAACAAGATATTATGGAATCACAAACGATGAGACGAAGATGTTTGTGACTACTTTTAATCTTACCTATCGAAGATAAATCTCAAGCAAATCTTAGCAAAGATAATACTCAATCACGATAGTAAAAGTAAGATCATAACACACAACTATAGAGAAAATAGTTGGGTCTGGCTTCACAATCCCAATGAAGTCTTTAAGTCGTTAACCTACAAGGTCTCGGGAAAAAAAGGTTTAAAGAGAATCGACTCTAGCTTATACAACTAGTATCACACAGGAGGTGAGGGGATTAGGTTTCCAGTTGCTAGAGTTCTCTTTTATATAGTTTTCAAATCATGGTTTGCAATCTAAGTTACCTTGGTAACAAAGCATTCAATATTCACCGTTAGATGAAAACATTGATTAGACTCAAGCTAATATCTTTCAACTGTTAGATCGAACTTAGCTTGTTATACACAAATGAAATGTACCTTCATTTAGGTTTATGTAACCGTACCTAAACGTGTACACCATGTTGGCTCAACAGTAGTTAACCGAGGTTAGCTATATGAACACTCTTATATCAACCTTATTCATCTTAATCATAACTAGTTCAAATGACTCAAATAAAACTAGTTAAAGAGTTTTGCAATTGCTATATTCTCATAGAAGTATACTAGAACACAATCGAAGCAAAATCGGTTTGATTCACTCGAATCAATTCGTGAACATTATAACCACGGTTTGCAAAGAATGCATTCCTTAATATATAAATATATTAGTTCATGTACCAACCGATTTTAGAACTTTAAGAATTCAAGTATGCAAACGTATACGCATACTTAAGTAGCCGGTCTGAGTATGGGTTCGCCAGTATGCGAACAAGTACGCATACTTAAGTACACTTCCAAAACCCAGTAGAAATTCCCGGACCTATACCTCACGCAAGTACGCGTACCGGTATGTGTACTTGGTTCAAGGAATTTCACAACTTCAAGTACGCATACGGGTATGCATACTTTAGTTCCGGTCATGGATCACATACATGCAAGAATGCACACTATGTTTATAATCCAATAGTTCTAAACTCTATTTCAATCATTGAAACTTTCTTAGAGGATGACAATAGCCGTTTTCACACACTATTAGCATCAAAGCAATTTTAAAGTTATTGAAATAATCATAACGAAACATTCCAAGTATACATAAATTGATTGTATCACACAAACCATGTAAGATGTTACTCGGCAATTTTCACATGATCATCTTTTGACTTTCATCAAGAGTATAATATGAACTTGGTTGAAGCGAAGGCTTACCAACACATATTTCGATAAATATGTAAGCGAGTTAATCTCAACTCGAAATCTCAAATGTGTATAATCGAATACTATATAGTAATACGACTTTTGTCTCAATATAGGAGATAGAGTATAAATAGACTTTCCAAGTGATAGATGAGTTTTAGTCTCCACATACCTTTTGTTGATGAAGTTCCACAAGCTCTCCTTCGTAGTTCTTCGTCTTCAATTGATGAACGCCGTGAAGTCTAATGCTCAACTACACAATCTATCCTAGTTCGATATATCACTATAAGTAGACTAGAAATCAAGACTTATAGTTTTGATCACTAACATTGACAAACAAGCTTGAGATAGCAACGCTTGCGAGTTCGACCGAGCAGTGCTCTAACAGAGGTAATTTAGAATCACGTTTGTAATGTACTTGTGAATGTAACCTACCCATTTCAGTTTCGGGCAATAGTAGAGTGCGTACTTTACCCAGAACTTAGTGTGCTTGTAGTTTTAGCCTACAAAAATCAAATCACATAGTACTGATACATAAAAAACTTAATGGAGAGTCTTCCCAATTAGATTTTCAGTCTAATTAATGGCCAGTTTATTTCACTCTACACACTGCCTTAGGCCTTCTAATGTCAACAATATGGGTAGATATAATTCAACAAATTTCCTGCAACATTTCCAACTTCGGCCTACTATAAATCACCACCATTCGAGCCATAAGAAATCAAAAAATTTACACATCAATTTGCCTTTTGATAAATAGGACTTGCCTCCATAGCTTTAGCAACATCTGTCCTTTTTTAAAGAGCTCGACCAAAACTCATAGCCATCTTAAGATGAGTAACTCGTGGCTAGATTAGTGCCAAAGCCTAAATTAGAGCAAAATAAAAATGATATAATGAAAGCATTTAAAACCAAGAATAGTTATCGTAAAGCTGGAACTTATTGTCATATTAATCAAATTGATCTAACAAATGTTAGAGATAACATGAAGAGCCTAAAAACACTGCCAGCTAGTAACGTAATTTTTTGAAGCATGTAAAAATTTTACAACACCAGTTTCTACCTCTCAATTCCTCAAATTCCATAATGATCCAAATTCAAATTGATGGAGCTTGATATATAGAAACTATGACCTGAAAGAGAGAGAAAAAGAACCGAAGAAAATTATCACTACCAAATTCTCATAATCCGTAAGCTTGGGCTGTGATTCAAGAAATTGTCTTTTTTTGTGATTCAAGAAAATGTCACATAAACTTCGTATGAAAACTAGATAACATTAGTTTAATTGTTCCATGCACCCCCTTCGCCTGATTTGTACGTTAAACATACAAACAACTTAGTTAAGGACAAAAAATTAATTATTATAAATTAACCAGAGCCAGCCACCACCAAAAACCCAAAACTACAACCACTGGCATAAGATCAGATTACCTTGGTTATTTTAGACTCTACGATGACTCGACTTGCCACTCTTGCGATATGAATATAATCAAAATTCAAAGATATATTATGCAACGGCAAATGAAAACGTTACCAAGGCCCTCATGAATTTTGAAAGCATGCTTTCCAAGTAATCCCAATGTATATGCAGCTACTTATAATCGTTCGTTGGAGAAATCAAGTCCAGTAACCTACAAACTGCAAACAAAACAAAAATTGCAAAAAAAAATTGCAAAAAAAATCATCTATTATTGCGCTAGCCTCATCATATCTCCAAGTGTTTGGTAACATTCTAGATAGATGTATGTCTAAGAAACATCAAAAATTTCCATTAGAATCGAACACAAATATTCCATAATGGATAAATAAAAAACAAATTCCATTAGATAGTGTTGCCAGTTAGTCTACAATCAGAGGCCTAGAGGATGACCTTTAGTCTACGTGATCCTTATGTACCCTAGCCTGCAACTGAGTTCCCCTGCGCATCGTATCTAAATTGAGATGCTATGCTATTTTAATCAGCAATCGAAAGAAATTCATAAAAGCAACCAACTACTCACCTCCTGACCAATTAGATGTAACTCAAGGCCCCATACTTGGGCCGTTTTGTTGCTTTCAAAACTCCACATCTTTATACAGAAATGATATGTTGACCGAGAAAACATCCCGATTTTCCATCTTTATAATCAATGCTTCACCAGCTTTTGAGTCGCCTGTTGACCGTTGTGGTGAAAGACCATCGAACGGTGTAATAATAATTTCTGGAGGTGGTTTTCTGAACCAAACACAAAGAGATTAGTAAAGGACAATGTAAAGATTGGTAAAAGATAACGTATTAAAAATTAACGGTCACGAAATGTAGGGATGCCAATAGGATTTCGTTGACCGGCCAATATGAGGAGAGGTTAGCGCAATTCTCGAAGTGGAGTGAGAGATGGCGTGGGGTTTTTAGGTTATTGATAACTGGAGAAAACAACTAAACATATCTCAATTTTTTTCAGTAAATTTTGGTGAGACGAAGGAAGTATTACTTTGGAGAATCTGAAAGGTGACTTACATAAAGGTGACTTACATGTAACACTAACGCATAGAAATTTACATTTTCCATGTCTTGGTCGTGACTGTATAATTCATTCCTATAATTGACAAACCCATACAAATTAACGGCATCATAAAACTCTTTAGACAATAACCATTATGCATGCCAAAAATCCATCAAGATATGTTTACAGTAAGTCAGTCCTTGAACATTTCCAGTCCACCATAGCCATATGCAAGCAGTATCCATGCACGTTCCCAACTTAATTGTCACCTTATGGGTTTTCAAATTTGTTGTTGTAAAAGCTAATGAGTAATGACTTAAATGATACAGGTGTAACAGGACAATTCAATTAAATATATTGTAACTTTGACTCCTAATCCAACCAAGTAAGTTGAAATTGCTAGTTTGCTACGACTCTACCTGATGAAGCCAGCAGTCTCGCGTAGCAAGTATCGACTAAATTGATCATTTGGTCCATCTAGCATACTCTATGTACCCGTCCCATTCTTCGTCTGACCAATATTCAGAAGAACTTACAGTCTTACACTAGGGCACTTGTATAACGGAAGTGCTACACTTTCCCCACTCCCTTCCACCACTCATTTCCCCTATTATGTGTCATCGTTTTTAGCTCTTGATCCCTGGAATGAGATTAGCAGGGGATCCCATCATTATTAGATGTAACCGATAGATGCTTGACACATAGGCGGGGGAAAGGAGTGGGGGAAGGGGTGGGGGATAGGAAGCATTTTCGCTTGTATAATATCATGATGACAATTTTAATCAACAACTTTGACCAATTATCTGGCTGCTTGTTGGACGAAAACGATACAGTATTAAAAAATAAAAAGATCCATCTTAGGTTCTCTACCCAGACCGCAAGTAGCACAGGAGAATTGAGCTGGCTGTTGAATTCTTACCCTATTTCACTACTGGATAAAAATCATCAACATGTACATTTACATTTATAAGTTACGTGCATTCTTATCTTCCATATGGTTTGGTGTTTACTTCCCCGGCTTTGCTGCACACCGGGTGTGTTTCATCACCTCGTGAAAGAAAACCCTTGGGACCCACAGGAAAATTATGAGGTGCTGTTTTTTATTCTCTGTGAGACCCACTCCAATTGTGTCACTGTCTATACTTTCCCTTCCCTTACTTCTTACATGAAGTGGGTGTAGGTGGCCCCTTTCTTACATTTTTTTAAATGTCACATGATAAACACTTTCTTATTCTGTACCGTAGTAGAGTTTTTAACTGTGGTAGCGTAGTCGGTAGTAGAGTTTTAAATTTAGTAGTATACTGTAATATTAAAAAAAATAAAAAAATGGAAAGAAATCTTTATAAATGGGTACTGCGTACTTCATTATCTTGAGGGTGTAGTAGTGGAGTGGTAGTTGCAGTTGATTCGAAGAGATTACTGTGTCGGTCCCTAAGACCAATCTTCTTTCTTCCTCCATGATCAGTAGTTATTCTAAGAGTACTAACACAGAGGCTCTATCGAGAGTATTTAAGAAACCGAGGAAAAACACACCAGCATCATCCTCCTCATCATCATCCATGGCAATTGATTGGAGTAGTAGTGATTGGGAAGGAAAATCAGGATCACAGGGAGTAGGAGGAGGAGGAAATGGAGTTGATGCTAGAGAAAGACATAAATTAGCAGAAAGAGAAAGAAGAAAATCAATGAGAGAATTATTTTTATCTCTTCACTCGTTATTACCTCATGCTAATACGGTACGTAAAGAACAATCAGCAATTCTCGATGAAATTATCAAATATATACCGATTGCTGCTGCTCGTCTTCGTTCACTTGAGAATCGTAAAGACAGTAGCAGTAATTCATCTAATCATTCTTCATTGACTTCATCTGCATCTTCATCGAAATTATCAAAAACAAAGTCAAAATCAAAATCATATTCTTCGGTTCAAGTCTCAGATCGTGATAACAAGAATAATAATAGTAAAAACTCAGCTACTTCTGCTGTGGCTAATACAATCATCGACTGTGACATCCGAGTTGCTCCTGAACCTTCGTCTTCCGTGGCGATTCGCATTAGAGGTGACCGAGTGAATGTTTCTTTGAGTGATTCTAAGGGTACTTCACACACTCTGTTATTATCTGCTGTTTTAGATGAGCTTGAGAATCATCAACTTGAACTTGTTCGTTCTACTCATTGTCGTGATGGAAGTAAAGTCCTGCATCATTCCGAAAGCAAGGTTTGTTTCTTAATTTCTTTTCTTACTACGAGTTTCATCTACAAAAAACGAAGCTGCACCGTGTCTGGGATTGGGGGCCCATTTTTGCCCACATTATTTTTTTGTTAATGCGTTTTAGGTATCATTATTAGTTTTAATTATTATCTAATTAGACATGTTTTTTCTTTTTTTGGCAGATTTGTGATGGATTGGATAAATCTCCCAATTTATTGAAGTCGAGATTACAGGAATTAGCAAGAAAACTTCACAAACTGAGGAAATCGACTTCGCTCAAGAGAACATTCGATCAAATTGAATGATCTGGTTTTCCAGAAATTTATTAGTTTTATTAATTACCTTAAATTTAATGAATGTAATGGAGCTGATGGTTATAGCTGTAGAGTAGTGGAGGAGGAACAGAGTGACTGTACAAATGAAACGAGTGGTTGAAGGATCCTCTGTGTTTCTTTCTTTTTCTTTTGCATAATACGTAATAAACTAATCTCCACATTTTCCCTACTCAAATCTCCAAAAATACAGTGTTTGTCATTGTTTCTCTCTCTTCAATTTTATGGCATTTGTTATTTAATTGATGGTGGGATCTTCTACTTTCTAGTGTCACTCAACTCGATTCTTTAGAACAATACTATTGCACATGTGCAAAACGACGATCGTATGGCATGAAAGTGATTTGACGAAAGATTGACATTTATGTTGAAAGCTTTACTCCAATAATGCGAGTAGTGCGACGTTGACGCCCAAAAAAATCATGAGAAATCCCGCACGATGATTCAATGGCTGAGAGAGGGGGAGCCCTGGGGAAGATTTGCCGGGATGGGGTTTAAGGTGCAAGCTTGGTAAAGGGGCGGCAAGAAATGGTAGAGGGGCGGCAAGTGTGATAGCAATGTCCCTCTTATTGGTTAGGGGTGTCCTATAGGGGTGTAGATTGCATATTGCTTTAGATTACCCTTTTCACCTTAAATTAACCAAAATCAAATCAATTTTTTTTAAACCTAATGAATTAGAAAAAATCAAATCAGTTTTTTTTTTCCATCTTCTTCTTCGTCTTCTCTTCTCCTCCATCAACCCTAACCTCCATTAAAACCGAAAATTTCATCGTCTTCGATTAATTGACGATTTGAAAAATGTTTGGAAAAACCCAGTTAGGGTTTAGTTTATCGTGTTGGATTTAAGTTAATTTTGTATCGAAATTAGGTTTTGTATGAAAATTGAAATTGGAATTTTACGGGTTTATGTAAGTTCGGTTGATTTTAACTCAATTACTTAAAGAACCGTAACTTGGGGAGATTTTGAAGAACATACGGTTGGTAATAGTTCAATTACCAACCGTATGTTCTTAATCCGAGAATTTTGTTCTATGTTTGAGATTACGGTTGGTTTCGAGCATTTAATTACCATCCGTGAATCGAGTTAGTTGATGTTGCCACAGTATCGAGCATTTAGTTACCAACCGAATCGGGTTTTACGATTGGATCTTACCCAAATTTAACCGATTCCAAAATTGGTTGGTATTCGATAACTTACTTAAATCAGAACTACGAGTTCTGATTGGTAACGAGCAAAATTGCAACCGTAAGTTCTTCCTGAAAATTCAAAAGTTTTGATTTTGTTATGTAATTTAGATAATTTTGAGCGAGAAAAAGCTAATTGGAAGTAATTTAGAAGTATATCGGGTGAATTGTTGGAATCACTCATTTGAGTTGAGTGAATCAAAATCTAGGGTTTCACAAATATCACATAAGTTTTCTTTTTCTTGTCCTCTAATTTTTTTTTTTTTATAATTCTAAAAATCCGATTTTAGAGTTATAATAAGTGAAAATTAATTATCAACACTAATCTTGATTATCATTACTAATCTTGATTATTAACAATAAGGGCTAATTAGTCATTTCCAGATTTTTATTGATATGGGGCACTTGAATTTCCTTGTAATGACCTTTTTAGTCTTATTAGGTTGCCGCCCCTCTACCATTTCTTGCCACCCCTTTACCAAGCTTGTTAAGGTGGGGGCCATCATTTTCTTTTTCTCACACGGTGGTGGCTGCAGGATTCACTCCCGGTACACCAAGCATTATTGCAATAATACCCAAAATCTGCCACCAAGATTTGTCCATGAGATGTGTTAATCACCCATTGATCACGCATGGTTTTGTGTGGGATCCCATATTTTCAGAAAAAAAAAATAATCATTTTTAGATATGGTTGTATTCTTGAAAAGATTATAGTCCTGTATAGCTAGTCACGACTTCAATGAGAGAGTAAGCGATCTCGTTTTTTTTATAGGATTGGAGTTGTTATTTAGAAAGAGATTCGGGCTCAGTTTGTTGCTCGGCTACCATCCAATTCTCTTGTAACCGAAAATGATTAGTTTATTTAGCTAATTGGATTAATCCAAAATAAAAAGATTTTTTTTCTCTCTTTTTAGATCAGCGATTTAGACTGGTTACACTTGCCGAGAGAAATTACATATTCCATATTCCATCGCCTTGGTCATATGTTGGTAAACATAATATGAATGGATAACTGCCAAGGCTATAACTATTGAACTCTGTTCAGTGGTGCACGAGAAAATAACGACAAAAATTACTATAAGCGACTATGGTGTCAATTTAGAACAGAATGTACCAATTCAGTAAATTATGTGGTTATAATATTACTATGTTGTATAGATTTGGCGCACCTTCATATAATTTGGTCATGCTTTAAAAAAGAAATAATATAATTTGGTCATTTGGTGTTCACGTAACAAATCTTGCAAAAACATATGTTCATAATTCACATAATTATACGAAGAAATTAGGAGCTAGAAATTTTTAAAAGAAAATATAGATATAACGGGTAGTTCAGCTGGTCATTCCCGTTACTCAAAGGTTGATGCACTCCAGGAGGTCCCAGGTTCGAGTCCTCGATGACGCAATATGTCAGTATTTTATTTGACATGGAAGGTAGAATTAACTTGCCCCCTTGCGACATAATCAGCCCCCTTATCCGCTTCGGCTCCCTTGGCTGGTTCCTCATGAGGCTCGCTGGTAGGCTAGCACGGCAACCTCTCCTTTGGCTGGTTCCTCATCAGGCTTGATGATAGACTAGCACAACAACCTGTTCAATTAATGTAGTAGTACGTCGGGCTTGGTAGGCTAGAACGACAACCTGTTCAATTAATGTAGTAGTACACGGGGATGATTATAGTAGTACGTCGGGGCCGATTATGTCGTACGGGGGGCAAGTTAACTTTATCTTCCATGTCAATACTGCAATATTGTGACATCGGGGACTCGAACCTAGGACCTCCTAGAGCGCATCAACCTTTGAGGAACAGGGATGACCAGCCGAGTGCATCAACCTGCAAGATTGTTTCATTTTTAAATAATTTTAGAAAGAAAAAGTAAAGGGGTGGACGTCGTAATCAAGTGAAAGTTTTTTTGTTTTGATCAATTATCAAGTTAAAGTTGAGGTGACTCCATGAAAGTTGGATGTAAACGTGCTTAATAATTGGGTTAAATAATCAAGATGCCTGGCATAACCAATGGGAATTTTTCATAAAACCTGGAGCTGGGTTGCACGGACGCTTCATTTCTTGAGCCGTGTCCGCGTCCGACGCGCTGGGACGCCGACGCTGACGCCGACGCCGACGCTAAAATATGCACTGGGACGCTGCAATATTGGCCTCGTGTCCGCGTCAGTGTCTTGTCGTGTCCGCGTCGCCGCGTCCGCGTCCGTGCAACCCAGACCTGGAGTATTGTTGGATTTTTTTTTAAGCAAATCAAATTATATTAAGACTTAGTGACCACCTCCAAGAATAGCTGAAAGCCAAACTGGTGGGGTTCTCCAAAACATAGAGTTGTTGTTTTTGGTAGCCCAACTAGCCAAGGCATTGGCACCTCCATTACAAATCTTAGGAAGAAATATAAACTTACAATAAGTAAATAAAGTAGCAAAATACTTAATATCTTTCAATCTTGCGTCTGTCATTGAGTTTCCTTCAAATTCTCCATTCTGCGAACGAGTCATTAGTTCTTCATTATCACCTTGTATTACCAAGTGAGTTATCTTCATTTCTATAGCCTTCCTCAAACAAAACCAGATAGTAATTACTTTTCCTTCTTCTGCTGAAAAAATACGAGTAGGATTTTCCGCTGCATAGAGACACTTTCCCGAATCACTTCTAATCAGAAATCCTGTACCACCTTTTAGAGAATTTGAATCCCACACTGCATCAATAGTAATGGAGGTCCAACCTAAGGGGGGAGAAGATCAATGGGTAAGGGAAGTAGTAGGAACTGGCATTAAATATCTCTCAGGGACAATAATGATTGGGCAGGAAGTATATGTCATGGCTAAGGCTCTTCTAAGGACAGTTTCAGGCAATTCTTGTTTATGAGAAAAGACGACGAGGTTTCTACTTGCCCAGATAGACCACATAATAGTAGCAACCAAAGGGGCATTACTACTATCATTATTTTGAAAGTAAGGGCCTATAGCAAACCAAAAGCACAACCAATCATGAAAATTAAATTTTTTGAAAAATTCAGATCTAATATGCAATCTAGATACAAACCAAATACGACTAACAACAAGACAAGTAATCAAAGCATGCATAATAGTTTCTTCAGCATCACCACATAAAGGGCACAAAGATGACTCGATGTGCATTCTTTGTGCAAGAATACTCCTGACAGCGATAGCACTACGAGCACATTTCCATACAAAAATTTGGACTCTAGGGGGAACTTTGAGGGACCAGATACGATTCCAATATATCTTATCCTCGTGAAGTTTAGGGCCTCTAAAACACATATACGCTGACTTAGATGAGAATTTCTCATTTTTAGTCAAATTTCAAGCCCTCCTATCAGGAGTTGTCACGTGGCTCAAAGGGATCAAGGCAATCTTCTGAGAAGAAGACTGATTAAAGTGATGTTGCAACTTTACAATGTCCCAAGATCTAGTGTCTGGGTCAATGAGATTAGCAACAGTCAAAGAAGAATCAGGGATAGAATTAGGCCTCGGGAAAACCTTACCCTGAGAAGGTATCCAATTATCACACCATACATCAATGAATTTACCATCACCTACAATCCAGGAAATAAAAGGCGGCAAACATGCACTTCCAGCCCCACGAAGCAGTCTTAGGGCACTTGGCATCTAAGAAATCACAGTTAGGAAAATATTTAGCTTTAAGCACACTACCTAGGAGAGTATTTACATTCTCAGCAAGTCTCCAAGCGTTTCTTGCCAACATAGCCAGGTTATTCAATTCAGCTTTCCTAAAACCTATTCCACCTTCCGATTTAGGTTTACACATATTATCCCAAGCTATCAAACGAATTTTCCTATCATTAGGGTCTAGAGATTCACCCCACCAGAACTTCTTAAGATGAGAGTCCATCTTATGGCACAAATTCTTAGGGATTAAGAAGGAAGACATCTGGTAGAGAGGGATAGCCTGGCCAACGTTTTTAACTAGCGTTGATCTACCAGATTGCGCAAGAGAAATATTAAACCAGTTTTGAAACCTTAGCATCAATAGCTTTTAAAATTCCCATATGAGTTTTGGGATATTGTTGGAATTGAATTTGTGCTTTCATCAAATGTTTTTATGAATTCAAATTCTTCCTCAAGAAAATAATTGGAAAAACTTTTGCTGATCATCCTTGAACTAGCAGCTCCAAAGTCATTAGATTCACCAGAAAATAATAGAAAATAATGTCATTTTAGAAGCGGGGGGTTTGAGTAACCAAGAGATGTGAAAAGGAATAATTATTTAAAGTTGCAGAGGTGAGTTTCAATTTTTGTTAGTTGATTTTTTTTCCTTTACGCACCAACAAATAAAAAGTAAGGAAGCGATGATGATGTCACATCTAATGAATCCAACGGCTTTGGAGCTGCTACTTTAAGGATGTTCTCGCACTGCCAGAGCAAGAATTTTTCCGAGATAATCAAATTTTTCTTTCTTTAATTCAAAGAAGAATCATCTGTTTTCTTTTTTCTTTTTTTTTTTTTTTTTTGATAACAAAGTACCTTTTCATTAATAGAAATTTAAGGATACAATGGGTTTAAGATCGAAAATAAGAAAATACAAAGAAGCATACCGTAAAAGTACAATTCCGAGAAATCCGACAAGAGAAAGAGAAGGATTACCGGTGTAGACCAAATACAAGTATGAATGAGAACCGAATAAATCGGAGGAGTGATGGTTTTTCTCGGAAATTAAATTCCAACCATTAAAATTGTTTTTCTTCTTAGAAAGATGTGCTCTCAAAGTAGGAGTGATTTGCTCAAATCTCTTAAACCTAGTCATGAAGCTTCCATCTTCAAAAACAATGTTGATGAAGTTTCCGTCGCCGGATATTTCAAGGATGAAGATTCCGGTGTAGATTCCATCGTCGGAGACAACAAAGATGATGATTTCGTGGTTGGAGAGCTTTACTAGTGATCTATATACCCAATAAAGTAACCAAGAATAACCATTAAAGCCAAGATAAACCACAATAGAAGAGGAGACAAAACCACTATCATGGTGTAGATAAGAAAACATCATAAAACTAATGCAAAACTTAAATCTAAGCTAAGAAAACAATAACAATTGAAAGAACTTGCTCAGATCCATCCCTAAACGGACCAGATCTGAGCGGGAATATTTGCCGGCGGAAGGGTTTTTTCTCTCCTGTTAGAAGAAGCGATGGAGAAGAGAGAAGGTGAGTTTTCTTTAATTTTTCTTTCATTCGGATTTGTCTGTGTAACTTTATTTAAATTGATCTCTAAAATCTTGTCCAATGGATTAAAAGTTTCTTCAACAATTGTATCTTTCGTTGCCAAGCAATTTTTATTCTTAGTAAGCCAATTATTGACAACATTGTGATTGTCAATACCATTCTTTGGTTTGTGAAAAAGAGAAATAGTAAGGCTGAAACTGCTCTATATTTAAGACTGACATGAGTAATATTTTCGATAGAATTGAACCTTTTCATTAAGATTTATTTTTAACAATAAGTCTAGATCCACCGGGGATCAAATCCCGTGGAATCACCGAGTGACACAAAAACTGTGGGGCCCACAATAAATTAAAACCCCACCCCCTATTTTTCTCCTGGTGGGTCCTAGGGGTTTCTCTCACTCGGTGATTTTTGCGGTGAAAAAATCACGGTGTGTGTAGCACACACCGCTTTTTTAATGGGATTTTTCTAATACCAGTGATCTCATTTATCAGTGTATATCCATCGCCTTAACATATGTGTTATGGTTCTCTTAGACTTAGTCTTATGGGCTAGATTGGAGGTGCTATATTAGCACATAAGTGTTGCAATTCAAAAAAAAAGTGTGGCAAAAAAGTTAACACTAGTTCTCTTTCCTACCAGTTGCTAGCATGTGAACTAGCCGCTAGATATTTTCGCTGAATGATTCAGCACTGGGAAAAGTACCTTTTCGCGGAACGAAACAACGCTGGGAAGAATATTCCAAGCATCTACGCTGAATGGTTCAGTGCCAAGCTCTAGCGCTGAATGGAAACGCGCCCCACGTTGGCGCTACATCATTCAGCGCTTGACCTTTTTTTTTACTTTTTACTCCATCGGTAGTTCAGTAATTAAATTTTATACTCTTTTCATTCTTTGTTTTCTCACACTCATGTTACACCACCAGACAGTTAGGTTTTCAATTTTTGAATTTTGAAAAGTTTGACAATTTGTTCCAACGGTTGTTTGTTTCAAAATCTTAAAATTTGGCAAACTAAGAAATTTTTTGATTACATTGCAAAACAACGTTACAATGTTTTTTGAAATTAAAAATTACATTGAAATTAAAATTCTACTTCTAAAAAGAATGCTCTTGTCAATATATTTTCACATTCAACATTGTTGGTTTTTTCTCTACTTTTAATGTAGGTTCTCAAGATAGCCAGGGATATTGTACTTTGCGTAGTGTTCCATTTTTCAAGTCCTTTGAAATATTGAAAATACAAATCATCCAAAGAAGCATATGTTAGCTCACCCAATAACGGCATGACTACTTGATTTTTCGTAGGGTCACCAATGGGAATTCCCGTTAACATATACCAATCTAAAGGAAGGATGCCAAGCTCAAATTCTATAAATGGAAGCTCTTTGTTTTTTTCAGCCATCTCTCAGCTATGGCTTCAACTAAACCTCTACCCGCATTGGAAAAATTAAACTCAAAGACAGAAGAAAACCCACAATTATCACAGTATCTTCGTGCTATCGGATTATCTTTCACTACAATTTGGTATAACATTTCAACCTCATTAAAACTGCCTCTAAAGTTTATCGTGCGACTATCACTCAAATTATTAGATACATGCCTATCTCCCTTTTCCGATACTATTTCCAAAGCATCTAAGTGTTCTTCCATATTCATACTACAATCAATAACAAAAGAAAAAAAGAATCAACCACATATCATTTTCATCATCATTCATACAAATTCATAATTTTATCAACCACATTTTATCATTTTCATCATACAAATTATACAAATTCAAACAAATTCATAATTCATACAAATTTAGCTTCATCAAAAATACTACAAGTATCATTTTCATCATACAAATTATCATTCATCTTCATCACAAATAATCAATTTAATCCCCAAAATCAAATTTCATCACAAAAATTCAAATTAAATCATACAATACTAGAAATATCATCTAAATCATCTAAATAACAAATACCAATCATCTAAACATATCAATTTCATCAACAAATCATGATCATCGGAAAAAAAAAAATAACCTAAAGTTTCAAAATCTTACCCAAATCAATTTCGTGGACGGATTCGCTCCAAACCAATCTCAAAAGATTCCTATAGCGTTGATGTTCAAACCCTTCAAACGATTTGAGACGAAACTCCTTGGAAATCCTGATCTACCACATGCATTTTCGGAGGGTTTAGGGATGAGGAAGAAATGAAATGGGAAGAAGAAGAAGATCGACCTTCTGTTGGGTTAGATCGATTTTTGTATCGCTGAATGGTGCAGCGCCAGGCGCGGAATGATTCAGCGCTATGATCGTGTTGACTGGTCAAGCGCGGGATGGTTCAGCGAAAAGTGGAAACGCTGGATGGTTCAACGCTCGACGATGTTCTGTTTCAACGACTATTATGCTAGACTAGCACTCCCATAAGACTTAGGTGGTTTTGCTAGCTGACGTGGATTGCTAATCTAGGTGCTAGACTAGCACCCCATAAGACTTAGTCTTAGTGAAGTGTTTTCTCACTTTAGGGGGTATTAGGAAGGGGTTCTTTAGTTTTCTTATCTATTTATTACTTGAATGTTTGGGTTGTCTCGAATCCTCCTTAGTGTTGTATCCCACGGTAGGTGGTGATTTTGTGACACGGGCTGAAGAGTCATTTTATACATAACCTCGACTCAAGTATCACTTATTCTCAGTTTAATCGAAACGACCACAACTATTTTATGAAGCTGCCTTCATGGGAATGTCCCAGCTGATTCCATGAGACATAAGCCCTTTGAGCGTCACTCGAGCCTAACTCCCAATGAAAGCAATTCAAGCATGAGTCACGGTTTGCTATATATATAGTACCTCTCATGGACATGTCTTAGCTGACTTCTTAAGACCTAAGCCTGACTTCTAATAACATCCAAGTTAGTCACGTAACATACTCCTTAATCTCGTTCAAAACACGAGAAACGTAAGTTCGTATAATTACATCATTATCATTTCCTAGAGCTCATGCATTAGCTAGCGTAAAGGGATCACAAAAGGAGAACTAAGTCTTCGCTCCTCACATAGACAGATGGCGAGGCCTTAGCTTCTCTTATGGGCACGTCCATGTCTGATTCCATGGGGATCAACAAGACTCGAATCTCGGTCGCATGACTGAAACTCAGGTCTCATTCGAGACGAAGGAAAGTGGGGGATAGATGGTATCCTCCGACCCAACTTGATTTTGAGATTCCCCTAATTTAGGCTTTCGATTTTGTAATTTACATTTATTGCAGGGGCAATATGTATAGTAAAAATGAAATTTTATTTTTAATGCGGTCAAAATTATAAATTAATGAAAATACATCAAATGTATGAGGTAAACGATCTATATTATTATGTCTAATTTTATTTTCACTTAGTACGCTTATCCACCAGTATGCACGGACTTTTACTATATGAATTTTCCCCAACTTGAAAAAAAATCCGGCTCCATCACTAGGCTCACTCACATGAGCCTTACAATTATCTATTGGCCACAACCTCTGCTGAGCCTGCTAGTCACCTCAGGGAATGCTTTCAAACACTCATCAAGAGTCACGAGCTTATATATCTTCATCTGGTGCAAACACGAGATCAAGCGTACTAACAAGCCTTGACACAAGTCTCAGATACATAAGCATGTTCACAGATAACATCATGATACTGAGTTACAAAAACTTGTTAAAAACATGTAACCTAACTATACACAAGTCACTCCAAGCTCAGTACGCTTATCAAAGGGATCTACAAGGAGAATACAGCTTCTGAGCCATGCATGTACGACCACGCAAAGGTTAATTCTCAACTCCATGTGTTTCGTGTACACGATCTATGTTTTGATGACATGCTATGTTATGCCCTCCATATGCCTAAACCTAGTCATAACGCACAACTCGAAAATATATATTCTTCTATGTCAGTCAGCATCGACTACCAAAAGTATTTTCTCCATGCCAACACATCATTATGGTGGCCGACTTAGTCACAAAAATGGGGGATGTCAATTAGGGTTTTGGGTTTGGAGGTCTACGAAACGCGTAAAGATCCTCAGTTATATTTCTCACCACTAAATAGAATAATCAGTGATGGAGGTTATTGGAATCAAGGGATAAACTCAACTCATACTTAGATATTCCTGTGATCACAGATGAAAGGCTTATCACATCTTTCATCCTTACTTCACCGATTCGAGGTCATAAAGTTTAACTATAAATAGGCCACTAATCAACTCTGCTAAACACATCTCAAAGAACTTTCTTGCTGCCAAAAATTATTGTGATCTTTATCTTTTTTTTTTATGCTTCCCTCTCTAAGACTAAGCATGATTTATCCATCCTTGTGGATGAAGCAATCTTCAGAAGGCCGTTGTCTTGGTTTATGCGAAGATTATCCGTGCTCAACCTTCTGCAACTCATATTAAAACTTAAAGTCTCATCTTCACCCCTTTACTCATTTTTAGGTACTTATACCCTCAATAAGATTACTTGTATAAAAGTTGTCGTAATAGCCTCCGATTTTTATCTTTTGTTGATTATAACAATTGGATCTTTACTAATATCGAGAAGTGCATGAATATTTTGAAAATTCTCAATGAATTTAGCGTGGCCTCCTGTCGCAAGATATGAACTTTGAAGATTTGATTTATAGACCCAACTTTCTTCGAGGTTTTTTAGAATCCTAATTTGTACCTTTGGGGTAAAAATATTTTTTTTAAGTATTAGTATATTGGAGCTCCCATTTTTTTTTTTTTTTGCCAACAACAGGCACCAAGCTTCTCAAATCTACTAGCTAAATTTGAAGGCAGACTCAGGGGACAAAAAAGAAAGCTTTTTTTTTTTCCAGGCAGACAGTCTATTCTGGTTTCCACAACACAAAACATTATTCTCAACTACCAACTGTGTCTTGTTTTCATATTTCGAAGACCGTTTCTCATTAGATGGTAGGGAAAAGAAGAATACGTTCAAGGTTCATGTAATCAGGTCTTGCATTTCTATCTGGGAATCATCAAGCAACACCCTTTCTCTATCTCTTTTAAGGGCGCTATATGTCTAAAAGCTGGTTTAGCAGTTGGTTAACAAATTAGACAATTTGTAGGCTTAACTGGGACCCAAAATAGTTGTGGTGAAATTAAAACTAATCTGATGAACATCATAAATCATATTTTTCGGGAACTGCAAGATAAATTTGATGCCCATATGTGGGAAGATCGGTTTCATTCTCAGACAGAGAAAGTGTATCCTTTCTTTCGTAAAATTGAGTTGAATTCTCTTCGACAGCATAGCTCATGGACTATAAAAACAAAGGTTAGTAAGCAAATCTATATTTTTGAAAATGATATATTTGAAAATGATATAGATTTTTGAATATTTGAAAATCATATTTTAGCTCATGGACTTAATAACCTTTGTGATTTTTGAAAATGATATATTTGAAAATGATATAGATTTTTGAATATTTGAAAATCACCGACTTTACCCTCAATTTTGTAACTTTTGCAAAAATATCATTTGAATAAAGTGAGGCTAAAATGGTAAAGCTACAAAATAAAAACAGCCGGATAAAAAAAGAGCTGATCACATTGAGGGGTCCCAAAAACATGTAAAGAAAGAGCTACAAAGGAACGACACGTGCATAGAATAGCTGCTAAATTCCCAGTTTCCTAAATTCCCCTTATGTCATGACTCATGATCACATGAGCAATGTTTAAACAAAAAAGTCAGGATATATTAGTAACTCGAGTGATGGGCTCCCAGCTTGCACGTGCATATGCACGTGCGGGAAATCTTGTGGACTATAAAAACAAAGGTTAGTAAGCAAATCTATATTTTTGAAAATGATATATTTGATAATGATATAGATTTTTGAATATTTGAAAATCATATTTTAGCTCATGGACTTAATAACCTTTGTGATATTTGAAAATGATATAGATTTTTGAATATTTGAAAATCATATTTTAGCTCATGGACTTAATAACCTTTGTGATTTTTGAAAATGATATAGATTTTTTTTTTTTTGGAAAAAAAAAAAAAATCTATATCATTTTCAAAAATCACAAAGGTTATTAAGCAAATATATACTCCATCCGTCCCACTATTAAGTGTCCTATTTACTTTTACATTTTGTCCCACTATTAAGTGACCTATATCAATAACCAAGGAAATATTTATAAAATTATCCTTTTAATTGATTATAAGAAATATGCATAATTTGATAGACATGTTTATATTCGTTACGTAGGTGTTTTAAAATGCTTTTTAATGGTATAAAGTTTGCGAACATCCGTGGTGTAGTTTGAGAGATAAATCATTTTCAAAATTTCACTAATTATTATCCATAATGGTATAATTGTAAAATATGCTTAAAAATACTCTTTTCCCTTGTTTGCCTTAAAAATTGTGCAAACTTAAACTAGGTCACTTAATAGTGGGACGGAGGGAATATCATTTTCAAAAATCACAAAGCTATAAAAACAAAGGTTAGTAAGCAAATCCATATCATTTTCATAAAGCAAACAAAGGTTAGTAAGCAAATCTATATCATTTTCATAAAGGTTAGTAAAAATCTATATCATTTTCATAAACCAAACAAAGGCTAGTAAGAAAAAAAAAACTAAATGGTTGGATTTTAATTCCGAGAAAAACCATTATTCCTCCGATTTAATCGAATCTTATTCATACTTGTATTTATCTTACTCCAGTAATCCTTCTCTTTCTCTTGTCGGATTTATCGGTATTATACTTTTACGGTATGATCTTGTTACTTTGTATTCTCTTATTTTCGATCTTAAAATCATTATAACCTCGAATTTCCATTAATGAAAAGGTTCCTTGTTAAAAAATAAAATAAAAAAACCCTCCGAAGTCCGAACATAGCCAGCTTATTGTCGAAAATAAAATCAACAACCAGGCACGGGATCTTCTGGGGAAACGCATTAATTAAGTACTAATTAACTCGATAGATCTCGGTCAGAATTCTGAAAGCTGGATACGCTCAACGTGACCAAAACTAAATCAAATACTAACAAACAAAAAAGCAGATAGGAGAAATCAAGTTATACATTTGGGAATGGACCAATCATAAGTTTTAAAAACCGCACTCCTTTCTAGTGTAAAAATGTAAATGTTTTTTTACTGTAGTCCGGTTAACACGTATCACAGAAATTTATGTACTATAATAATACTGTAAGATTTTTAAGATAATTAAACTTTCATAATTAAACTTAGTTTTTAATTTTTGGAGCATGCTGCACAGTTTTCCGAGCCCTTTTCTATGGGGATTGGATTTAGAGCAAGTCTTATGGTGGAAGAGTTCCATCTCTATCTTCCACGCCACCTCAGTATTTGGAATTGTGGATGGAAGCGCAAGTGTAGTGGTGGAACAACAAAAAAGCTAATCTTAATAGCATTGAGCGCTAATCAGAATAGCGCTAAAGAAACGCTATTCAGAATAGCGCTCAACGCTATTAAGATTAGCGTTTTTTTTCTCAGCCGTTAGATTTTCAATGGCTCATTTTAAATTTACGGATAAAAAAAGCGTTATTCTGAATAGCGTTGAGCGCTATTCTGATTAGCGCATTCCATCTTCTAGTGTGCTATTCCGATTAGCGCTTTTCATCTTCTAGTGCGCTATTCTGAATATCGTTTTACGCTAATTTAATTAGCACTACCATGTATTCGACGGACCGTTCCACGAAATCATGGAACACTGCTTGGATTTTCTGTGGAAGACCCCAACTTTGAAGCCACTAGACTTGACATTTCACCGTTTTTCCACACTTGGAATGACTTGGATTCCACCATAGGAATCATTCCACATTGTAGTCATTTTCATTCTAACGTTGCCTCTTGCGTAGCTAGCGAGAAAAATACAAGGACAACTAACATGCTGAGGTTATCTTCAGAAACTTTGTCCATCTTAGACCTAAACTTTTGCCAGGCACGAATTTTTATAACTTCATATATTCCATTTAGTACACAATGAAAATGAAGTCACGTCTTTATATAAAAGTGTCTCGCATCTGGTTGCTGTAGAGGATATTCGTATCATATAAAGTGTTCTAATGAAAAGCCAATTCCAAAAGATGGAATGTCATATAGTTTTACTGCAACATCATTCTACGTATACATACATGGATTACATTGACGGCGACCGTGACCGCGACCGCAAATTCAAATTATACCTTTGTGGTTACTTCTTAATATATTCTGTTTTAAACAAAGCAAACCCAGATAAACATGATGTGATCATGTACTAGGAAGTCGTAAAATGCAACTAATGATCAAGGCCAAATTCAATTGCCGAATGCCAACATCTTAGAGTCAACCAAGAATTCTATGTTGTTGTGATTGCAGGTTTCCCCACAATCACACCCTAAAGAGTTTACACAATTATTTGCTCAAAACTTAAGAACGATCACCAAATCTTTATTAACTTCTTTTATGAATCTTACAAGAATGATAAGAATACAACGAAATATTCTCTCTCCTATTTGTTTTCTCTCCTCTTTTCAAAGATCCCCCCTCTCAAGTCTACTTGGTCCTTTATATAGGATATTACATAGCGGATGACAGCTAAGTCAACCTTTATTTTCGGATCCGACCTGCGTCATTCTCGCAAGCTTGCAAAGGTTTTCTTCGCATATGTTCTTCAATCTCGCAAAGTCTTCACACTTTCCTCATGACTAGGCTGATGTCATCTGCTACGTCAATCTCCAAATAGTCTGTACTGATCATCGCAAACATTTGTTGGTTAAACTCTCGCTGAGACATTGTTGTTGTGAGATTCTACTCCTACATCTTGCCTCTTCTCATGCCTTCTCTGCGAAGAAGAGAAATATATGAGAATCTCTATTCCATAATGCCGCAACCGCTTATCTTTCTACCTCCTCCTATACTGACAAGACTCCGTATTTTACGCAGAATGAACTACACGTGTCCCTTCAACCATCTATTTCTTGACACGTCTTTTATAACCGTCATTTCTCACCTGTTCACGTCTTGTCTTCGCATTAATGAGTTTATCTTTTCGAGATCTCCTTCTCTCTCTATATATCCTTCTTAATCTTCCTCTTCTTTCTTTTTATTTTCCTTTCATTCTCTCTGCAACTTTTCTTCAACATTGTTCCACAAGTTCCGCTTCGCTACTGCACTTTTTTGTTTCTTCTCTTTTTAATATTTTCTTTGTCATTCCCATACTTAAAGATGCTTCCAAGTGGCCGTATATATGAAAATTCTTTTGAAGAAATTCAAAAAGATCTCAAAAATAGAGGTTTCACATTATCCACCATTCCTGATCAGAATTCTAAATCCATTCTTTCTTCTAGATTATTTTCTGATCATTATTGTAATAATGAAAAGATCATCGTCTCGCTAGGTCAGCTTCTCGCTGGTCTTCCCATACCTCTTTATGACCCCAATCTCCCTTTATTTTACGAGATCCTTTCTCATGCGAAGTTTTCACGAGTCATCTACCAATTGTGTGGAGACTGTATTCGCCTTATACTTGAATTTGCCCATCGCGGTGCATGCTTGGGATCTCTTTATCCACCAGAACTTAGAGATCCTAAGTTCGCTAATCTAGAAATCATTTCTGAGCATTATACTGTGGAGAGCTTCTTCGAAAATTACGAAATAATCACCATGAAAAAGGAAAGTACTCGCTCGGGTGTTCGTTTGAAGAGGAAAGAAAATGTTGCCAGCGACAAAGTTCTCATGCAAGACATTGATTGGCATTCTGTTACTAATAAAACCCCGCGTCACTCTAAAGTTGATAAATGATGCATCTTTTATTTGATCTTGAAGGGACCTTATGTCTCGGGTTCTAATGTTTTGCCCGAAAATCTCGCTGCATACCAACCATGGGTGTTCAACTGGCATGAAAAAGAGACAGAGGTATGTTTCCAACTTTCACTCAGCTTATAATTCTCTATTTATCCCTACTCCATTCTTTTATGATCTTGCGAAATTTTTAGATTGCAAAGTTGAGAAAGAACTACAACAAAACTGGGAAGGAAAGCATCTTAACAGCTCTGCGTTCGATCACGGATGAAGTAAGAAATACTCTTTTTATTATTTTTAACAATATTGTTGCCTCTGTTTCTTATCTTTATCCGTGTGCGAAGGTTGATGATAGGATTGTTGAAGAAAATGAAACCGATGGGCCTATCAAGGTTGCGAAGACTAAAGGCAAGAGCAAAGGTATTCTTCGCAAGGACAAGTCAGTTGTCCTTCCTTCCTCTAAGAATCTCTCAAAAAAGCGAAAAATTAGCTCTCCTTCTCCCTCGAATCTTCAGTCTGATGAAAGCAGTGATGATAATGATGAGACTTCTCTCGCGAAGGAAGGCTCTTCACCTGAATCTTCCATGGCACAACTGTCTAGTATTTTTTATGATTCTCTACAAGGAGTAGGCAACGTTCCTTTGGCTAATGCCTGTAGAGCTATTGCGAATATCTGTGACTCCTCCCTTCTAGATGATGATGAATCCCTTCGTGGGGTTTCTAGATCAGTGACTCCAAGTTTCCTAAATTCGCTCAGCACTTTGGTAATAATTTTTTTTTTTTTTACAACTCGAAATTATAGATTGTCTTGACAAACCTTATACCATTTCGCAGGCTGGAAGAGCTTCTTATGCAGTTGCTTCTGATATAGTAAAGAGGTGTGAACACTTTGCGAAAAATAATTTCCAACTTACTAATCAACTCAACTCTAGTAATAAAGACGCGGAGAAATTTCGCAAGAAGAGCGAAGAATTAGAAGTTTGAAAAGTCGTCGATCTTCACAAGAAAAACAAACAGTTGGAACTTCATGCTTCCTCTCAACAAAGCACAATATCTAGCCTTTAGAAGGCGAATTACCAACTTTACGGTATGTTATTTTTCTTCTTTTCCTCTACTCCTTTATCCCATTATTTTTCCTTAATTGATTAATCATTTTTGCAGACATTTATGGTCTGTCTGATGAAGCTACCATTCTTCGCACCTTTCCCGATATTTCGCGAGATCATTAGAAGGCATTGAGACAAACAAAGTCATTCCCGAAAATAAAGGACAGCAATTTTTAGCGATTTTGTCGCAAGACCAGTTCACACAAGAGATACAATTAGGAATACCACCGCAATGTCATGGGACTTTATGTTCGTAAGAATATTTAGACACGTCATATTGACGCAAAAATGAGGGGTGGCAAAATAAGACCTTTAACTAGGAAGGCAAAATAAGACCACACAAGAGCAATGATAAGATCAACATTTTATGGATGATGATTGGTCGCAACAACAATTCGATAAGCGTGGAGAAAATAGCGACATGAGTAAAATGCAATGAATGACGGCAGCCAAAACACGAGAAAGATGTGAAGACCTAGCGAGATTTAGGATAGTTGCGAGATTATATAATTGTACACTTGCGATATTTCGCAAGTCATTCCCGAAAATAAAGGACAGCTTAGCGATTTTGTCGCAAGACGGCAATGTCATGGGACTTTATGTTCGTAAGAATATTTTGTCATACAAAAAATGAGGGGTGGCAAAATAAGACCTTTAATGAAGGCAAAATAAGACCACACAAGCAATGAAGAAATGAAAATGTAAAGACGTCCTGCGATCTTGTCGCAATAATGAATTTCAACATAAATGAAAATAAGACAACACAAGAAAAGCAAATAAGCTTTAAAAACTTGACTATATTTCTTCATTTATTTGAGAATGGTTAGCAACAGCAATTGCGAAAATAAGAAGTATTATTACTTAAAGATTATCGATATAATCTCTCATGTGAAAATAAATAACAGAGGCAAGTATGGAATGATTAGAGTAAAAACTTGTTATTTATTTTCATATGATAGATTTACAGTAAGTGATTACAAAAATGGGAGGCTAGAAGGATAAATGTACAAATATCGCAAAAAGAGAAAAAGTAAAATGGAGCTATCTCTCAATTCATTCTTCTTTTTCATCAGACTCTTTGTCAGACTCCTCTTCTTCGCTTGCATCACTATCAGAGACGTCTAAGGAAGGCATATTTTCGGGAACTTCATCAAGAAGACAAGGATATGAAGAAAGAGGAATATTATGGTCATCAAATTTGTTGTAATAGTTTGATTGCGAAAACGGACATCATCATTATTGAAATTCGCTACAAAGTAGTTTGTAGTTGCTTCTTGACTTAGAATATTTGTCATTGCGAAGAGAGAAGTCTTTTGCAAGTTGTGCTTTCTCAGATTCAAGTTCCTTGATTCTAGTCTGAAACCTCTTCTCAGATTCTGCGAACAAATGACAATGAGTCAGCAACTTAGTAGTAGTTTCACAAAAAAGAGGTGGTAAAGAAATGAAGAACAGTAAACAACCTTCTCTGTCAGAAATCATATCTTTAACCAAGGCAGTATGCTCAGCATGAAGGCTGACGTTAACACCTAAGTTATTTTTGGCATTATCTAGAACTTTCGCGGCCCAAGCGAATTCATCTTTACTATTTATGACAAGAATTGAACGAATTTGATTTTCTCGCTCATTAAGTACGGCATTTTGGCGAAGAGATTCTTCTCGTTCAATTTGGACTTCAAGAAGAGTTTTTTGGAATTTCGCTAATGCCCGTGCACCTTGATTAGCAATGCGATCCTTGTCATCTATAAGGCTACTAATTTTCTTCATTAGAATATTATTTTTCTCGTGGGAACTAAGATATAGACGTTTAAATCGGTTGGCTAAACGTAAACTAGATCTATGCTCAATTTCTAAGAGATGAAATTTGGTTCGAAGTTCATTTAATGAGAGAGAGTTAATTTTGTTTGACGAACTACTTAAAGATTCGTTGAGATGAGCGAGAAGGGCATCATCATCCATAGGCTCAGGAAATGAATGGAGAAGGATGGCTTCGTCAGAAAGATTATAAATGTCTACGAAAATGATAAGTCAAAGCGAAGAAAAATAAATGACAAAGTAGAAATGAAGAAAAAAGAAGAGTTTTATACCATAAAAGTGATTAGCACTTTGAAGGGTAGATATTTTATTCTTCTGGGTAGAAGACTCAGCTTCCAACTGTTGAATTCTTTCGCGAAGAGCGGTAGTCTCATTATCATTCTTCTTGCGAAATGTCGCAACTTCAACTTCTAATCCTTTGTTCTTCTCCTTAAGTTGAAGATTTTTCTTTTCAAGATTGTTGCGCCTTTTCTCGAGATATGAGGCAACAACAAAGGAAGCTCTCCCAGACTATAAAGGAAAGTAAAGAAATTGTTAAGATAAGGTTTATAATCGAAATCACAAAGAAATAAAGAAATATGAACATACCAAGGCACTAAGTGCATTTAAGAAACCGAGAGTCATTGTCCGGAAACTCCACGAAAAGAATCATTATCCGCTAGCAGGGGGCATCGCAGAGATATTTGGAGAGCTTCGCAAGTAGAGAAAAACGATCATCTCCCATTCCTTGCATAGAATCGGAGAAAATACTAGACAGGTTGCGCCATGCAGATTCGGTGAATGATTCTCCTTCGCGAAAGAAGTGTCAACCTCATCATTATCTTCATCGAGTTCTCATTTGGTTTGGGAATTAGAGTGAGAAGAGGAACGGATTTTCCGTTTTTAGAAGATGGAGCAGAAGATTTATCCTTGCGAAGAGTGATTTTATTCTTGCCTTTAGTCTTCGCAGCTTCAGAAATATCATTCTCTTCAACGCCAACCTTTGCACACGAATGGAGATAAGAAACAGACGCAACAATATTGTTAAAAATAATAAGGAAAAATATTTCTTACTTCATCCGTGATTGAACGAAGTATTGCCAGAGTACGTTCCTGCTACTGTAAATCTTTCTCTTCTTCTTTCTTTTGATATTCAACTTTCTAATCATTCCCATACTCTGAGAATGGCTCCACCTGGTCGTAGATATGAAACCCTTTTGGATGAGACTCAAAAGAATTTACAAGAGAAAGGTTTCACCTTGTCTACTATTCCCAATCAAAAATCTTCATCTATTCTTTCTGCAAAGTTGTTTACTAATCATCATTGTGATGATCAAAAAATCATAATCTCGCTAGGTCAACTTCTCGCAGGTCTTCCCATTCCTCTCTACAATCCCGAACTGCCCTTGTTCTATGAAATCCTTGCTCATGAGAAATTCTCGTCATCTATTTATCAATTAAGTGGTGATTGCATCCGTCTAATGCTTGAATTCGCCAATCGTGGCGCCGGTAAAGGATCTTGATATCCTGATAACGTCAGAGATCCTAAATTCGCAAACTTAGAGATAGTCGCTGACAAGTACTCAGTAGAAAACTTTTTTGAAAATTATGAAGTGATAAATATGAAAAATGATAAATCCCGCTGGGGTGCTCGATTAAAAATTAAAGTACTAAAATTATAAAATGGACACAAGGATTTTTTACATGGTTCGATCAATGTGATCTACATCCATGGTTCTTCACTATGATTGTTGAGGTTACATTAGTATTACATTTACAATCTCCATTAATGGATATTTTGTAGAGCTCTAGATCTAATTATTTGGGGGAAGAAGATGATAAAGAAAATAAACTCTCTCTCTCTAAATTGTCTAACCTCTCTAAAGTGAATCCTCCTTTTCTCTCTCCTGCCTTTCTCTTTATATAGGATATTACATAGTGGATGTCAGCTCATGTACAACTAATATTTCCCTTAATTTGGATTTACCTTGCGACATTTCGCAGTCTACAAATGTTAGTCTTCGCAAGTCTTTTTGACTCTTGTAGATATCGTCACACCTTTCTCATATTTAAGCTAATGTCATTTGTTAAATGCGTTTCTAATATTTCTTCTGCGACATTATTATGTTGCGTCATTAATAATTCACAAGTGAAGGTTGCTGCGATATTCTGCTCCTACATCTTGCCTCTTTTTTCTTGAATATTGCTTGAAGAGCGATCTTTAAGAAAAAATCTGTTGTTGTAGTAGTCTTTGATCTTTGTTGATGAAGGAACGAGCGAAAGAATACTGGACTTGAAAAGTACGTAATTGCCTCTATTCTTTTGCGAAGTTCCGAAGATTTGCGAAATAAATAAGAAGTATTAACCCTTGAAGAAGTATAAGAAGTACTTAATCCTCGAAATATATAAGAAGTATGAAGTATCCTTTGAGAAGTATAAGAAGTATCCGTCCTTGATTGCGAATAAGAAGTATTGCGAAATTATTACTCCACGTTCTCTGCCTCATGCAATGTTTGTAATGCAAATAAGAATTTAGATTAGTATTCAATATTTCTTTTATCAAAAATATTCATTTAACTGCAAGTTCAAATCGTTTTTCTTTGTTTTGATCTCCTTTGTATAACTGTTTCGTCTCATCCGATAAACATCTTTCATGAAGATGATCCTAATAGTTACCCCCTTATATGACGCACTTTAGGTACATTGCCTCTTGTGAAATTTTATTCGCGAACTAGGGTGTACGCCATAAAGGTTTTCCCGCTACTACTCTCCATGTTGGATATCATTCTCATTTGAGAAAAAACAAATATTTAAGGGAAATATATAAATTGATCTGTGTGAGATTTTTCTCGGTCTCTTTTGTAATATCTGCGAGATTTTTCTCGAATCATTGTAATCGTGAAATCTTTGTAATTCTGCGATTATCTCGCCTTTTGTAAATCAAATCAAAAATCTTTTATTTTCTGTAAAAGTAAAATGTTCAAGGAAAGTGGTACTTAGCTTTTATGTGATTCGCTGTTGATGTCAAAGAAGTGAATAAATACCTTAAAATGTATGAACTTCGCGCAGCAAAAAGAAGTGTGAGAAATGAGACTTGAACCCTTGACCTGCTTCTTGGATTTTCTCGTACCATACCAACTGTTCTAACCCTTTCTTGCAAAATTAATTTGCGAGATAATCATGAACTTTCTTCTTTGCGAAATAATCAAAGTCCGTGCGAAATTTCGCATAACAAAAATAAATGTGCGAGAAGCAAGAATTGATCCTGCAACCTTCTGCTTGCATTCATGCCTTGACCAACCGTGCTAGCCCCCGCCTCTGCGAAGTGTTTCGCGAAATAATCACCTACTTTCTTCTTGCGAAATACTCTTGCGAAAAATCCATGCGAAAAAAATACACATTCGTTGGGATTTGAACACACGACCATGAACTCATTAACCGCAGTGACCAACCATCCGCCTCTTGTTTGCGAAATTATAAAACAACCTTGCGAAATTATCCATTTTTTCCCCTCTGTAAAAAGAAGAAAATTATGCTCGCAAGTGAATTCGAACTTGCGACCACAAACACACATGTTGTTTCTTTGCGAAATAAACTCATAACTTTTTTCCTTATTCTCTTATTCGCCACTGAAGATGATAATAAAATGAAAATTATGTATCTCTCGCGTCGAACCCGTGACCTCTTGCTTATTCGCTCCAACTCAAACCATCGTCGTGCGAATTTCTGTTTGTGATAGAAATCTCAAAGCATTTTGTTCTTATCCTTATCTTCGTTCTTCCTTTATTTCCTTCAACAATTTGCCTCTTGATTTTTCTCCTGAATATGGAAATCTTCCATTGAAACCTTGGTTTTCTTCCGTGAATTTCACCACAGAAACTAATTTTTTTCTTTTTTTCTCTTATTAAATTATGAAGTGATAAATATGAAAAATGATAAATTCCGCTGGGGTGCTCGATTGAAAAGAAAAGAGAACGTTCCCGACGATAAGATACTCATGTTAGATATTGATTGGCACTCTGGCAAGAACAATGCTCCTCGCTACTCTAAAGATGAGAAGTGGTGTGTCTTTCCACTATTTTTGAACGGACCTTACATTTCAGGTTCCAATATACTCCCTGTGAATCTCGCAAATTATCACCCTTGGGTATTTAATTGGCCCGAGAAAGCAAAAGAGGTATACTCCCTAACTTTTACTTATTTTACAATCTTCATTTCCTCTTATATCTAATCTCGCGAAATTTTCAGATCACCAAATTGAGAAGGAGCTACAAAAGAAATCCAAAGGCGAGTACTCTGGCGATACTTCGTTCAATCACGGATGAAGTAAGAAATATTTTTCCTTATTATTTTCAACAATATTGTTTCCTCTGTTTCTTATCTTCATTCATGTGCGAAGGTTGGCGTTGAAGAGAATGATATTTCTGAAGCTGCGAAGACTAAAGGCAAGAATAAAATCACTCTTCGCAAGGATAAATCTTCGCCAATATGGATTTCACATGGATTTCTTTTGTAGCTCCTTCTCAATTTGGTGATCTGAAAAATTCGCGAGATTAGATATAAGAGGAAATGAAGATTGTAAATTAAGTAAAAGTTAGGAAGTATACCCTCTTTTGCTTTGTCGGGCCAATTAAATACCCAAGGGTGATAATTTGCGAGATTCGCAGGGAGTATATTGGAACCTGAAATGTAAGGTCCGTTCAAAAATAGTGGAAAGACACACCACTTCTCATCTTTAGAGTAGCGAGGAACATTGTTCTTGCCAAAGTGCCAATCAATATCTAACATGAGTATCTTATCGTCAGAACGTTCTCTTTTCTTTTCAATCGAGCACCAAATGAGATTTATCATTTTTCATATTTATCACTTCATAATTTTCAAAAAGTTTTCCTAGCGAGTACTTGTCGGCGACTATCTCTAAGTTTGCGAATTTAGGATCTCGACGTTATCGGGATATAGAGATCCTTTGGCGCGCCACGATTGGCGAATTCAAGCATTAGACGGATGCAATCACCACTTAATTGATAAATAGCTCGCGAGAATTTCTCATGAGCAAGGATTTCATAGAACAAGGGCAGTTCGGGATTGTAGAGAGGAATGGGAAGACTGCGAGAAGTTGACCTAGCGAGATTAGGATTTTTTGATCATCACAATGATGATCAGTAAACAACTTTGCATAAAGAATAGATGAAGATTCTTGATTGGGAATAATAGACAAGGTGAAACCTTTCTTTTGTAAATTCTTTTGAGTCTCATCCAAAAGGGTTTCATATCTACGACCAGGTGGAGCCATTCTCAGAGTATGGGAATGATTAGAAAGTTGAAGATCAAAAGAAAGAAGAAGAGAAAGATTTACGGTGAGCGAGTGAACGTGAATGGCGGAGGAGAAGAATTGAAGAGGATTTGCAGAGAGAAAGTAAAAAAGAAGAAGAGGAAGGTGAGAAAACTATATATAGAAAAATTCTCGAGAAGATAAATGCATTTAATGCGAGAAGAGACGTGAATGGTCAAGAAAAGATGGTTGAAAGAGACGTGTCAAGAAAAGAGCGGAAGAAGAAACATGTGTAATAAATTCTGTGTGAAAGTACGGGATTGTAACAGAAAAAGATGAACCGTTGAGGCATTTCAAAAATACTAATTCTCATGACATTCTCTTCTTCGCAGAGAAGACATGAGAAGAGGCAAGATGTAGGATCAGAATATCGCAACAACAATACCTCGCGAGATCAATAAACGACGATATTGCGAAAGTGTCGTAACCGAGTAATATAAATGATTTAACGAATGACGCAGCCAAAACACGAGAAAGATGTGAAGACCTAGCGAGATTTAGGATAGTTGCGAGATTATATAATTGTACACTTTGCGATATTTTCGCAAGTCATTCCCGAAAATAAAGGACAGACTTAGTGTCATCCATTGTATACTATCCTATATAAGGAGTCGAGCGGGACCGTTGAGAGAGATCTTTTCAGTGTTGGGCAAGTCATTAGGAGAGAGAAAGTTTGTAGTGATTGTAATTGCTTTAGCCCTTTTCCATTTTATCTTGTAAATGTTCAAGGAATTAATCAATAAAAATCATTATTGTTCATCTTCAAATGTTTTAGTTGTGTGGATTCTTGTGAGGGGTGTAGTGTAGGATTTCCTGTAATTAACTACAATGATACCCTTCTTGAGCGCCTTAATACTTCTTTAAACAGTTTTACAAATGACAAAACAAAATCTCTTTCTTTAAATGAGATCAGATCTAAATTCCACCTTTTATAAATCGATCATAGATCCAGCTTAAAATTAGCCAGCGACTTTAAACGCCGCTATCTTGATTCTAAGGATGAAATTAATTAATTAAGAGTCAAGATTAGCGATCTTATAGATGATAAAGATCGTATCACTTGTCGAGGTGCTCAAGCTTTAGAAAAATTCCACAAAACCCTTCTTGAGATCCAACTTGAGCGAGATGAAGTTACCCACAAGAATGCCATTCTTATCGAAAGGGAGAATCAAATTCGCTCCCGTCTCCTCATAAATAATGATTATGAGTTTGCTTGGGATGAGAAAGTCTTAGATGATGCCAGAAATAATTTAGGTGTAAATATTAGCCTCCAAGTTGATCATTCGGCCTTTGTTAGAGATATGATTTCTAACAAAGAAGGTTGTTAACTTCGCTTCCTTACTAATTGTTCTCTTTTATAAACTTCGATCAAGTTATTGACTTGCTACTATACCTTAACAGACGTTGAGAAGGAATTTCGCAAGAGGATTGAGGAATTGGAGACTCAAGTCAAAGGTCTTGAAGCTGAAAAAGTGCAACTCGCGGGAGATTTATCTGTTCGCAACGATAAGTGTCGCAGGCTTAAGAATCAATTAAAGCTCACTGTCGCTAATTTTGAGAATGATGTTCTTCACTTTCGCAATCAGACTATTGCAAAGGTTTGCGATGATAACAACATTCCTCACTCTACATATCCCTGTCTCTTAGAGGAAATTCCGAAGAATGTATCTCCACCAGCCATTTCGGATAGTGATGATAGTGAAGAAGAAGATGAAGAAGAAATGGAAGAAGAAGATGAAAAAGAGAAAGAAGATGAAGGAGAATGAAAAGAAAAGAATAATAGGGAAGATGAAGAAGAACCGAGCAAGAAATAGTTTTTCTCTCTTCATTGACTTTCATCCCTTTGTATAGTACTTGTATATTTGTTCTTCTATCCTTTTGTCTTTATGTCTTTATAATCTATCGTTGCGAATTCTTCAATTTCCAAAATTTCTCAATATAAGCTCTATCTCTTTTGTTTTACCTGCAAGTGTTAAAAAAAAGAAATTCTTTTTCTCAATAACCATTGATCAATATACAGTCATCATTTACATATAATTTTCAATCTATGCGTAAATCTGTCAGGTGGGAGCAAATAACACATTGCGATATCTTCACATTCCCATAATTTCCTCTGTTATTTGTTTCCAAATGAAAGATTAAGCATGCTATCTCTTAGTAATAATATCATCTGTTATTTGTTTCTGTATTGTATATGTGTGCATTAATTTCGCAATCGCTTCTGCATTTACCTGCATAATTCCGCTTCCTTGCATGTTATCGTACATATCTTGGGATTTTCCAAGATTTCATTAATTATTATTCTCTTATGTGGTATTATTTTGCCTTCCTAAGTAAAGGTCTTATTTCTCCACCCCTTGTCATTGCGACAAAATCGCAGGCCGTCTTTACACTTTCATGTAATGACCCATTGATCTTGTATTATCATTTTCTTGTATTATTGCCTCAGCAGGATATTTTTCACGCGACAATATGACAGGCCTAAATATCCTTGTGAATACAAAGCCCCATGACATTGCCGTCTTGCGACGAAATCGCAGGACGTCTTTACACTTTCGTGCACCGACCCATTTACCTTGTCTTATGTTTTTCTAGTATTATTGCCTCTGCAGGATCATTGCACAAATATGACAAGCCTTAATACTCCCGTGAGTAAAAACCTCATGACATTTGCGTCTTTGACACTTATCAGCTCCCTAATGGAGGGTGCCGTCCTTATCACCCCCTGGTTGCCCCTTCAAGGAGGCATACCTCTACCATACAAGGTTGGCTCCTCCCATCCGGTCTTAACAACAACCAGTTGTTTTCGCGACCTCTTATCCCTTTGCCGATATGGCTCATGGTTACAAGACCGCACCCTAAGTGGGGTTTTCTTCGGACCGAGTGCATCATAGTCAAGACTTACCAAGAATGGCCAGGTACGCTCCAGACGCCCCAGGCACTCTTGGCTCAACCGTGTACCTCAGCGCCTTGAGCTGCACTCCTTAGGAGAGACCTTAGTCGTCCAACCTAAGTCATAAGTTTAGGCTGAAAATCCAAGGCGGTTCCCCTGGATGGGATTTATTGACCCCAAATCTCCATGACCCAGGTTCCGGTGGCGGTATAGCCTTTCCCTGAGCCATGCAATAGGTTCTCCCCTTCTATGACGCACTTTAGGTCTTACATTTGCCTCTTGCGATTTTTTTTTCGCGAACTAGGGTGTATGCCATAGTTGGGTGCCTCTTTTTGTTGATTCTATTGCCTTTTGTAAGGCTCTGTTGTAATTTTTCATTTTTGTTCTCTTGATTCAATAAAAATACTTTTCAAATTTATTCTTACAAATTTTCTTTCTTTCGTTTTCTTCTCAATTTTGCCAATTTCATTCTCATTTCACATTTTAAGTTTCTTACCTTTGCTACCTTGTGCTTGTGCTTCTTTGAGTTCTCGTATACTATTGATCATCTCGCTTTGCAGAGTACTCTTTTCTTGTTCTGCACTATCATTACCATTTGCACCATATTTTCGCAGATATTTCTTATTATACACTGCAGTTTTACATCCTCTAGCTCATATTGTCCATTCCCTAGCACATTTGTTACCGTGTAAGGGCCTTCCCACCTGTTCGCAGAATCATCTTCGCAATTCCTCTAATAAGTTGGTTGTAGACGTAACACCAGATCCCCTTTGCGAAATATTTGCTGATTCTCATTTTCAGCAGACAAACTTTTCGCAACATTCCCTTTTCCTCCATGTTCTACTGAGTCTACCATCAGTCTTTCACCCCTTTATTTTTCTTAAATATTATGCTTCCAATTGTTCTTCTTAATTGATCTTTCTTCATATTTTTCTACATCAATTTCATGACATTTTCGTCCCTCAACCCAATCTCCTCTTATGATTCCAACGCCGCTAGGATGAGGAAACTTTATGCATTGATGGAAGGTTGAAGCTACTCCTAGAATTCCATGCAACCAGGGTCGGCCAATTAGTGCATTTTATGGCGACTCTACGTAAACAACACATAACAGAATTTCGGAAGATAATCCTTTCAAAGGAATTCACATAGCAATTTCTCCCTTAGGTTTGTTCGCAGTACCATTAAAGCCGTAGATCTTGTAAGTCGAAGGTATCAAGTCCCCATCCTTTCCTCCCATAGTTTTGTAAGTATGATAAAATAGAATGTCTACAGAACTTCCGGTGTCAATCAATATTCTGTTAATCGCCCATGAGTTCTCAGCTTCATCGTCTTCATCATCACTAGGTTTCGGGTTGATCTCCAGCTTTACCACCAAAGGATTATCATGTATTTCTCCACCTTCGGGTATTTTCTTCGTTGTAAAGGAAATAAGTCACATTTACGCCATTCTTTTAGTGGCGAGACCTTCGCAATATTCATAATTTCTATATCATCAACATCCCTTGCGAATACTCTGCTCATAATGTTATCATGAAAATCTTCAATTGTTTTGTACGAATGTACAATAGAATGACAAAATAGGTTCTTCGCTTTCGCTCCAACTTCAATTGTAAATGTGTCTCCTCCCTTTGCTGCGTTTGCTCTGCGATCTTCTGGTGATGGTAGTAGTGGCAAAGGTTGTGGTTGTCTTATCCGAAAATGGTTCAGCTTGCCTTGGTCTATCATTCTAAGGATAATTCTCTTTACGTTCCTGCAATCGTTTGTCGTGTGTCCATGGAAGTGGTTATATGAGCAGAATTCATGACTTCTGTGGTTCGGGGGTGGCTCAGTTCCCATGTTCCAAGGTGCTGGGATATTTTCCATCAAGATTATGGCTTCGCATATCTTTTCCACACTAGCATTTAGAGGAGGCATCTTTATTTCTTCCCATACTACCTTCTTAGTTCCCTTTCCCCTATGATAATTGTGGTTCTGTCCTCCATAAGTTTCTTGTGGATGGTCAAATCTTTGAATCTTGTTATTTCTACCACGGCTAAAGAATCTTCTTTCTCTCTCAAGCTCTTCTTGATCATGACTTCCCATTGCTACCAGCTTCTGTTGATTTTCGACCATCATCTTTCCATGTTGTTCCTGCGAAACGTTCGCCACTGCATTTGTTAACTTGGATAGTAAGCTTGCATTCGCTACCTTTGAACTTGCGTTTGCGACTGGGTATGACTCCATCTCATTCCGTTTTTCCTCAAGAGTAATATATTCTTCTTGATATTCTCGCAACTCAGTCATTGTGATAGTATTCTTGATTCTAAAAATTTGAACATACAGTAAATTTGTTGCGAACATTGCATTAATAAATGATAAAATAAGATATCATTTATCCACATGGCCAGCCATATTACTACACATTGTTTTCCACCTCATAGTTAAGTGCTTCAAACTTTCTCCAACTCTTTGTTTCAATCCAAATGCATCTTCAATGCCGGGACGTGATGAGTTGTTACTTATGTAAGCTCCTAAGAACACCGTTTGTAATTGATTAAAAGATGCTATGGTATTCTTTGGCAGACCTTCAAACCATTTTAACGCTTCTCCTGTCAAACTTGATGCAAAGTATTTGCACAACACAGCGTCATGACTTTCCCATTGTAACATGCATCTCACGTAAGCTTTGATATGTTGAACTGCACAAGTTGTTCCGTCGAAAATGCTAATTAATGCAGGTAAATTACATTTTGGGGGTATTCCCCTCATTTGTACTTCCTGTGTAAATGGCGTTTTCGCAGCTTCCTCTATTGCTTCATCCAACTGTCTCATGCCTCTTTCTCTTCTGTTATTGAGCATCCCTCTCATTTCTGCCAATTCTCGTAGAATTTGTTCATTCATGTCTGACTCTTGATCCATTGGTATTTTTAACCTTGTGTTCTATAATGAACAAATTGAAACAATCAAATAACCGGAAATGGTAACTCTGATTCGAAAATCAGCTTGAGAACTAATTAATAGGCTGCTTCTTACACATTAATAGGCTAAGCCCTAATTAGCAAGGAGTAATCCCCACTCGACACGTGTCTGGATCCTAGCGGCTATAATAAAGATAAGGTAGTAATTATAAGGGCACCCAACGTTAAGTTAAGTACACCCCTCTTACAAGGCAACCACATGACACTGTCTACACCTTCAAATTATCCTTGTCCTCAAGGACAAAATCTGGAAAGTGAGCTTGAATTCTGCAGTGGTAGCATTGGACCACTGAATGAGAGCTTGGTGAACAGTGTGATCTCCTCTTGTAACAGTTCGGTAGTCTAAAACTGAAATATGAGTGATGATGACTTCGCCTGCATGGTCTGATAGACGCATTTATGTGTCTATTTTTATCTCAATTGTATATATTATTAGTACCCGTTTTTGTTCTTATTATGGTGTTTTATGTGTTTGTAGGTATTTTTGGGAAATAAACGTTTTTGGAGAAATCGGCTCGAAAAGTTGCACTCGGAGGACACCTACTATTCGGACTCTCATTTTTGGATAAGGGGCACTCAGTTGATAAGGGGTAACCCATCACTATTTGCACCCTAGATCTACTATTTGCACCCAATGGATAAAGGGAGTCCAGCGCTGGATAAGGGGCAGCCATCTTTATCATTTTGAACATTAAAACTGGCGGGAAACTTGTAGCAACAAAGTCCAGTTTTGGGATTGGATTTTTGGAACCGGTTGGGGGAGATTAAATCGCCAAACTAAGTTGGGATATACTTTAAATGACTAGACAGGGCATGCATGTTAAATCGGATCCGAATGAATTCAAATTTGGATAATGGAGGAAAAAGGAAACAGGGCGAAGTTGGTTGCGATAAAAATGACAAATTCCATCGTATTTTTGTAAGGAAGAAGGATTTGTTTACGGGATGTGTTTGAGTAAATATGGAAGATACGTGCAAGAATAGGACTTCCAGGATTCGATGTATCAAACACAGAGACGCCTGAGAAGAATTTGAGGTAAGAAAAGTCCGAGACTTTTTGGAGAAGTAAAGAAGGATTTTCTCGAATTTTTAGAGCCTTGTGGTTTATAAATAGAGGTGTAGGGAGTTTTACAGGGAGTCGAGACCTTGAGGGGATATTTCTGGGTAGTTGCAGAGAAGAAACAAAGCTTACAGAGGTACGGGAGCAGCAGCGGGTGAAGAAGAAGAAGAAGAGTTGCAGACGACACCACAAAAGTGTCGCTCTCAAGAACACGAAGAACAGACTAACGGAAACTGTCGTTTACAAACAGTGTATGCGATAGTAGGTTTGTAACATTCTCCGCAACAATTAATTGTTAGGGTTTTCTCTCGTAACAAAAGGCTCAGAATGGTGAGTTCTGTAACAAATATATCTGTTACAAACTCGCTGCATAATATTATTTCTCAATAAAAACACCTTTTTGAGCCATGTTTCTATCTTTTGGGTGCGTTTTGAGTATGAGGAGCTAAACCCCAACACTGGGACGACGGAGGAAGCCAAGTTCACAATTGTTTGGTAACTATAATTGATTCTAATGACTTTCTGCATTAATTTTTAATCCATTTATGATTTTCATTGATTATTTGTGATTTTGTTTGATAGTGAATGCTTAGTCTAAGAACTCTTGATGCACTATGCTTATGATTTACATCTAATGCTTTATAAAATCTACTTTTGGCAAAGAAATAGAGTCTAGAAAAGAGCTAAAATTGTTATGAATCATTGTATGAACCAATTGATTGTGAAGTTTGGTGGAATCCGGAGTCTCAGTACCTCTCGATATTGTGACAATCTTGTGAATATATTTTCTTTGTTCTTTAGTATTTTCTTAAATCAAACCTTTACAAGCCCGAGTTGAACGAACTTTTACTACCACTTTACAACAACTTTCAAAATCACATCAATTTTTGGCGCCGCCGACGCGGACTTGTATTTAGATTTGTTTTAGGTTTATTTTTATTTTTATTATTTTTTGTTTTTTTTACGCGTTTTGGTGTTTTTCGATTCTTTTCAGATTTGAAGCGAAGCTACAAGGAAAGAAAAAGTACTATAAAAGGAAAGCATCGCCAAAGAAGGAAAGAAAAGAGGAATCTGAAAGGAGTGAAGAAGAAGATTTTGTATATAGTTATTTTGTTTTATTTTTAGAAACTGTAAATAGGGTTTTATTTTTGTAAATTTTCTTTTCCTTTTTGGACATTTTTATTTTTGGACTTGGACATTATTTTTGAAACCCTAAGGAAGGGTTAAAAATTAAATATAAACTGTTTGCAGGGAAGGACGACATTTACGATACTGTCTCGGCCCCTCGGGTTCGTACACTGACATAGGAGTCGGTGGCCTGAGTCGACTTTAACGGTTCATCGCCCGTCTGCACGGAGGTAAGACTCTATCCACCCACGAATCCCCTGTCGGTGGGTTTTAATTTTTTGTGTGAAAACTCACACCCCGCAATAGAATGTCGAACTGGTATTACAATAGCCAATACAACGAATATCCGATTGAGTTTCAAAATGGACGTTACTACTTTGACCATAATGTGAATAGTGGTTGGGAACATCAGCCTTTTGAAGGTTATGGTCCATACCATGGTGAGCCCAATTACTATCCACACACCCACGGGTCATACGAGCAAAATTCCTCTCTACTAGAGTCCACACGTAAGTTAGCTGAGTCAACACAAAACTTACTTGAGTCGACACGTAGTTCAGCTAAGATGAATAACTTAATTATGGACGAAAGCAATGCAACGTGTGAACCTTCTTTCCTAGATAAAATCAGGAAGTCATGTGAGTCGACTCAGAAAATGTTGTTAGAGGCCCAGGAAAGAACGGCTCAAGATAGTCTTAATTTCCAATATAGTGTTTCCAATAGTACCTTTGAAAATGAGGATAGTTATTTGCATAATCAAGATGACGAGGATAAAATTGGTAACACTACTTGTTTAGATGAGGTTCAACCATTTTCATGTTATTATATTGATGATTATGATGAGGATAGTGTTGATGAAGAATTTGAAATAAGTAGGCATAGTGATCAGGAATTTGTTACTCCAATTGATCTTAATAATGATAATGTTTCTAGTTCAAATCCAAATAATTTTAATAATTATTCACCTATTCAAAAGGACGAGGATTTGTCTAGAGATACCCCCGTTTTAGACGATGTAGTATTTCCTTTTGATTACGAGGCTAATAATGGTTTAGAGAAACAAGTTTCTTCTGAGAATATTGTTTTAGAGTCTAGCGATTTAGAAACATTAGTCTTAGACAAAGAAAATGAACTCGTAGAGATGAGTGAGGATTAACCTGACTTAGAAGAATCAATTGACCATTTTCAGAATCGGATGACCTAGAAATTAGGGAAGTTGTGACTAGTCTTTCTAGAGACACTGAAAACTCTAAGTTTGGGGGTGATTATCATTCTCCATGTGCTTTAACTCTTAGAAATGTCCGTCACTTGGGACTTGACATATGTGCCTCAACCATTTTAAAAGAATATCTTCATACATGTTTTCCTGAACCTAGTGATGTCCATAAGGAAGTTCGGTTGTTAGAAACCCATCCTCTGGTTGATGTGGTTTACCCAGGCTATGATACCCAGATTGATTTCGTTTTCCCACCAAATATTTTTCAACCAATTGTGGAATTGTATGAGTTCAAAATGTGTCAATTATTAAGTTTTGAGACTAAACCTAAGTACTTTAGGAGATTAGAATCGACACATTTTCCTAAAATTGACCGCCAGTTTCATCGTGGTCAATTGTGTGAGTCAAAACTGATTGACTTTAAGGATCCGCAATTATTCGAGTTATTATTATGTGATTCTAAGTTCTTATTTGAGTTTTACAGACTTTACAACTCGAACCAGGATCTTAGCTTTGAGGAATTCAAAGACATGAAAATATTTTATCTCGACCCAGTTATAGAGGCTGAATCTAAACCACGGCTAGATATAATTATATTAAACAGGAAACTAGACAAGGGTGTGCTTTATTTGTTAATTTTCTTGGCAGGTTGGAGATTCCTTTTATTTGTGACAGCTCTATTTGGTCTTGATGACCCATAGATATTTCGGCTATTACTTTATGATTTTATGAGGTGACTAATCCTTTCTTAGTCTGGCTGAAGACTTTAAACTTAGCACTTCTTTGGAGGTAACCCAATATTCATGCGACACGGTAATATCTTTCCTTAACTCTTTTACTTCAAATGGCATCTTTAGAACATTGAGGACAATGTTAGATTTAAGTTTGGGGGTATGGGAGAAAATTTTAGTTTTTAGTTGCATTATTAAACTCCAGAGCCTAGAAATTTATGCTTATTAAGGAGGGCACTAACCAAACTAAGTGGATGGAAGCATTTTGGTTGTAGGAGTTGAGGAACCAATCTGATTAGATGGAAACATCTAAAGAGTCTATTCATAAAAGCACAGAGCTCAGGTGTTAGAAATAACATGATAGTTTCACCATATCTCGTTGAGTCCTTTTAACTTCGTTTTTTTTTTTTTTTGTTTTTTAAACTATGTTTCTCTAAGTGATTAGGTGGGGCTCACGATTCAAGTTGTTACCAATGCTAGGGTGAAATAGAGTGATTGAGATACAAAAAAAAAAAAAAAATAAAGAACAAAAAAAAAAATGAGACCAGACCATCTGACCAACCGGAATAAATTCAATAAAGTCGACCACTGGAACCCTTGTATATGCCAGTTGTGTTGACCTAGAGTTGGGATTATCGACCTTTGGTTCCCTTGTATATGCCGGTGTGTTGATATTAGTCGACTAGTATCTCGGTCCATTAGGATAGGTTCATTTTGGCGGAGGCCTTCGACGAGATATGGCAAACACCATTCACTTAGTAAACATCAAAACCATCTATGTTTTTCTCTATATCCATCTTCTTGATCTATCCATGTGATTAGTTTTTACTCCGGGTATTGATGTCCATAGTGCGACTATCTGAGTAGAGCTCTGTGACTTATATATGAATTTTAGTATGCTTGAGTACAAACTCGTGTACATCAATTGGAATTTCACATCAGGGTAATTCTTCCTGTAGTCAATAAGTATGCCAACCAAGGAGATTTTTTAGTGCCTTCCAAGGTTCTATGTAAATAGTTAGGATCTGGAGTGTAAAGGTTTTGTGGGTACACCTCTGGTAAACCCTCCCGAGACTATAACTCGGCCACTAGGGCCACCTAGCTAGGGGTTTAAAGGCTTATTGCATACGCTAAATGCAATCGATGATGCCTCAGCAGTGAGTGAGTTAGGATTTTATTTTCTAGATTTGATTTGCTCGGGACTAGCAAATAATAAGTTTGGGGGTATCTGATAGACGCATTTATTTGTCTATTTTGATCTCAATTGTATATATTGTTAGTACCCGATTTGTTCTTATTATGGTGTTTTATGTGTTTGTAGGTATTTTTGGGAAATAAAAGTTTTTGGAGAAATCGGCTTGAAAAGTTGCACCCAGAGGACACCTACTATTCGGACTCTCATTTTTGGATAAGGGGCACTCAGTTGATAAGGGGTAACCCATCACTATTTGCACCCCAGATATACTATTTGCACCTAGTGGATAAAGGGAGTCCAGCGGTGGATAAGGGGCAGCCATCTTTATCATTTTGAACATTAAAACTGGCGGGAAACTTGTAGCAGCAAAGTCCAGTTTTGGGATTGGATTTTTGGAACCGGTTGGGGGAGATTAAATCGCCAAACTAAGTTGGGATATACTTTAAATGACTAGACAGGGCATGTATGTTCGTCGGATCTGAATGAATTGGGCTGGATAATGGAGGAAGAAGGAAACAGGGCGAAGTTGGTTGCGATAAAAATGGCAGATTCCATCGTATTTTTGTAAGGAAGGAGGATTTGTTTACGGGATGTGTTTGAGTAAATATGGAAGATACGTGCAAGAATAGGACTTCCAGGATTCTATGTATCAAACACAGAGACGCGTGAGAAGAATTTGAGGTAAGAAAAGTCCGAGACTTTTGGGAGAAGTAAAGAAGGATTTTCTCGAATTTTTAGAGCCATGTGGTTTATAAATAGAGGTGTAGGGAGTTTTACAGGGAGTCGAGACCTTGAGGGGATATTTCTGGGTAGTTGCAGAGAAGAAACAAAGCTTACAGAGTTACGGGAGCAGCAGCAGATGAAGAAGAAGAAGAAGAAGAGTTGCAGACGACACCACAAAAGTGTCGTTCTCAAGAACACGAAGAACAGACTAACGAAAACTGTCGTTTACAAACGGTGTATGCGATAGTAGGTTTGTAACAGTTCTGCAACAATTAATTCTGTTAGGGTTTTCTCTGTAACAAAAGGCTCAGAATAATGAGTGAGTTCTGTAACAAATATATATGTTACAAACTCGCTGCATAATATTATTTCTCAATAAAAACACCTTTTTGAGCCATGTTTCTATATTTTGGGTGCGTTTTGAGCACGAGGAGCTAAACCCCAACACTGGGACGACGGAGGAAGCCAAGTTCACAATTTTTTGGTAATTATAATTGATTCTAATGACTTTCTGCATTAATTTTTAATCGATTTATGATTTTCATTGATTATTTGTGATTTTGATAGTGTATGCTTAGTCTAAGAACTCTTGATGCACTATGCTTATGATTTACATCTAATGCTTTATAAAATCTACTTTTGGCAAAGAAATAGAGTCTAGAAAAGAGCTAAAATTGTTATGAATCATTGGATGAACCAATTGATTGTGAAGTTTGGTGGAATCCGGAGTCTCAGTACCTCTCGATATTGTGACAATCTTGTGAATATATTTTCTTTGTTCTTTAGTATTTTCTTAAATCAAACCTTTACAAGCCCGAGTTGAACGAACTTTTACTACCACTTTACAACAACTTTCAAAATCACATCAGTCCACTAGTGGCAGTGTGGGGGATGGCATATGAGCAGAACCAATCTTTAGTTTGAGCTGGGAGACATGAAAAATAGGATGCACTCTAGCTTCTGGTGGGAGTTGCAGTTTATAAGCTAAGTTACCAACTTTGGCAAGAATGGGAAAGGGGCCATAGTACTTAGCTGATAGTTTGAAATTCTACCTCAAGGAAACAGATGCTTGTCTGTAGGGATGGAGCTTGAGGTAAACCATGTCACCCACTTCAAAAGATCTTTCACTTCTTTTCCGATCTGCAAAAAAATTCATTCTAGCTTGAGCAGTAGACAGGGATTCCTTGAGTATGTCAAGCATAGCATTCCTGTGAGTAAGATACTCCTCAACCTGTAGCTACTGAAGTAGTGACAGTAGTTGGGAAAGTTAAGTGTGGTGCATCATAACCATACAGTGCCTTGAAAGAAAACATTTTAATGCTAGTATGATAACTAGCATTGTACCACCACTCAGCAATTGCAAGCCAGTTGAACCATTTCTTAGGTTGAAATCCAGTCATGCACCTCAAATAATTTTCTAATCATGCATTAACTCTCTCTGTCTTACTATCAGTCTGAGGATGATATGCAGTACTAAGTTTGAGGCTGGTCCCTAGGTGATGAAAAAGATCTTGCCGTAAATTCTTTGTGAAGACCTTGTCCCTGTCAGAGGTGATGGAGGAGGGTAAACCATGCAACTTGAAAATGTGATGTAAGAAAGCTTTAGCCACAGTGACTGATAGGTGTAGAATACACCGTATTTACTATCTAGAGTTTATGCTTTCTTTGCTATTTTTCTTGTGAATTATGTACTTTACGCGTGTTTTTGAGTTATTAGGTACTCTGGAGTCGCACGGACGAAAAGTTGGAGAAATCACCCAATCGGAGCAAAAAGGGCAAAATTGTCATTTCAGGGGCGAACACTATCCGGAACCAAACCAAAGGTTAAGGGGCAACTTTATTGGGAGTAGTACTAAATAGAGCCAGCTGTGGTTAAGGGGTTGCTAGATGGGTGGCCCTTATCCAGAAGGTGGGTGTGCTGTTAGCACCCTACTTCTCTTGTACCCTAAATCGAGAGTGTTTCTCTCGTTTATCACCTCAATTCATTTCCACCTGAAAATGAGAGAAACAACAACATCCGAGTGATTTGGTGTTGAATGTGAGAAGAGATTGACGAGCTCTGCTTCTGAGATCGATAAATATTGACTGGCTTGATGGGTAGATGACAGAGGATGATTAAGACTCGAGAATCGGAGAAGTTTGAAGCTCGGCCTAGGGTTTGTTTGAGATATTGATTCAGAGATTAGGAGGCGACTGGGATAGATCGAAGTGGAGCCGATGTATTGATGGGTTGAAGTTGATTTGATCACGAATTTGAAGAACAAGAAGAATTAAGACATGGGTTTCACTGTGAATTAAGTTTGTGCCGATGGGTTGTATAAGAAATTAGGATTCGAATCGAGTTTGAACACGATTGAGGTTAGGGTTTTGTTGTGATGCTGCTAAGTTGGGAATCTGTCAAGGATTTGTCACTACTGCCGCTACAGATCGAGAATGAAATGGTGACTGACAAGGAAGAATTGATTGGGTTTGTTGGTTGAATCAAGGAAGAGAGTTGGAACTGAAATTAAGCTGCAAGTGGATGAGTAACTGGAGAATCAAGGTAGTATGTGAACTGAGATGGGAATTGTCAGGGTAGAATGCAGGAAAGGAGCTAAGCTGCAATTGATGGTGGTGTCTGGTGGATTAAGAAGGCAGGGTAGAGTTCTAGTGATGGCAGTGGTGGTTGAAACTCGATTGCGAGTCAAGGCAATGAAACCGCAGCTGGATGATTTGGCGAGATGTGGAGTGGGAACCAGCCGTGAGCAGCTGAGAAGGATGAGAATCAGTGCACACAGAAGTTGGTGGTAGTGATGTCATTCTGATATTGCTGAGTGAAGCTACAGGTTCTCAGCAGTGAATGAAAGAAGCACTGAAGGGGTTGAGCTGCAGTGGCGATGTCTTGAGCAGATGCAGGCTAAGTTGGTTTTTAGCTTGGCTGTGTTAAGCGGCAGGTCAGGTTGACTCTCAGGAGTCTCGAGTGGCAGTGATGCTGCTGATGGCGACGCAGCTGTAGGAATGAACTGATGCCATTGCCATTTATAAGGGAAGGAGTTCATGCGTTAAGCTGTGGCGATGGAACTCGAACTGTGGTGATGATGTGTTCTGCCATTGGCAGCGAATGATAATGGAATGGGGTGCAACAGATGTGCTAGAGTTTGTGGAGCTTCAATAGGTTCGCTGGCTTGAATGGGAGTCTGGTGGTGTTGTATATATGGAATTAGCAGCTGAGCAACTACGGGTGTTGGAGTTGAACTATTAGAGCTGTAATGAAGCTACACATGATGAAGGGAAGGAACAGTGGTGGTTGCTATCTAAGAATGGCGCGAGATGCTAGACTAATCGAAACCGTAACCGAGATGCTAAGGTCCGAGGTGCAGCTGCGAGAGATGGCACAGGATGGATGAGTTGGTGCCGTTGAGCCGAATTGCGGAGTTTGAAGTTGGTGGTTCTTGGGCAAGTTTTGAAAAAGGGAATCATGTTATGAAGCTCATTTTGAGCCGAGAAACCTGGAGCCGGTAATTGTGTACGCCGCGGGAAATGGATGCCAAGGTTTTTTTTTGTGTTGAATATTGGTGGCGGTGAGCACAATGTGAGCTTTCTTGTGAGGTCGCGAATGTGAGTGAAGTGCACAGATTGAGTTATGTAATGGTGACAATAGATGGAATAGGAACTGAGTTACAGTCTGGTGGAGAATCGTTGGCTATGGATGAATGATGCTTGTGATGCTTGACTGAAGTTACAGGTGGAGAAGTGAAGCAGCGGTGTTGCAATGGTTGCGACTGGACTGCAGGTTGAATGCAGTTGCAGGTGATTGTGGCCTGGTGGCAGTGCTTTATGAGGTTGGAATTGATTCTGGTGCAATGATGTTGAATTCACAAGAAGCAGGGAAGAGCCAGAATGGCTGGAATTGCTTGGATGAAGCACCATCCACGGGGTGCATGAGTGATGCTGTATTTTGCAATGGCTCCGAGCCAAGGCTAGTCACTCACTCGCCCAAGGCGATGGATCGACTCAATCGACTCGGGTCGACTAGAGACCAACCAGCCAATTCGAGATAGATGACTCAGCTGAGTTGATCGACTCAGTCGACTGACCCGGTTTGACTCGCCGATCGACCCGACCGTTCGACCGTTGACGGTGGACCGGTTTGACTTTGCCGGTCACCTGAGACACTTTCCGCCGACTATTAGGCCATAATCCCGATTTTCCCATGAGCGTTTTTGGGACAAAATTTCTACACGGGTTTCTCTCCATGGTGGGCCGGGTGAATTTCCAACTAATGGACTTTGAAGACAAAACCTAGTTTTGGAAGGAGAAAAAAAGAATATAAAAGGGAAGACTTCTACAATGTTTTGGAAACCACGTTTTATTTTTATCTTTTAACTACTTTGTTCTAGGGTTTAGAGCCATGAAGTCTTTTCTCTTTCTTCTTGTTATGAACTCCTTGAATATGAGTACCTAAGTTTATTATTGGTTATGGAATAGTTGGATTTCACAAAGCATGATTCTTTGATTCAATATATTAGTTTTGTCTCATATTTATCGTTTGCAATTCTCTCGAAAATATTGTTTTATGATTGATTGATTGTTTTGTCAAGTTGCAAATTGGTAGAACTTCTAATCACATCTATTGCTAGTTTAGGGTTTATTATACGCAAAAAGTGATATTCCTTGGATACAAGTAGCATAATATGATTATAGTTTGTAGTGATATATTCTTATGATCATATGTGAATCGTAACCTTTGTTAAATTGAATTAGTGCGCTTTCCACGTTCAATTGCTTTGATTGGCCTGATTTCATAGAACCTAATGCATCTAGGGAATTAAACTTGATTAGTGCTTTTACACGTTAGGTTGTTCCTTTAGATAGAATTCATATTCGCATCTTTTAATGTGTTTGTTGATGACATGAGGAGATTTGCGGGATATTCTTGCGATCAAGGTATTCTAGGGTCTTTGATAAAAGTTGAGATTAAATATCAATTCTAGTTATTGTGAAAAGCATGTTAGTGAATGAAAACGAAATCCTTAACCAATATTTCTTCTATCTTATTTGTTTGCTTATTTTCTTTATTTGTTTTTATTTAGTTTAATATAATCACAAAACTACCGGTGTTATTTATAGGGAACCGAAACAATTTGACAACCTAGACCTCTCTGTGGGATCGATCCTTTCTTGCCCTTGCTATATTTATATTTTGAGTAGTAAGAAAGTGTAATTATATTTGTGTCGCTTACGACAGCGGTCAGTGACTGCAGTATAAGGGTGTTGAAGTCCAATGAAATGACTGTATTTTGTTAACCTATCAACCACCACCAAGATAACATCTTTGTGCTCACTTTTGGGAAGGCCCTCAATGAAATCCATTGAGATATCTTTGCCAGGCCTGATCAGGGGATAGGAAGTGGTTTGTAGAAGACCATCAGGGAAGGAATTTTCATGCTTATTCCTCTGACAGACATCACAAGAGGTTACCATAGAAATGATGTCTTGTTGCATTTTTGGCCAATAAAAATGAAATTTATCCCTGTTATAAGTAGCCTGAATACCAGAATGGTCACCAATGGCTGAGGAATGCAATGAAGATAAGATGGAAGACATGACATTGTTACCAGTACCAATATATAACCTGGATTTATACCTGAGAATCTCTTGCTGGTAGGAAAACTTAGGTATTGTAGAAGGAGAAACCAGCAGTTGAGAAATCAGTTGTTGATCCTTGGGATCATTTGCATAACTATTGGCAATTTCTTGCATCCAGATAGGCTTGGAAAGAGTGATGGTTTGTAAGGCAGTAGTAGGGTGTGCTCTCCATGATAAAGCATCAACAACTTTATTGTCAACCCCCTTTTTGTATTGGATGTCATAATTAAATCCCAATAACTTCATCAGCCACTTTTGTTGCAACCCTGTAGTAATCTTTTGTTCTAAGAAGAACTTGATGCTTTCATGATTAGTTTTGATTGTGAAATGATGCCATTGTAGGTAGTGCCTCCATTTTGTGACAGCTGATCCTACTGCCATTAATTCCTTCTCATAAGTGGATAATCCCATAGCTTTAGGGCCCAATGGCTTGCTGTGGAAGGCAATGGGTCTACCCTCTTGCATTAAAAAAACAAAGACCAATGCCGATATCACAAGCATCTGTTTCTAAGATGAACTTTTTGAAAAATCTGGAAGTGCTAAGATTGGAGTAGTAGTCATTGATGATTTGAGTTGATTGAAAGCATTAGTGGCGAATCTTGACCATACAAAAACATTTTTCTTCAACAATTCAGTTAAGGGCTTGCTGATAGTTCCATAGCCTTTAACAAACTTTCTGTAGTAGCCAATGAGACCTAGAAATCCTCTCATCTCCTTGATGGTTTTAGGAATTGGCCAAGAAGTCATACAATGTATTTTGGAAGGATCAGCCACAACCCCTTGAGCTGTGATGATGTACTCCAGTTCAGTTTGGGCAAAGTAGCACTTTGAGAGTTTGGCATGTGGCTGATGTTGTTTCAACACAGAAAGAACTTGTTGAAAGTGTTCAAGGTGAGTTGCCATGTCAGGGCTATAAACAAGAATGTCATCAAAGAAGACTAAAACAAATTTTCTCAAAAAAGGTTTGAAGAGATCATTCATTAGGGATTGAAAGGTGTCAGGGGCATTGGTGAGGCTAAATGGCATGACAAGAAATTCATAATGGCCTAAATGAGTTCTAATGGTTATTTTTGATATATCAGGTGGAAAAAGTCTGATTTGGTGGTACCCTGACCTGAGATCAATCTTAGTGAAAACTGCAGCACCATGTAGCTCATCCAAAAGTTCATCAATTATAGGAATGAGAAACTTATCCTTAATGGTGATATCATTTAATCTTCTATAGTCAACACAAAATCTCCAGCTGTTGTCCTTTTTCTTGACCAATAAAATGGGAGAGGCAAATGGACTGTGGCTTGGATGAATGATGCCTTGATATAACATGTCTTGGATCAAGTCCTCAATGACAGATTTTTGGACATAGGGACACTTGTAAGGCCTTTGGTTAACTGGAGTGGAATTGGGTTTGAGAGGAATAGTGTGGTCAAGACTCCTATGAGGTGGCACTGTTGAAGGTTCTTCAAAAACATCTTGAAAGTCTTGCAATTAAGCTGTAATTTCAGGTGGAGGTGGTGAGGGAGAGGGTGCATCAGAAATGGAGGATAACTGTGCACAAAGTCCATGTGGATTTTTTTGAAAGAACTTATGGACCTCCTTGTTACTGATGGGCTTAAGTAGTGGAGAATTAGAAATACCAGTAAGAGTCATTTCAGTGTCCTGATATATGAAGGAAACTGTCAAAGTAGTAAAATTGAAGAGCACATTACCCATAAGTCTGAGCCAGTCAGCACCCAGAACTATATCACAGTCACCCAAAGGTAGTAACCTCAAATCTGCAAAGAATGAATGACCCTGCATGAACCAGTTTAATGACTTGCAAATGCTCGAGGCGATTGTTTTTTCACCATTAGCCACAGTGACAGCCATCTGAGAAGTAGGTTGTACATTGCAGTTTAATTTCTGAGCCAAAGAAGAGTCAATAAAACTGTGGGTACTACCAGTGTCTATAAGAATAGAAATAGAATGTTTGTTAAGCACACCAGGGATTCTAATTGTTTCACTAGAATGAGTACCAGTAAGGGCATGTAGAGAAATCTCAATATCACTGTCCACTGGAGAGGCAAGCTCCTCTTCCTGTGAAATATCCTCTTCTGTAGGTGAGTCATCAACTCCTTCCTCTGCAACTATCCAGAAAAGATGCTGTTTTTTACAGACATGACCCTGTCTATATACCTCATCACAATTATAGCAAAGTCCTTGAGCTTTTCTGATGTTGAGTTGTTCAGGGGTAAGTATTTTAATGGGAGGGTGGGTGGGGCTTGTCTTAGGAGTAAGAGGTGGAAGTGGTGGTTTGGGAATGAAAGAAGGGATGGATAAGGGCTTTGGTGGAAAACTAGACTGGTAATTCTGCTTTCCCATGGAAAAAGAGTTGGAGAAAAATTTTGGTGTGGGTTTTGACTGTTTTTGTTGGTTAAGTAAGGATTTTTCCTGCAATCTTTCTAGAGAAAAAGCTCTCATGAGGGTAGTGGGGTTGAAAATTAGCACATTATGTTTGATTTCCTCCTTAAGATCTCAAATGAAACTCATCACATAATAACTTTCAGGAAATTCAGGGTGTATGGTCATCATTAAAGATCTAGCAACCTCAAACTCATCAAAAAACTCATCTACTGTAGTTGTGTGAGCTAATTTATTAAACATACCCACGATGTTGTCATTAGATGGGTTTTCAAAACGAAAACAGGCCTGTTCTGCTAATTCAAACCAATACAAGATAGATCTATAAGTTTTTAAGTTAGAAATCCACCTCTCGGCTTTGCCATCCATGTGCTTCGCTTCTATCTGCACTTTATGAGTCTCCTCTCTGATATTGTGAAGGAGAAAAAATCTTTCACACTTTTGAATCCACCCTTTAGGATTGGTACCGTCAAATCTAGGAAAGTCTAGCTTAGGAAATCGATTGTAATTGTTGAAACTTCGATTCTTAGTGAGTTGATTAATGGTGATGCAAGACTTCCCTCTCTTTGGTGCAACAAACGATTCCTCTTGATTACTATCCTTGTTATTTAGATTCTGTAATTGTAGAAGAATTTGATTCAGCTGTTCCTTCATTTCCAACACATCTTGATTAGTTTTATCAATCTGGGTTTGTTGCTTCTTCTGAGTATCCTGTAAATCCTTATTAGTTTGAGCTCCTTGTCCTCCCATGGTGACAGGATCGTATGGCTGTGATGCCAATTGTTCTATAATGAACAAATTGAAACAATCAAATAACCGGAAATGGTGACTCTGATTCGAAAATCAGCCTGAGAACTTAAGTTCTTGAATAACAATAATTATCTGCCTGCAAAACGGCCGCTTCTTACACATTAATAGGCTAAGCCCTGATTAGCAAGGAGTAATCCCCACTCAACACGTGTCTGGATCCTAGCAGTTATAATAAAGATAAGGTAGTAATTATAAGGGCACCCAACGTTAAGTTAAGTACACCCCTCTTACAAGGCAACCACATGAAACCTTGCTTCTCTTCTCCTGCGTTCATGCCTGTTTTGCCTTGCGAAATCTTGCATTTCCTCTTCATCATCCTCTTCTCGTCTTCCCCTGCGATTTTCTCTTTCATCCCTTATATTTGTTCGCACATGATTTCGCCTCTTATTTTCTCCTCTGTGACCTTGCTCATTCCTTATCATTTCTCTTTCTCGCCTTTCAATTCTTCCTTGTATTCTATCAACTTCTTCATTAATATTATCATTGTTGCGGTATCGTTCGCGCCTTCTCTCTCGGTTATCATGATTGTTCTAGCGTATAGCCTCCTGGAGCTCTTGTTCTTCAATTTTCTCCCTCATCCTTTCTCTTTCGCCATAAGGAAGTTCAGTTGTTAGAAACCCATCCTCTGGTTGATGTGGTTTACCCAGGCTATGATACCCAGATTGATTTCGTTTTCCCACCAAATATTTTTCAACCAATTGTGGGAATGTATGAGTTCAAAATGTGTCAATTATTAAGTTTTGAGACTAAACCTAAGTACTTTAGGATATTAGAATCGACACATTTTCCTAAAATTGACCGCTAGTTTCATCGTGGTCAATTGTGTGAGTCAAAACTGATTGACTTTAAGGATCCGCAATTATTCAGGTTATTATTATGTGATTCTAAGTTCTTATTTGAGTTTTTACAGACTTTACAACCTGAACCGGATCTTAGCTTTGAGGAATTCCAGCACATGAAAATATTTTGTCTCGACCCAGTTATAGAGGCTGAACCTAAACCAGGGCTAGATATAGTTGTCTTAAACAGGAAACTAGACAAGGGTGTGCTTTATTTGTTAATTTTCTTGGCAGGTTGGAGATTCCTTTTATTTGTGATAGCTCTATTTGGTATTGATGACCCATAGATATTTCGGCTATTACTTTTGTTGATGGTGGATTTTCGTTTAAGGTTAAATTTGTAAAAACCATAAAAGATCATGCGCTGACATCTTGTAAAGGATAAATCCATCTATAAGTGTTGGATACTCCCTCACTTGATTCACCAAGAATGGAACTTGTAGCAATAAAGTCCCATTCTCAGTGAATTTCATATCGACTTTGTATTTCCCGTACTCATTATCGGTGTGGCATGATGACCGAGTGTTACTCATATAGAGTAACACGAACCTCCAAGCACTATAATGAAACCATGTACGAAATACCCGTACACAGCCGATTCTCGGTGTGTTATACTAGCCGAGCCCTCTCGGTGTGTTATACTAGCCCGATTGAGCCCCTCTCGGTGTGTTATACTAGCCCGATTGAGCCCCTCTCGGTGTGTTATACTAGCCGATTGAGCATCCGGACTTGATCTGATCGATCTCCGGATATGATTCGATTGCGATCATCCAACTCCGTAAGCATGATTGGATGACCCGAGATCAATTCCATCACCCCCAAGCAGGTATGGAATACCCACGGCCGACCCGCATGGTCGGCCATTGGCCTTGCTTGCCAAAAAGACGTTCATACCAAGCATTTTGGACGGAAAACCCTAAATAAGGGCTTGCGGCATATTACATGTGTCGCAAAATAGTCTCAACCATCCATCTTCGCGAGGTATAGATGGAGGGTGTAGATGTAGACTTAAAGGGCCCGAGCATGTCAAAACGATCACCGTGAGACCGCCTACACACACTTGACCAGTCGGTCAAGACCAACAATGTTTGGCCGTGACAAAATCGTCACCCAAACAAGAGGTGGCGCACGGCTTTGAAAGCCAAATTAGGGTTTCAAGCCATCACGCGCGTCCATCTTCTCGGTACGAATGGAGGGTCAGATTAGATTAAACAGTGCAGTCATACCAAAGCATGATCACCGTGGGCCCATCTATCTCCTCATGCGGTCGGCCAAGGCATATCATGCCCGGCTAATCCAAAACGCCCGCCCAAACATGCGTGGTTACACTTCCCAAATTGCAAATTGATCTCGTAGCTCAACTTCACCGGATGATTTGAATGGCTTAAATCACGTTTTCATGGGATAATCGGTATAGGTGTGAACATCAACCTACCACCTATACTGGCTGGAGTGATCGACCAAGACCGACCAAGGACGGTTGTCTTGGAACGCGTGCGGGAATATCACGCGGTTATCAACTCCTTTGCGGTAAGAAATTTCTGCCGCAAATCGATCTCAACCACTCAACTGTGCCGGTCAATTTGAGTGGCCTAGATCGCGCCTTCTTGGGAAAGTGAGACATGGACGTGTACACCGGCATGCCATCAACATGCATGACCTGGGTCGGTCATCTCCAAAGCCCTTCCCATGCTTGGTTTCGACCAAGGCGAAGAGTGATGCTTGCGCACCTCTTCAAAAACCCTAGTATTCATTAACGGCGCGAGATGAGTGTCTCAAACATCATCTCATCCGTTCAACTTCACCATCTTGGTTATACAACCCTGGTCAGGAGTTATTTGGTTAGTGAGGCGTCATTACCCATCACTTTACCACACCACAATGTAGTACCTGCATAAAATACACACGATACTTCACAAGTATCGACTTTCTGAATAACGCAGTTATTCAATTCAGCATTACATGCTATCTTTCGTGGATCCACGATCCGCACATTCAGGACATCAGTCATGTCACAAAGCGGGGGATACATCTTTGGGGTATTGGTCCGGCGGTTTACGGCGTGCGGCGTGCAACGCGCCATCACAAGAACGTGTTAGGAAGTCATGGACGGTTAGAGATGAACACGGGAGAAGTGGGCAAGACCGGTCGACGCACAACTCCACTACTCCATCACTCCACTTCCTCCACTTCCCACGAGAGACGTGAATGAGGCTCAATGACTTATATAAATAGGTTCTCCGCCCTATTTCAAATAACAACACAAGTTCAAACAAGACGGAAAATCAACACCCGTGAGCCTCCTTACATTAACCGTAAGCCACTCGCTCACTTTTTCTGTCACAAGTCATAAGCAAGCCAACACCTTCACAATCTCAACACCTTCTTCGCTTCCTCCCTAAGATCAACCCCATCTCCTTCACTTTGTGACCGAAACAAGTCCTGGAACGGCCATTTCTTGGTTTAGGTAGGACTTGCAGATTGATCTCTCGAATCTACAAGCACTCACCGCGCAGTGCATTTGTTTAAAGGTTTAAATGCATTCCTCATCCACACCCCAAATTACCAAATTCTACGGGAGTAGTTTTCACCCATAAACAATTGGCGACCACGGTGGGAGGTTGATCTATCGGTTGCAAAAAATTGAATTCTCAATTCTTCGGTTTTCGGCTCACGATGCATCCTCATCAGGAAACCACGGGCGGTTCAGATACCATGGGAAGTGTAGATAGAATGCTGGAGGATGTCTTGGCAAATCAAGATGGTATCACCAGAAGACAGAGCGAGACATTTCGCCTTTTGAATGACATAGCAGCACAATTACAAGAAGGATCGGCGGGGCATCTACTCAAGCGGTGTAAGAAATCTTTTCAATCCTTAGTCGAGTCACACCTTTACCGGTGGAGAGGCAAAAAGAGCGCGTAACCGCAGGGTGACTCGGGAAAGACGAACAACATGGTCCAGTCAACAATGAAGAACCGAGGCAACTTCACGGAGGAGAGGACTTATCAGGAGTACTACAACGTCTACCGAATAAAGAAATGGAGCTGCAGCCTTACGGATCCCTTGGAAGATTTATGTCTCAAGACCCTTGTCGAAGCCGTGAAGAAATGCTTGAGGAAGGAGAGATCAATCAAGGAACATGTGAGTACGAGAGGATGGGAACGTTCAATTCGATCACTCGGCGGTGATATTACAACACCTCCCATCACGAGAGCGGAGCAGTTTGCAAGTCCTGGCATCTCATCAAGTGTAACACCTCCGGTAGTCACCAAAGCAAAAACTTCCACTCCTTCATCAGGACGAGGAACCGGATGGGCGAGAGGAGGACCATCTCCCATTACCATTGCAGACTTGATGGAAAAGCATGAAGTTCTTGTCAAGACCCAAACGGATATGGCCGCAACTCGTAAAGAGGTACTCACTTTTCTTAAGACATTAACTAATTGATTTCCACAAGACCCGCAACATCCCCTGGAGCCAACAAGGAATGCATTCAACGCACCGGAAAAGGTACTTCAGCGGCGCGGACCTACATGGACCGATCAAAGAAGCGACATCGGATATGAGCGGTCTGTCATGGATACTCCTACACCGGGACTGATCCTCACAACGATCCTCCTCAAGTCAATAGTTTCACTATGAACCAGAGGCCGGTGGATCGGGAAGCATTTTCTCTAGTGGAAAGTTTATGCGAACTTTCACACCTCTCGAAGAATCAGCGCACGTAGATATTTTGCTGCAATCAACCAGAGGAAGGTCACAACCGTTCCCTACATGTCACCGCACGCATCAAGGATTCAGAGTTCAAGACGGCCCTTATCGACACAGGAGCGTCTTCGAATGTGATTACTCTCAAGACTCTCAGGACATCCAAGGTTCTCCCAGGAAAGGTCATACGGAAGCCTACCACAATGACGGACTTCGAGGGAAACCAAACCAGCACATACGGGAGAAGCTCCGCGGAAAGAATCAGACAAGTTCGTTGCATCCCACTCCCCACGTGGGCGTCAATTCAGGAAGAAGACCGGCTTGCATCATTGAGGGCTAGTACCCACAATGCATCTTTGCTAACGAAGCATTCTTCTCCATCCTGTAAATCCACGACCCACGTTCACACGAAGAGGGAACGCACTTTTGTGGCGAGTCGTGACCGAGAAAGGAAAGCGGTATACCGATACGCCATTATCAATTAGCGGGGGATACTGCTACCCAGTCTCTCCACCCAATGGAATGCTACGACAGCAACGAACCACAACAACAAGTGCTAGATGCTCCACAATAGCTGCAAGAGGGCACCAACTCCACAACTGATGAGATTGAAATCGTTGAGGAATCTCCTAGGCCTATCTCCATCAGCTCAACCTTGTGTACGAATAAATGCACGAAGCTCGTGGAACTTCTCAAAGAGTATCAGGACATGTTCGCTTGGAGATATGAAGAAATGCCGATTTAGATGAAAATTGGTCATCCATCACAGTTGCGGTTCAGACACGAGGAAAATGGATAGATCGGAGTGCTGCATAGACTTTAAACTTGAACAGTGCTTTGCTCAGTAAAACAATCCTCCTCTACCCGACATCGACATGATTAGTAGATGCAAACGGCGGACACGGCATGTTCTCCTCCATGGATGGATGCAGCGGCTACAACCGAGATAAGAATGTACGAGCATGATGCAAGTAAGATATCTTTTCGAACTCCTCTCGGAAAATTTTATTATACCATACGCCATTTGGTTTAAGGAATACCGGTGCAACGTATCAACGCTCTATGACGGTAATCTTCCACTTGGAGCCGATACCTCAAGGGAGCGACCTCAAGAAGATAACGAACCACACTTGGGGACCGAGGCTCAGCATGAAGTTCCTTCACCGTCGGTCAAGGAATTCTTCAACATGAGAGATGTGGTCGGTCAAGAAACATGGAATTCGCAAGGGTAAATTGGCGAAGAGGAAACACTTCAACACTCCCTTTAGCGAAGTCGCTTCAATGGTCTATTCAAGACCCGCCTCAATGCTCTCTCGGGACCCCTTTTCGCTTCATAATCCTACTTCAACACCCTCTCCAGGATCCACCTCAACGTTCGCACCGAAGCCACTTTAACATCCTCTCATGTCGTTTCAACACTCAAGCTACATCAACAATCTGCGCTCTGGTCAAGTTATCTTTGATGTACTCATTGCTCAACATACGTCTCATCCATCCTTCATGAGGACCCAGCGGAGCATGAAAAACCCTGAAGTCGATAGGAGGAGGGCTATTCTGTGGAACGGATATTTTCATATAGTTGGAAGGGCGGTGAACAACTCATCATCAATGTTCGGCATATCCTTGAAGTCGCCAACACTTCCCGACTTGGTACCCGTGCATTATCTCCAGAAGACATCTCAACAGGGGATTCTTTTCTTCCATAATGAAATAAAAGGCGAGGAGTTAGAACTTGTATGAAAGCACATGAGAGATGTAGTCACACACCACGGCAAGACACAACTCACATCGGAGCACACAATGGTAGGTCCAAACACCATTCAAGTCCGGTACAAATTTTAGTCCGGTACAAATTTTAGTCCGGTACAAATTTCAAGTCTGGTGTTGATTTCAAGTCCGGTACAAGTTTCAAGTCTGATATTGATTTCAAGTTCTCCGGTATAAATTTCAAGTGCAGTATTGATTTAAAGTCCGGTACAAGCTTCAAGTTCGGTACAAATTTCGATCGGGCGTATGTGGGTGAGACTCACGTTCAATCAAGCGAGACACAACAAGCCCACGTTCGATCAAGCGGCGCAGAGCCCCACAAACGAAGCGGGTGCAGCAGTCCAGTCGATTAGGCACAACCCCACGATCAAGTGGTGGCGCAATAGCCCATCGACCGAAGCGGGCATATCAAGGTCGATCGAAGCGAGCAAGACCGACATCATACTAGGGAAACGCTCTCCTATATGCCTTTTGAACGTGACAGGGATGACCCGTCCCTCCCGGGTAACATCTAACTTTGCCTTACAAGTTTTATCTTTAACTGTCACCATCTCATGCCTACCACACAATGGTGTAACCATTATGTGCTAAGCGGTGGGACTTAATGTTGATGGTGGATTTTCGTTTAAGGTTAAATTTGTAAAAACCATAAAAGATCATGCGGCGACATCTTGTAAAGGATAAAGCCATCTATAAGTGTTGGATACTCCCTCACTTGATTCACCAAGAATGGAACTTGTAGCAACAGTCCCATTCGTGAATTTCATATCGACCTTGTATTTCGTACTCATTATCGGTGTGGCATGATGACCGAGTGTTACTCATATAGAGTAACACGAACCTCCAAGCACTATAATGAAACCATGTACGAAATACCCGTACAGCCGATTCTCGGTGTGTTATACTAGCCCGAGCCCTCTCGGTGTGTTATACTAGCCCGATTGAGCCCCTCTCGGTGTGTTATACTAGCCCGATTGAGCCCTCTCGGTGTGTTATACTAGCCCGATTGAGCATCCGGACTTGGCCATATCAGTCTCCGGATATGATCGATCGCAGTCATCCAACTCAGTAAGCATGATTGGATGACCCCGGATCAATTCCATCACCCCCAAGCGGTATGGAATACCCACGGCCCGACCCCGCATGGTCGGCCATTGCCTTTGCTTGCCAAAAAGACGTTCATACCAAGCATTTTGGACGGAAAACCCTAAATAAGGGCTTGCGGCATATTACATGTGTCGCAAAATAGTCTCAACCATCCATCTTCGCAGGTATAGATGGAGGGTGTAGATGTAGACTTAAAGGGCCCAGAGCATGTCAACACGATCACCATGAGACCGCCTACACACTTGACCAGTCGGTCAAGACCAACAATGTTTGGCCGTGACAAAATCGTCACCCAAACAAGAGGTGGCGCACGGCTTTGAAAGCCAAATTAGGGTTTCAAGCCATCACGCGTCCATCTTCTCCGTGCGAATGGAGGGTCACAGATTAGATTAAACAGTCCCGGTCATACCGGATGATCACCGTGGGCCCATCTATCTCCTCATGCGGTCGGCCAAGGCATATCATGCCCGGCTAATCCAAAACGCCCGCCCAAACATGCGTGGTTACACTTCCCAAATTGCAAATTGATCTCGACCGCTCAACTTCAGGATGATTTGAATGGCTTAAATCACGTTTTCATGGGATAATCGGGTATAGGTGTGAACATCACTACCACCTACACGGCTGGAGTGATCGACCAAGACCGACCAAGGACGGTTGTCTTGGAACGCGTGCGGGAATATCACGCGGTTATCAACTCCTTTGCGGTAAGAAATTTCGCGCAAACCGATCTCAACCACTCATTTGTGCTTAGGTCAATTTGAGTGGCCTAGATCGCGCCTTCTTGGGAAAGTGAGACATGGACGTGTATCCACGATCCACACATTCCAGACATCAATCATGTCACAAACTGGGGGATACATACTGGGGTATTGGTCTGGCGGTTTACAGCGTGCAGCGTGCAACGCGCCATCACAATTACGTGTCAGGAAGTCATGGACGGTTAGAGATGAACAAGAGAAGTGGGCAAGACTGGTCGACGCACAACTCCACTACTCCATCACTCCACTTCCTCCACTTCCCACGAGAGACGTGAATGAGGCTCAATGACTTGTATAAATAGGTTCTCCGCCCTATTTCAAACAACAACACAAGTTCAAACAAGACAGAAAATCAACACCCGAGCCTCCTTGCATTAGCCGTAAGCCTGCTCACTTTTCTGTCACAAGTCATAAGCAAGCCAATACCTTCACAATCTCAACACCTTCTTCGCTTCCCTCCCTAAGATCAACCCCATCTCCTTCACTTTGTGACCGAAACAAGTCTGGAACGGCCATTTCTTGGTTTAGGCCGGACTTGCACGAGATTGATCTCTCGAATCTACAAGCACTCACCGCGCTAAAGTGCATTTGTTTAAAGGTTTAAATTCATTCCTCATCCACACCCCAAATTACCAAATTCTGGGAGTAGTTTTCACCCATAAACAACTTTATGATTTTATGAGGTGACTAATCCTTTCTTAGTCCTGGGTTGAAGACTTTAAACTTAGCACTTCTTGGGAGGTAACCCAATATTCATGCGACACGGTAATATCTTTCCTTAACTCTTTTACTTCAAATGGTAACAGTTTCTCTTTGTTCATCTTTAGAACATTGAGGACAATGTTAGATTTAAGTTTGGGGGTATGGGAGAAAATTTTAGTTTTTAGTTGCATTATTAAACTCCAGAGCCTAGAAATTTATGCTTATTAAGGAGGGCACTAACCAATCTAAGTGGATGGAAGCATTTTGGTTGTAGGAGTTGAGGAACCAACGATTAGATGGAAACATCTAAAGAGTCTATTCATAAAAGCACAGAGCTCAGGTGTTAGAAATAACATGATAGTTTCACCATATCTCGTTGAGTCCTTTTCACTTCTGTTTTTATTTTATTTTGTTTTTTAAACTATGTTTCTCTAAGTGATTAGGTGGGGCTCACGATTCAAGTTGTTACCAATGCTAGGGTGAAATAGAGTGATTGAGATACAAAAAAAAAAAAAAAAAAAAATAAAGAACAAAAAAAAAAAATGAGACCAGACCATCTGACCAACCGGAATAAATTCAATAAAGTCGACCACTGGAACCCTTGTATATGCCAGTTGTGTTGACCTAGAGTTGGGATTATCGACCACTGGTTCCCTTGTATGTGCTAGTGTGTTGATATTAGTCATACTAGTATCTCAGTCCATTAGGATAGGTTCATTTTGGCGGAGGCCTTCAGACAGATATGGCAAACACCATTCACTTAGTAAACATCAAAACCATCTATGTTTTTCTCTATATCCATCTTCTTGATCTATCCATGTGATTAGTTTTTACTCCGGGTATTGATGTCCATAGTGCGGCTATCTGAGTAGAGCTCTGTGACTTATATATGAATTTTAGTATGCTTGAGTGCAAACTCATGTACAGCAATTGGAATTTCACATCAGGGTAATTCTTCCTGTAGTCAATAAGTATGCCAACCAAGGAGATTTTTTAGTGCCTTCCAAGGTTCTATGTAGATAGTTAGGATCTGGAGTGTAAAGGTTTTGTGGGTACACCTCTGGTAAACCCTCCCGAGACTATAACTCGGCCACTAGGGCCACCTAGCTAGGGGTTTAAAGGCTTATTGCATACGCTAAATGCAATCGATGATGCCTGCGACAGTGAGTTAGGATTTTATTTTCTAGATTTGATTTGCTCGGGACTAGCAAATAATAAGTTTGGGGGTATCTGATAGACGCATTTGTGTTTGTAGGTATTTTTTATATATTGTTAGTACCCGTTTTTGTTCTTATTATGGTGTTTTATGTGTTTGTAGGTATTTTTGGGAAATAAAAGTTTTTGGAGAAATCGGCTCGAAAAGTTGCACCCGGAGGACACCTACTATTCGGACTCTCATTTTTGGATAAGGGGCACTCAGTTGATAAGGGGTAACCCATCACTATTTGCACCCCAGATATACTATTTGCACCCAGTGGATAAAGGGAGTCCAGCGCTGGATAAGGGGCAGCCATATTTATCATTTTGAACATTAAAACTCAAGTGGAAACTTGTAAGCGAAGCAAAGTCCAGTTTTGGGATTGGATTTTTGGAACCGGTTGGGGGAGATTAAATCGCCAAACTAAGTTGGGATATACTTTAAATGACTAGACAGGGCATGTATGTTCGTCGGATCTGAATGAATTGGGCTAGATAATGGAGGAAAAAGGAAACAGGGCGAAGTTGGTTGCGATAAAAATGGCAGATTCCATCGTATTTTTGTAAGGAAGGAGGATTTGTTTACGGGATGTGTTTGAGTAAATATGGAAGATACGTGCAAGAACAGGACTTCCAGGATTCAATGTATCAAACACAGAGACGCGTGAGAATAATTTGAGGTAAGAAAAGTCCGAGACTTTTGGGAGAAGTAAAGAAGGATTTTCTCGAATTTTTAGAGCCCCGTGGTTTATAAATAGAGGTGTAGGTATTTTTACAGGGAGTCGAGACCTTGGGGGGATATTTCTGGGTAGTTGCAGAGAAGAAACAAAGCTTACAGAGGTACGGGAGCAGCAGCAGGTGAAGAAGAAGAAGAAGAGTTGCAGACGACACCACAAAAGTGTCGTTCTCAAGAACACGAAGAACAGACTAACGTAAATTGTCGTTTACAAACAGTGTATGCGATAGTAGCTTTGTAACAGTTCTGCAATAATTAATTCTGTTAGGGTTTTCTCTGTAACAAAAGGCTCTGTAACAGTGAGTTCTGTAACAAATATATCTGTTACAAACTCGCTGCATAATATTATTTCTCAATAAAAACACCTTTTTGAGCCATGTTTCTATTTTTTGGGTGCGTTTTGAGCACGAGGAGCTAAACCCCAACACTGGGACGACGGAGCAGAACCAATCTTCAGTTTGAGCTGGGAGACATGAAAAACAGGATGCACTCTAGCTTCTGGTGGGAGTTGCAGTTTATAAGCTAAGTTACCAACTTTGGCAAGAATGGGAAAGGGGCCATAGTACGTAGCTGATAGTTTGAAATTCTTCCTCAAGGAAATAGATGCTTGTCTGTAGGGATGGAGCTTGAGGTAAACCATGTCACCCACTTCAAAAGATCTTTCACTTCTTTTATGATCTGCAAAGAAATTCATTCTAGCTTGAGCAGTAGACAAGGATTCCTTGAGTATGTCAAGCATACCATTCCTGTGAGTAAGATACTCCTCAATTATAGCTACAGAAGTAGTGACAGTAGTTGGGAAAGCTAAGTGTGGTGCATCATAACCATACAGTGCCTTGAAAGGAGACATTTTAATGCTAGTATGATAACTAGTATTGTACCACCACTCAGCAAGTGCCAGCCAGTTGAACCATTTCTTAGGTTAAAATCCAGTCATGCACCTCAAATAACTTTCTAAGCATGCATTAACTCTCTCTGTCTGACCATCAGTCTGAGGATGATATGCAGTACTAAGTTTGAGGCTGGTCCCTAGGTGATGAAAAAGATCTTGCCAGAAATTACTGTGAAGACCTTGTCCCTGTCAGAGGTGATGGAGGAGGGTAAACCATGCAACTTGAAAATGTGATGTAAGAAAGCTTTAGCCACAGTGACTGCAGTATAAGGGTGCTGAAGTCCAATGAAATGACTGTATTTTGTTAACCTATCAACCACCACCAAGATAACATCTTTGTGCTCACTTTTGGGAAGGCCCTCAATGAAATCCATTGAGATATGCTGCCAGGCCTGATCAGGGGATAGGAAGTGGCATTTGAGAAGACCAGCAGGAAGGAATTTTCATGCTTATTCCTCTGACAGACATCACAAGAGGTTACCATAGAAATGATATCTTGTTGCATTTTTGGCCAATAAAATTGAAGTTTATCCCTGTTATAAGTAGCCTGAATACCAGAATGGCCACCAATGGCTGAGGAATGCAATGAAGATAAGATGGAAGACCTGACATTATTACCAGTACCAATATATAACCTGGATTTATACCTGAGAATCTCTTACTGGTAGGAAAAATTAGGTATTTTAGAAGGAGAAACCAGCAGTTGAGAAATCAGTTGTTGATCCTTGGGATCATTTGTATAGCTATTGGCAATTTCTTGCATCTAGATAGGCTTGGAAAGAGTGATGGTTTGTAAGGCAGTAGTAGGGTGTGCTCTCCATGATAAAGCATCAACAACTTTATTGTCAACTCCCTTTTTGTATTGGATGTCATAATTAAATCCCAATAACTTCATCAGCCACTTTTGTTGCAACCCTGTAGTAATCTTTTGTTCTAAGAAGAACTTGATGCTTTCATGATTAGTTTTGATTGTGAAATGATGCCCTTGTAGGTAGTACCTCCATTTTGTGACAGATGATCCTACTGCCATTAATTCCTTATCATAAGTGGATAATCCCATAGCTTTAGGGCCCAATGGCTTGCTGTGGAAGGCAATGGGTCTACCCTCTTGCATTAAAACAACACCAATGCCAGTATCACAAGCATCTGTTTCTAAGATGAACTTTTTTGAAAAATCTGGAAGTGCTAAGACTGGAGTAGTAGTCATTGACAGTTTGAGTTGATTGAAAGCATTAGTGGCAGATGCTGACCATACAAAAGCATTTTTCTTCAACAATTCAGTTAAGGGCTTGCTGATAGTTCCATAGCCTTTAACAAACTTTCTGTAGTAGCTAATGAGACCTAGAAATCCTCTCAGCTCCTTGATGGTTTTAGGAATTGGCCAAGAAGTCATACAATGTATCTTGGAAGGATGGCCACAACCCTTGAGCTGTGATGATGTGGCCCAAATACTCCGGTTCAGTTTGGGTAAAGTAGCACTTTGAGAGTTTGGCATGTAGCTGATGTTGTTTCAACACAGAAAGAACTTGTTGAAGGTGTTCAAGGTGAGTTGCCATGTCAGGGCTATAAACAAGAATGTCATCAAAGAAGACTAAAACAAATTTTTTCAAAAAAGGTTTGAAGATATCATTCATTAGGGCTTGAAAGGTGGCAGGGGCATTGGTGAGGCTAAATGGCATGACAAGAAATTCATAATGGCCTAAATGATTTCTAAAGGTTATTTTTGATATATCAGGTGGAAAAAGTCTGATTTGGTGGTACCCTGACCTGAGATCAATCTTAGTGAAAACTATGCAAAGACCATGTAGCTCATCCAAAAGTTCATCAATTATAGGAATGGGAAACTTAGCCTTAATGGTGATATCATTTAATCTTCTATTGTCAACACAAAATCTCCAGCTGTTGTCCTTTTTCTTGACCAATAAAATGGGAGAGGCAAATGGACTGTGGCTTGGCTGAATGATGCCTTGATATAACATATCTTGGATCAAGTCCTCAATGACAGATTTTTGAACATAAGGACACTTGTAAGGCCTTTGGTTAACTGGAGTGGAATTGGGTTTGAGAGGAATAGTGTGGTCAAGACTCCTATGAGGTGGCGGTATTGAAGGTTCTTCAAAAACATCTTGAAAGTCTTGCAATAAGGCTGTAACTTCAGGTGGAGGTGGTGAGGGAGAGGGTGCATCAGAAATGGAGGATAACTATGCACAAAGTCTATGTGGATTTTTTTGAAAGAACTTATGGACCTCCTTGTTACTGATGGGCTTAAGTAGTGGAGAATTATAAATACCAGTAAGAGTCATTTCAGTGTCCTGATATATGAAGGAAACTGTCAAAGTAGTAAAATTGAAGAGCACATTACCCATAAGTCTGAGCCAGTCAGCACCCAGAACTATATCACAGTCACCCAAAGGTAGTAACCTCAAATCTGCAAAGAATGAATGACCCTGCATGAACCAGTTTAATGACTTGCAAATGCCTCGGCCGATTGCTTTTGTCACCATTAGCCACAGTGACAGCCATCTGAGAAGTAGGTTGTACATTGCAGTTTAATTTCTGAGCCAAAGAAGAGTCAATAAACTGTGGGTACTACCAGTGTCTATAAGAATAGAAATAGAATGTTTATTAAGTACACCAGGGATTCTAATTGTTTCACTATAATGAGTACTAGTAAGGGCATGTAGAGAAATCTCAATATCACTGTCCACTGGAGAGGCAAGCTCCTCTTCCTGTGAAATATCCTCTTCTGTAGGTGAGTCATCAACTCCTTCCTCTGCAACTATCCAGAAAAGCTGCTGTTTCTTATAGACATGACCTTGTCTATATACCTCATCACAATTATAGCAAAGTCCTTGAGATTTTCTGATGTTGAGTTGTTCAGGGGTAAGTCTTTTAATGGGAGGGTGGGTGGGGCTTGTCTTAGGAGTAAGAGGTGGAAGTGGTGGTTTGGGAATGAAAGAAGGGATGGATAAGGGCTTTGGTGGAAAACTAGACTGGTAATTCTGCTTTCCCATGGAAAAAGAGTTGGAGAAAAATTTTGGTGTGAGTTTTGACTGTTTTTGTTGGTTAAGTAAGGATTTTTCCTGCAATCTTTCTAGAGCAAAAGCTCTCATGAGGGTAGTGGGGTTGAACATTAGCACATTATGTTTGATTTCCTCCTTAAGATCTCCAATGAAACTCATCACATAATAACTTTCAGGAAATTCAGGGTGTATGGTCATCATTAAAGATCTAGCAACCTCAAACTCATCAAAAAACTCATCTACTGTAGTTGTGTGAGCTAATTTATTAAACATACCCACGATGTTGTCATTATATGGGTTTTCAAAACGAAAACAGGCCTGTTCTGCTAATTCAAACCAACACACGATAGATCTATAAGTTTGTAAGTTAGAAATCCACCTCTCGGCTTTGCCATCCATGTGCTTCGCTTCTATCTGCACTTTATGAGTCTCCTCTCTGATATTGTGAAGGAGAAAAAATCTTTCACACTTTTGAATCCACCCTTTAGTATTGGTACCGTCTAATCTAGGAAAGTCTAGCTTAGGAAATCGATTGTAATTGTTGAAACTTCGATTCTTAGTGAGTTGATTAACAGCTGGTACAGTACTTCCCTCTGCTGGTGCAACAAACGATTCCTCTTGATTACTATCTTTGTTATTTAGATTCTGTAATTGTAGAAGAATTTGATTCAGCTGTTCCTTCATTTCCAACACATCTTGATTAGTTTTATCAATCTGGGTTTGTTGCTTCTTCTGAGTATCCTGTAAATCCTTATTAGTTTGAGCTCCTTGTCCTCCCATGGTGACAGGATCGTATGGCTCTGATGCCAATTGTTCTATAATGAACAAATTGAAACAATCAAATAACCGAAAATGGTAATTCTGATTCGAAAATCAGCCTGAGAAATTAAGTTCTTGAATAACAATAATTATCTGCCTGCAAAACGGCCGCTTCTTACACATTAATAGGCTAAGCCCTGATTAGCAAGGAGTAATCCCCACTCGACACGTGTTTGGATCCTAGCAGCTATAATAAAGATAAGGTAGTAATTATAAGGGCACCCAACGTTAAGTTAAGTACACCCCTCTTACAAGGCAACCACATGAAACCTTGCTTCTCTTCTCATGCGTTCATGCCTGTTTTGCCTTGCGAAATCTTGCATTTCCTCTTCATCATCCTCTTCTCGTCATCCCCTGCGATTTTCTCTTTCATCCCTTATATTTGTTCGCACATGATTTCGCCTCTTATTTTCTCCTCTGTGACCTTGCTCATTCCTTATCATTTCTCTTTCTCGCCTTTCAATTCTTCCTTGTATTCTATCAACTTCTTCATTAATATTATCATTGTTGCAGTGTCGTTCGCGCCTTCTCTCTCGGTTATCATGATTGTTCTGGCGTATAGCCTCCTGGAGCTCTTGTTCTTCAATTTTCGCCCTCATCCTTTCTCTTTCGCCAGCTATATGTGTTTGTGCGGCATTATGCCTCTCAATCTCATCCTCAATGGTTTGTTGATTCCTTTGCACTTCTCTCCCATGTAATATCCTCCTTCCTTCCTCCCGGTTCTCTTCGCCACCTTGATTATCTCGTACGCAATGTTGTTCATTCCTCCGATCCTTATTGTTTTGCTCATTATGATAATTTTCGCTATGTTGAACGTAACGATCTTCCACTATTTCTCTTTATTCGCGATGTCCTTCACCAGGATTCTGTATATCTTCTTGAATATCCTCTGCAACATCTCTCATAGGCGAATCTCGTCTCCTCTAATTGATCTTGAATTTGATCTTGTAGTACTTCTCGACCTGATATTTTATAATCTTATATTTTCCATCCTTAATTCATGGTTTTGTCGTGTTAAATTTGCACGTTCTTTTGTTTCTAATCTCCTTTCTTCGAACAACCTTTTTCTTAATGCCTCTAGCGTTTCATTCTCCTGTTCTCCATGAATTGTTCCTTCTTATACTTCTCTGTCCCTCTCTATTCGTCTCAATTGTTGTGTTTCTTCTACTTTCTCTGTTGAGTCCGTCTGCCAAGTGTGTACACTGACTCTATCATAAACAATGATTCCGTCTTGTACCGGTGCACGCTGAATTGGTGGTTGAACTTGTTCTCCTCCATTGTTTCTTGCTCCAATTTCACCTCTCCTTCTTTCAGCGATTCTTCTACTCCTCCTAATTGTTGCTGGTTGTTCCAAAACATTTGTTTGTCTTACCATCTTTTCAATTTTAATAATATGTTAAAAATCACACAAACTCTTCACTATTTATTCCAGACTTTTTCAAATCACAATACCAATCCTCCCTATTTCTAGCGCCAATAATGTGATTGCAGGTTTCCCCACAATCACACCATAAAGAGTTTACACAATTATTTACTCAAAACTCAAGAACGATCACCAAGTCTTTATTAACTTCTTTTATGAATCTTACAAGAATGATAAGAATACAAGGAAATATTCTCTCTCCTATTTTTTTTCTCTCCTCTTTTCAAAGATCTCCCCCCCTCTCTCAAGTCTACTTGGTCCTTTATATAGGATATTACATAGTGGATGACAGCTAAGCCAACCTTTATTTTCGGATCTGACCTGCGTCATTCTCGCAAGCTTGCAAAGTTTTCTTCGCATATGTTCTTCAATCTCGCAAAGTTTTCACACTTTCCTCATGACTAGGCTGATGTCATCTGCTACGTCATTCCCCAAATAGTCTGTACTGATCTTCGCAAACATTTGTTGGTTAAACTCTCGCTGAGACATTGTTGTTGTTGCGAGATTCTACTCCTATAGTTGTTGTTTTTTCATTTTTTACTTTCACTAACATTAAAATTGGGTCTTTGTGTTTGTAGAATTTATAAGAGGAGGGACTATGGGTGGTATAGCTCCTTCAAAATTGGAAGAAAAAAAAAAGATTACCAATATGGTCGCACTATGGATATTAGAACACCGCTGCCACGGTGGGGAGGGCCGACTGAAGAAAAAATAAATAAATAACAATTTCCGTCGGGTAGGCATATACTATCTCCGTTTAAGGAAAAACGATATTTTCATAGTTTCATTTTTGCCTAATAATAGGCCAAATTAATAAAGTGAAATTATCACTTTTCCTGAAACAAAGGGAAATTGAAAAGGTGAAAGTATCACTTTTCATGAAACGGAGTGAAAGTATCTCTTTTGCTGAAACAGAGTGAAAGTATCACTTTTCAAAGGAAAATTGGTCCATGCATAAACCAAAATATGGCTGCATAATGTGTTATGCATCCTTTGTGGTGGTTTGCATAATGGCTATGCATTGAATTTTCGAAAACTATGCCTTAAGTGGAAGTATCACTTTTCCTGAAACGGAGGGAGTACATCGTTTTATTAGTTGCAACGGAAAATTAGTTAGATACATAAACCAAAATATGGCTACATAAAGTATTATGTATCCTTTGTGGTGGTTTGCATAATGGATATACATATAATTTTCTAAAATTGTGCCTAAAATGATAAATACTTCCGAATTTTTCATAAAAACTCTAAATTTGATATTGTTGTTTGTACTCATTGCGTAGATTTTTTTTTTTGATGCAAACAAACTTTGATTAATTAAGCATTGTTGTGCTGGATAGTACTTAACAAGAATATCAGAGGAATTCCAAGCCAGGTGCTAGAAATTCCTTCCTTACGTGCATACTTTGCCAATTCATCAACACATTTATTAGCTATTCTATCTATGTGCTTACATGACCAACTCTCAAAAGAAACTAAAAGATAAATAACGTCTTCGACAATGCCTCTGTTCTCCCATGGAACTTTTGCATCTTCTCCTTGGATAGTCTTCACTAATGGTAAGTAATCTGTTTCGATGAATATCTTCTGAAACTTCAATTCTAAAGACATCTTTATAGACTCTAAGACTGCAAGACACTCCAGTTGCTCAGATCCAGCTGCTCCATTGAGAACCACACTCCTCGATGCTAAATGCGTACCTGCAGAATTTTTGAATATTAGTCCATAACCCCCAGCATAAGTTAAGTGACAGAAGGAAGCATCAGTATCGACTTTAACAACATCTAGGTCTGGTGGACACCATTTAGGAATAATTGTGATCCTAACTGAATTTTTCCTAGGTTTGTTAACTACAGACATGTCATTAAGGAAGATATTTATGTGATGTAGAGACTGCTGGGGAGAGAAAAACTTGTTGTTGAAGACTGCAGTGCATCTGTCCTTCCACAGATCCCAAATGATCACTGCCATTTTTGCGACGAGACCTCTGTCAGGCATGTTAATCCAAGTAGATATCCAATTTTTAGGGCTGTTCCTTGGCTGGTTAGGAGTGTTGTAGCGATTTAATACAGTGTGGTGTTCAAATCTGGATTAGGTCTCGGGATTTTTCTGCATTTGCGGTTTCTTCGCTAACAAAAATTCTGGTATCTGTGTTATTTTTTTTCCGCATTATATTTGTTTATATAATTGAAATATCACAGGTTGTGCGTAGTTCAATCAATTGGTAAATCCAACCTTTGGTTGTTGATTGAAATTGATTGACACTTGAACATTGGTCTTTGGTACCGTTCAAGTTATTTCTCATATCAATCAGGCTCACAAATTTCTATCAGTTCGATTGCAGATTGTATTGAGAAATTGAGATATAACTCTTGAATCAATTTCCTTGATTGAGTCTGTCTGTCTAGTTGATTCTCTTGGAATCATATTGGAGTTAGTCCATACAGATTGCCGAAAAAAATATTGGGTGTGGTTGTTAGACCCCCGCTTTTTCATTATGAATAAAAGAAGTCGTACCAACATTGGCAATATGAAGAGTATTACCATTACCAACACGAATTTGGTCTGTACCATCATATTCATGATTTAAATTCAGATTGCCAAGATTTGGAGTAAGATGATTAGTAATCCAACTATCAGGAATCCAGTCTTGGGGTAGCGAAGGCGAAGGGGGCATATGCTCAGGCATGGCTATATAAGATGTCGAACCCGAAGGACGAGGGCCTGAAGGAGCATTGTAATTACGATTGAAACGATTGCGATAATGTGTAGTGTTATTATTTTTGCGGACACAAATATGGCAAGGACCAAAATGACAAAACCCACCAGATTTCTGAGACGAAAAGTTATGAGAAGGTCGACGGGCCTGACTAGATGAGTCACTGGAGGAGAATTGCTCACAGTGGGAAGTGGACAACTGCTGGTTAGTAGAGGTAATATTAGCAACTGGTTGTTTGTTTAATAGGTGTTTATGGGGAAAAATCGTTTTCGCCGATTTCGGTAAATTCGGTAGGTGAGTGAGAAACTGGTTTAAACCCTAAACAAATATGCTGCACGTGAGCACTTTCTAGATTCGAGAGATCAATCTGTACAAGTCCGGTCTAAACCAAGAAATGGCCGTTCCAAACTTGCTTCGGTCACAAAGTGGAGGAGAAGGGTTGATTTGGGGAGGGAAGCAAAGAAAGGTGTTGAGACCAGGAATAGTGCGGGAGAGTAGTGTCTCGACTTGTATCAGAAAGTGAAAGCTTCGGAAGCTTGCAAGAGATGAAAGCTTTTTGGAGAGCTTGCAAAGTTGCCTTTTCTGAGAGTGTTGTATTTTTCTCCTGACCTAGACTTGTTGTCTGGTGGAAATAGTTAAGACCTATTAATACAAGTCGAGGCTGAAACGTACCCTGGACTCATGAAGGAAGATAGTAAAGGATGAAATAATGGGAGGAGGTGGTAACCGCAAGGTGTTTATGGGTGAAAACGTTTTCACCATTATTTCCTCATTTATTTGACCGCTTTATTACTATTCACGCTTTCTTAATGTGAGCGTAGTGTACGCTGCATGCTGTGACCGCCAAACCAAAACCCTAAAAAGCATCCCCCAGTTTGTATTGATGTCTCGAGTGTTGGTTGCACCTTGAGTGCAAGTGGCGCTGCTAGAAGCGCGTGTGGCATGTGCAGAATGCCTTTGTTGCGGGTTGCACCTTGAGTGCAAGTGGCAATGCTAGAGCTGCTAGTGGCGTGTGTGGCATGTGCGGAATGCTTGTACGTTAAGTGTAAGTGGCAATACCAGAGCTACTAGTGGCGTGTATGGAAAGTGCCGATGGCGTGTGCGGAATGCCTTGATGGTAGGTTGTACGGCTTGCAAGTTAAGCTACCCGCGTGCGTGTTTGGTATGTGTCAATGGCACGCATGGCCATTAGGGCTATGTCCTGGTAAGAAAAGCTACCAGCGATGCATGTTGACATGTGCCAATGGCATGCGTGGCCAACTTGGGTAACGACCTGGTAGGAAATGCTACCAGCGAGCGTGTTGGCATGTGCCAATGGCATGCGTGGCCAATTTGGGTCGCGTCCTGGTAGGAAAAGCTACCAGCGAGCGTGTTGGCATGTGCCAGTGGCATGCGTGGCCAATTTGGGTAGCGCCCTGGTAGGAAAAGCTACCAGCGAGCGTGTTGGCATGTGCCAATGGCATGCGTGGCCAATTTGGGTCGCGCCCTGGTAGCAAAAGCTACCAGCGAGCGTGTTGGCATGTGCCAATGGCATGCATGGCCAATTTGGATCGCGTCCTGGTAGGAAAAGCTACCGGCGAGCGTGTTGGCATGTGCCAATGGCATGCGTGGCCAATTTGGATCGCGTCCTGGTAGGAAAAGCTACCAGCGAGCGTGTTGGCATGTGCCACTGGCATGCGTGGCCAATTTGGGTCGCGCCCTGGTAGGAAAAGCTACCAGCGAGCGTGTTGGCATGTGCCAATGACATGCTCGGCCATTAGGGCCGCGCCCTGGTGAGAAAAGCTACCAGCGAGCGTGTTGGCATGTTCCAATGGCATGCGTGGCCAATTTGGCCTAGGTTGCATGGTTTGCAAGCCTAGGTGCGGGCGCTACTTTGGCATGGCGCGACGAGGGCCAAGGTAAGGGTGTTTGGCTTGGCGTGGCGTGACCAGCGTAACTAGGGCTAAGGCAGAGTGTGTTTGGCATGGCGCGGATAGCTTGGGAAAGGTGTGGCTGGCATACTGTATAAAATACTGCGTATATAATTTTTTGAACCTTGAAGAAGATACTGCGTGTGCATTTTCGAACCCGTAGAGAATACTGTATATGTGCTTCATATGACTTCGAACCCATAGGAAATATTGCATATATGAATTTCGGACTTGAAGAAAATACTGCGCGGGCAGTTTTGAACCCGTAGAAAAATGCTTCATATATAATTTTGAACCCGAAGAAGGATACCATAGACGCATTTGAGCCCATAGAAAATACTGCGTACATAGTCTTGAACCCGAAGAAAATACTACAGACGCACTTGAGCCCGTATAAAATACTGCGTATATAATTTTTTGAACCTTGAAGAAGATACTGCGTGTGCATTTTCGAACCCGTAGAGAATACTGTATATGTGCTTCATATGACTTCGAACCCATAGGAAATATTGCGTATATAATTTTGAACCCTGAAGAAAATACTGCGTGTGCAGTTTTGAACCCGTAGAGAATACACCCTCTCTCTTTTTTTTTTGTTGGGTGCGGTTATGTGTCAGGGAGATAATTTCGTCTTTCTCCGTGTGCAGATATCTCGTTACTAAGTTGTTATGAAGAAATCCGACAAGATGTTACCTGAACAAAATTTCGCCTCATCGAAGGATGTTCATAGTTCCAAACCAAACACGGATGACGAATTCTTTGCTAGACTCCTCGCCCCTGCTCGGAAGAATCACCCATGTTTCGTGCCAATTTTGTTAACCGGTGGTGAAGATGAAAAGAAGACACGTTCGGTTCGCCCAGAGAACACCATACGGTTCTGTCTTCATAAAGGGGTATATTCTTCTCCAAACATTGATTTCAGGATGTGTCAAAGCCCATTGCGTTCTTTTGATAGATGGGTTGAGTTCATGGTAAGTAGGGAGCACATAAATACCAATTGACTCGGCGCAGATTATTGATCGTCGAGCTTCGGTAAATCTCAGATGAGGAAGGATATCCCGGGCTTGGTTGCTTTCATCTCCAGATGGTGTTCGGACACCCATACGATCATATGTAGATGGGGTGAAATAACTTTCTCCTTGGAGAGTGTGGCTCTCTTGTGAATCTTCTAAGAAGGAATCTTAATATCCGATCATCGAAGGTGAGGAGAAAATGCGGGAAGACCTTGCCGCTAAGTTGGGAGATTACGCTCGAAAAGACTCCACCGCGAAGTCGAAGGATTCTGCCCGGAAGAGGATGAAAGGTGCTTTTACAACTGGTGGATATCTCAATGGTTTCCGGATGATTTGGAACCTAAACAAAAGCAAAGTGATCTTCATGTTGTAGCATTTTTGGCTCTTTGGTTGTCTAGAGACATTTTTGATGACGGTTCTGGAAAGAAGGAAATAAGACCAGAGTTGCTAGTGATTGCTGTGAAGTTAACAAAAGGTGAAGTTCTTCCTATTTGCAAGCTATTCCTTGGTTCCCTGTATGTGCATCTGGATCACCTAGTTGCGAACATGCGAGTTTCGAATGGTTTCATGAAAGTGGATTCATATGTGCACGTTGCTTTTCGCATCCTGGCTATGGGAGCACTTTGAGAAGTATGTTCGAAACCGTTGCCTTCGATTCCGCGAGTTGGGGCGGCTCCCGAATTCTTCGATGGGTGAACAAGCGTCAAGAGTTGGCATGAGCTTGGTTAGTTTTCTCGATAAGTCGCATGAAATCAGTTTTCGCCCATGGGAGCCGGTTCATAGGTCGGTGACTCAAATTAACACCTTTGCTTCTGCTCCGATCATGTCTTTATCTTCTGACGGCAACTTGAGTGTTGGTGAAAACTTGTTTATTCAAAGTCGCATGTCCGGCTATATGCCGTCTTTCTTCATGGGGTCTTTCCGAATAGCTGCTTACAATATTGACCGTGCTGCTCGTCACATGGGTTTCGATCAAGGGGTGCCTCTTGCTTACCAGCTGGTGGTTCCTAAGGATTCATTGCATGCCTCCCTCAATGCCAGTGCCCTTGAGTCGGGTATCCGTCTTCCCTTCTTTCAGACGGGAAGAGTAACTTCGACGACTTTTGGCTATAATGAGTTCTGGTACGATGAGTTCACTATGATCCAAGATTTTGTAAATAACGTGGTGGAGAATGTTCGTTGTAAAGCTTCCCCAACAATTTTGAAGAAGTATCCAATGTTGAGAGATCCCAGCGAAAGTTGCACAGCAACTCGGAAAGTCCCAGGCAAAGGAACAGAAGAACGAAGAATCGTGCGGCGGGTTCGGGTGGTTTCAAAAGATCCTTCCGCAGCTCTCGTGTCTTTCAGTTCTTCCAATAACCAGGTATGTGTCGCCTCCTTGTTGGTTTGTCTCAAAACACGTGAATTTCTTTGAAACATGTGTCTTGTTTCTTCCGGGCCCGGTAGTGTTAATGCTTTATTTGCCCTTGCACGTTGCTAGGAGACGACAATTTCTTGAAGAATTCGGCGACACGAGCCTACTCATAGCGGTGATGAGCCGAGAAAGAAGAAAGTTCGACAAGTAAGAGTGATTCCTCCGCAAAGACTTGGCTCTTTTCGGAAGTGGTTCGGTGAGTTTCGCGCTTCTTTTCTTTCTTCTTCCGTTTCTTCTTTTGAAAAATGTCTAACTCAAGTTCGCGGGAGGAATCCGGTTCGGAGGACGATTCGGGGTGGAGCCATACGGAAAAGTTGCCTTTGGTGACCACCGCCGGTGACTTGAAGATGGGAGTTAGCCAATTGCAGCACGAGATATGGTTCAAAAGGTGGATGATTCTCGATGGTTCTGTCAGTAGACATGGAAGAAGACCCTTTGCGAGTCGTGAGGCCAGTTGCAGGCGCCATTTTTGATCCCCGTACTTGGTTCCTTATCCGGAGTCATGTGCTTGGTTGGCGGTTTCAGCGTCTTTGGCTAAGTATGAGGCGTTGTACACCAGAATCTGGGAGAAGTACGGACATATGGCCACAACCAAGAAGGTCACTAGTCGATTTGCGCTGGTTAAGCGAGTGGAAGAGGCTTTATCTTCCATCGAGGATATGCGTGAGGTGATTGGTCACACCGTTTCTGAAGACGTTATTGCCGACTGGGAGCACCATCGCGACGTGTGCGTAGAAAAGGAGTTCAACGCTTTGTGGTTTGTCGAAGGCCTTGTTGAGATCCAGAAGTCGAAAGATGCAGCAATCGAAAGCCTTTCTGCAGAGGAGATTGCATGACAGGAGGTAGAACTCGAAAAGCTTTCCAAGATGTTAACTATGAAGAGAGCGGCTCTTGAAGACGCAAAGTTGACTTTCTCCAAGAAAAACATACCTCTGTTGGATGATTTTCCTTGAATGTTTCTCTGTTAAACTTTCATTTAGGTTCTTTTTTTTTTTTTTTTTATTTTGAAAAAACATACTGGATGTCTGGTTCAAAGTTCGGCCAGGTTTTTGATAGGCAGTGGTAGCTTTTGAGGATATTGGATTATTTCTGGGATGAATGGTTTTGATAATATAACTCTGATTATGTTTTGTGAAAGGAATATTTCTTTTATGAAAGTGTTTGCTAGCAATAGGCACAAGACACAGTAGTATGACGGTTTTATTAAGAACCTAAAAACAGATCGTATATCTTGCCCAGTCTAAATTTACTCACTCAGGTTTTTGCGAACACGCCCCTCTCCATGTAAAAGGCGGTTCTTTGGTAGCATCGCCTTGACAAGTCCCCAATCATTTGGTAGAATCTTGACGAGTCCCCGGTTTTCTGGTGTAGTTTTTACATTGGTAACCTTAGGGTTGTCTAGCGGTTGAGTCGGATTGAGTCGCCTTCCCTATCATCTTGACATACGGGTCTAAGAACGAGATCGACAGTCTGATATTGTAGCCGATAGATCAATCCTCCCACTGTGGCAGCCAATTGTTTATGGGTAAAAATCGTTTCCGCCGATTTCGGTAAATTCGGTAGTTGAGTGAGAAAATGGTTTAAACCCTAAACAAATGTGCTGCACGTGAGCACTTTCTAGATTCGAGAGATCAACTGTACAAGTCCGGCCTAAACCAAGAAATGGCCGTTCCGGACTTGCTTCGGTCACAAAGTGGAGGAGAAGGGTTGATTTGGGGAGGGAAGCAAAGAAAGGTGTTGAGACGAGAATAATTGCTGGGAGAGTAGTGTCTCGACTTGTATCGAAAAGTGAAATCTTCGGAAGCTTGCAAGAAATGAAAGCTTTTGGAGAGATTGCAAAGTTGCCTTTCTTTGAGAGTGTTGTATTTTCTCCGACCGAGACTTGTTGTCTGGTGGAAATAGGTAAGACCTATTTATACAAGTCGATATTGAAACGCACCTCGGCCTTATGAAGGAAGAGAGTAAAGGGTGAAATAATGGGAGGGAGGTGGTAACCACAAGGTGTTTATGGGTGAAAACGTTTTCACCATTATTTCCTCATTTATTTGACCGCTTTATTCCTATTCACTCTTTCTTAATGTGAGCGTAGTGCGCTGCATCTTTGTGACCGCCAAACCAAAACCCTAGAGAGTATCCCCGGTTTGTGTTGATGTCTCGAGTGTTGGTTGCACCTGAGTGCAAGTGGCGCTGCTAGAGGCGCGTGTGGCATGTGCCCGGCATGTGCGAGAATGCCTTTGTTGCGGGTTGCACCTTGAGTGCAAGTGGCAATGCCGAGGAGCTGCTAGTGGCGTGTGTGGCATGTGCCAATGGCATGTGCGGAATGCTTATGCGTCGAGTGTAAGTGGCAATGCCAGAGCTGCTAGTGGCGTGTATGGCAAGTGCCAATGGCGTGTGCGGAATGCCTTGATGGTAGGTTGCACGGCTTGCAAGTTAGGATGCCGCGTGCGTGTTTGGCATGTGTCAATGGCACACATGGCCATTAGGGCTATGTCCTGGTAAGAAAAGCTACCGGTGCATGTTGGCATGTGCCAATGGCATGCGTGGCCAACTTGGGTCACGACACTGGTAGGAAAAGCTACCCGGTAGCGTGTTGGCATGTGCCAATGGCATGCATGGCCAATTTGGGTCGCGTCCCGGTAGGAAAAGCTACCGTGAGCGTGTTGGCATGTGCCGATGGCATGCGTGACCAATTTGGGTAGCGCCCAGTAGGAAAAAGCTACCGTGCGAGCGTGTTGGCATGTGCCAATGGCATGCGTGGCCAATTTGGGTCGCGCCCTGGTAGGAAAAGCTACCATCGAGCGTGTTGGCATGTGCCACTGGCATGCGTGGCCAATTTTGGTCGCGCCCTGGTAGGAAAAAGCTACCAGCGAGCGTGTTGGCATGTGCCAATGGCATGCTCGGCTATTAGGGCCACGCCCTGGTGAGAAAAGCTACCAGCGAGCGTGTTGGCATGTGCCAATGGCATGCATGGCCAATTTGGGTCGCGTCCTGGTAGGAAAAGCTACCAGCGAGCGTGTTGGCATGTGCCAATGGCATGCGTGGCCAATTTGGGTCGCGCCCTGGTAGGAAAAGCTATCAATGACGGCGTGTTGGCATGTGCCAATAGCATGCGTGGCCAATTTGGGTCGCGCCCGGGTAGGAAAAGCTACCGGCGAGCATGTTGGCATGTGCCAATGGCATGCGTGGCCAATTTGGGTCGCGCCTGGTAGGAAAAGCTACCATCGAGCGTATTGGCATGTGTCGGCATGCGTGGCCAATTTTGGTCGCATACTGGTAGGAAAAGCTACCAAATGCGTGTTGGCATGTGCCAATGGCATGCTCGGCTATTATAGGGCCGCTCCCTGGTGAGAAAAGCTACCGGCGAGCGTGTTGGCATGTGCCAATGGCATGCGTGGCCAATTTGGCCTAGGTTGCATGGTTTGCAAGCCTAGGTGCGGGCGCTACTTTGGCATGGCGCGGCTAGGGCCAAAGGTAAGGGTGTTTGGCTTGGCGTGGCATGACCAGTGTAGCTAGGGCCAAGGTAGAGTATGTTTGGCATGGCGCGGCTAGCTTGGGCAAGGTGTGGCTGACATGATTTGCCATTGGCACGGAGGTGCGGCTAGCATGGTTGGCATGCTTTGGCGCGTTTAGTGTGGCTGGCATGATTTGCTATTGGCATAGAGGTGCGGCTAGCATGGTTGGCATGCTTCGGCGCGTTTGGTATGTCTGGCATGATTTTCCATTGGCATAGAGGTGTGGCTAGCTTAGGCTTGGTGTGGTGGCATGATTTGCCATTGGCACGGAGGTGCGGTTAGCATGGTTGGCATGCTTTGGCACGTTTGGTGTGACTAGCATAGCTAGGGCCAAGGCGAGTGCGTTTGGCATGGCGGCTAGCTTGGGCTAGGTGTGGCTGGCATGATTTGCCATTGGCATGGAGGTACGGCTAGCTTAGGCTAGGTGTGGGCTGGCAGATTTGCCATTGGCACGGAGGTGCGGCTAGCATGGTTGGCATGCTTTGGCGCATTTGGTATGGCTAGCATAGCTTGGGCCAAGGCAGAGTGCGTTTGGCATGGCGCGGCTAGTTTGGGCTAGGTGTGGCTGGCATGATTTGCCATTGGCACGGAGGTACGGCTAGCTTAGGCTAGGTGTGGCTGGCATGATTTGCCATTGGCACGGAGGTGCGGCTAGCATGGTTGGCATGCTTTGGCGCATTTGGTATGGCTGGCATGATTTGCCATTGGCATAGAGGTGCGACTAGCTTAGGCTAGGTGTGGCTGGCATGATTTGCCATTGGCACGGAGGTGCGAGTTAGCATGGTTGGCATGCTTGGCGCGTTTGGTGTGACTAGCATAGCTAGGGCCAAGGCAGAGTACGTTTGACATGGTGCAACTAGCTTGGGCTAGGTGTGGCTGGCATGATTTGCCATTGGCACGGAGGGGAATTAGGGTTTTGTTCGTTGTAACCCTAATTTGAAAAAATACCCCCTATTAATTACTGACTACATGCATTAAATGTCCTAATAAATGTGTCACCGATGACATTAGGTTATTTGGGGTTTTACGATTTTACCCTTTTGTTTAAAAACCACCATCAACAATAGGAAAATATGTTCTTCAATACGCTTATTAAAAGCATGAATTGAGCATAAAATTGATCCAAGGAGAGTGAAGAAAGGACCTTAGTTAAAACAACAACGATGGGATCATAAGAACTATCCAAACCATTAAGTATCGCTTCAGCTTGTGCGACATCAGATAATGGTTCACCAACATCAGTAAGAGAGTCGCATAGTTGCTTAACCTGAATAATATATCCAGTTAAAGGTTGTGAACCTTTCTGAAGTTTTTGAAGATCCCTTGTTAGTTGCCACACACGAGCACTATCTTCTGAAGCAATAAAACGTTCCAAAGCCAACCAAACATCGCGCGATGTTTTTAAACCGGCCACAAGACCCATAACACCAGGGGTCAAAGATTGAATCAGCCAACCAAGAAGAGAAGCATCATGTTCAGTCCAATGAATATAAACAGGATTAGGGGCTGCAATAGCATCAAATGCAGCATCGCTAGGAAGGGGAAGATTAGGCGTAAGATAAGGTATAGTCTCGTCAACATAACCATACAGTTTATAACCACGAAGAAAATTACAAATCTAAGTCTGGCTCTTTCAAGAAATTAGTTGGCACACGAGAAACAAGTTGTGTGCCAACCTCTCTGAAGGGCCACCCCTATCCTATGGAAAAGAAAATTTCCAACTCTAACATTGGCGACATGACTAGCCGAAAAATTACGTAATCTCTTAAGAAAGTCGATAGTCTCATCACCAAGCCCGCCGAGAGTGGTGAAGGCTAAGGTGCCTAAACCAAACCCCTGAGCATTACACTTTTCCAGATATTTCTTACGTTTGCGTGAGTTAGCTTTGTCAATGGCTTGACCGGGGACAAAGGAACGAACTCCATTCCCTGTGAAAGGAGAAAGCTAGGGTTGGTCGAAGGAGAAAGCTAGGGTTGGATCAAAGAATGATACCAAGTTGAATCTAGTAATATTCTCGCACACACACAAAGAATGAGGACGTAAAACTAAGCGCTAAATGGGAGGCAACCCATCGGTTTTGTATCTCTATCTTTTGTATTTTATTTTTCTTAGCTTTTCATATCATATTTTGATTTCCCACCTTGATTTTACTTAGGATGGGTCAATTACATTGAGGACAATGTAAAGTTTAAGTGTGGGGGAGTGTTTGGATATTTTGCATATAGAGTTTTTAGCCTTTTTGAGTCAATTTTTTTTTTTCAAAGTTTGCATAAAACCTCAAACTTGTAGAGATTTAATTTAGAGTCACTAGCATACTTCTAGGTATGTTTACATAGAGATTCTGACCGACATAACTGAACTTGGAAGTGTTAGGGAACTACGTTCGGATTTCTTGCTTGGTAGAGTGTTAAATAATGGATTTAATCATGCCGGTGATGCAAATGAGGAGCAGAGAGAAATGCATTATTAGAGTTGCTGATCAATCATTAGTGGAGACTACCTATTTTCAAATCAACAGAGGCACTGGACCAAATTTTCTTTGTAGGCGACTAAAGAGCTTTCTTTTGAGTGTGTGTCACCGTACGTTACGCACCGGGTAGAATGGTGAGCTACCCAACCTCCCACCAATAGAAGCACTACTCTTTGATCTCTTGAGTGCTAATTTTGTCAATCATGAGGGTGACGTCTATAGATGAAAACCACCTTCTTGTAGTTTGATTTGCAGTTAGCACCATTCTCTCTCGCCAACAACATATCCATAGAAACACCATCATCATCAACAAGTAGAGTGACATCAAAATCTACAAGGAAAGTTGAAGACGTTTGAGGTTTGATAATCTCTATAGCAATCTTGTAAAATTGGGGAAGCAAGACAAACAGGTCAAAACATGCAAAACACACCCTATAATGACTTCTGTACCACTTTGTGCATTTTTCTTCTTTGAATTCTTTGTTTATAATACATGTGCACCATAACCAACTAGAATCTGCTATATCGCATTTGCACGTTCGTAGTGACCAGCCACAACTAGTGTGAACAAGAAAGCAATTCTTCAATGGTAATTAGAAAAATGGATCAGAACAACCACACTATATGCTAATAAACTAGTACTTGTGCGTTTTTCTTTTCTTTTAATGATACAATCTTGTGGATCTCATTTGTTCTCAATAATGCAATTTTTAATACCATTAATAATTGTAACCAACTAGAATCTGACATTGCACATTTGCACGTTAAAATCGATTGACGACTTTTTTACTCTCATGAGTATGCATTTTCTGGATCTTGGAGTATGACTATGGATGTATTAGCCACAAAGCTAGAGATCCTTTTCTTCGTAGGACTTATTGATGCACCCAACAAGCAGGGCTGCATATGGTTCGGTTTTTATCGGTTTTTGGCAAAACCTTAACCGAAACCAAAGTAATCGGTTTTCCAATAATGAAAACCAATGAAACCATATAACCTATTCGGTTTCATTGGTTTCGGTTTCTACTTGGTTTTGTTAAAAACCAAACGGTTTTTGGTTAACCGAATGTCAAGTCATAATATCAAAATCAGTTCAAATCTAACTCATGATTTCAAAATCAAAGAAGACAATGAGGTAACATGGCGAGGTTTGTTACAATCGCAATACATTTACCTTTGTAATCAAACTCCAGCTTCTAGGTTCGAGTAATGGTGAGGTGATGGTGATCAAACTAGAAGAAGAAGTAAAACAAAGAGAATAAGAAGGTGATGGTGATCCTGGTGGTGGTAGTTTTAGAACCGAGTGAAGTATGGTGGTAGACTGGTAGTTCTTTCACTTTAGGGAAGAACGGGAACAACAGAGATGAAGTTCTAAGAAACATAAAAGATTGAAGAGAAGACTCGAGTGAAATATTATTAGGGTAAAATATCTAACATCCACGGCTAATATTAGTTCAATCTATGGCTAGTAACAATCGATTAACCATATGGTTTTTGGTTTGGTTTTTTTAGGAAACCTAAACCGAAACCGATAGTGTCGGTTTTTTGGGACTGACAACCAGAAATGAACTATTGGTATATGGTTTCGGTTCGGTTCGGTTTAAATTGTTCGGTTTCGGTTTCGGTTTTCGGTTCTGGTTCGGTTTTGTGCAGCCCTACCCACAAGGTCACAACCAGATTTTTCATTGGTCTTTCATTCCCTAACATGCTGCAAGTATATTTTGATCAATAAATCAAATTCGAAAGAACAAAATATACAACCATTGTAAACAAGTTCTCTGGAACATGTACAGCGGAATAACATGGACAAGCCAGGATTGGAATTAGGAAGGGAGGATAAATTTTCCACTATTTGGAGGTAAACTTGTTTAAGATAAATAATGAATAAAAAGACAGATTTAGATCTTCTGGAAAGATAAACATAAATAGACATTAAGAGTCGGATACAAGTGAGTGAGGGAATTGCTCATGACTGGCCCAACCCTTGACTAACAAAAAGTACATAACAAACAGGAATTTCTCAACAATAGTTGGAGAAATAGACTAGGATGACATACTAGCTAGAAACAACAATACAATCACAAATATGAGTTATACATCAAACAAGAGACACAGATGAAGGTTGAAATTGTACAAGAAATGAGAAAATGAATCAATCCTCCAATAACTTATAAACCATCCATTCCTCTTCGGAATCGTCTGAAGAATCCGGCATTTCGGTTAATAACGGAACACGAACATCCTTCATGGTATAAACATAAGGTGCATCTTTACCAGTATAATACCCAGCCCATTTCCCGGCTTGCACCCTACTAGCATTCCACACCATCCCACGTAAGGACATGACTTTTTTCGGAAACTTGTTTGGATTCTCTTCTCTCGCATATTTTCTAATGACTTTGCCATCGATTAGCCATTCAATCAAATCTTTAGACCATTTGATTTCGTAATCGTGAAACCCTTCACTACAATCAAAGCCTAATTCATGAACTTGTTCTCGGCTATTGTCAGTCGCAGTAACATATGCATTAGTTCGAATACTTCTCTTATTATTACCTAAAAAGTTGAAACCGATCGAATGTATAGGTCTATAATGCATAGGTGAAGCAACACGAAAATTGAAATTTAAACCAGTCGTGTCACCAGTGGGACACTTAATTTTAGCTCCAAACGTACCGTAGCGATATTCCGCTTTTGATCTCCAATTTGAACCACATCTTTCGTCGAAAACTACACTGATTTTATTTGTTTCTGCTTCCATTTTGTGAGTACATGCTTCTGGATTGAACTCAACATATATCTCTTTGAGTAATACGGTATGATGGATTTTTTGAGTTTCTTGATCTGCCATTAATTTCTCTATAGTGTTTTGCTCTTTTTTTTATTTTTTTGTGGTGATGAAATTGTAGATGATGATTATGAGAAGAGAAGAGTGATTAGAGATGTATTTATAATGGAGGTATTTTCTTTAAAAAAAATAAATACATAAATGATTTGAAGTTGACGCGGCCCGGTGGAAGTTTATCCATCTATGGAATACCTTAACCAGGAAGAATCCGCTGTGTCACGCTTGCACGTTAAACGTGATTGGCAATTTCTCACCTTTCTTTACTCAAGTCAGTAACGTGGATGGCAATTAAAATATTCGGTGTTGTACAAATATGTTATACTCCCTCCGTTCCACCATTAGATGACCTACTTGGTATAAGATCTTGTCCCATCATTAGTTGACCTATTTCACTAATCAAGGGGATATCTCTAAAACTACCCTTTTGATTGATTATCGGTATCATAAGAAATATGTATAATTTGATATTCATGTTTATACTCGTTACATAGGTGTTTTAAAATGATTTTCAACGGTACAAAATTTATGAAAATCTATAGTATAGTTTGAGAGATAAATGATTTCTAAAATTTACAAATTATTATCCATAAGGGTATAGTTGTAAAAAATATTTAAAACACTCATTTTGGTTGTTCTGATCCACTTTGGGTCCTTTCCTGGACGGTTGTAAGCGGGGGGATTTCGCTCTTGTTTCTTTTCATATGCACAAAAGTTTATTTTTCAATCCTGGTAAAGGGGCGGGAGGAATCGGTAGAGGGGCGGCATGTGTGATAGCAATGTCCCTTTTATTGGTTAGGGGGTGTCTATAGGGGGTGTAGTTTTACTAAATTACCCTTTTCACTTTGAAATGGTCTAATTTACCCTTATTCTTTTGATTGAAAAGACTAAATTGTCCTCCATCATATAAACCTAATTAGGATGAGAATCAAAATCGGTTTTTTTTTTTGTTTCATCTTCCCCACTCCCATTGTAGTAAACACCACCTCCATTAAAGTTTGAAAATTCATCGTCTTGATTAATCGGCGATTCGCAAAATTGATAATCGTTGATTGAAGTCTACATTATAGATGACGAAGAAGAAGAAAGTTGACGAAGATTGTAGCGATTCTAATCGAGCAAATGTTCCATTAGGTGAAGAACATCAATCCCAACTTCAAACCCCTCCATAGGAGAAATCGGTGGAATGACATACATGAGGTATGTTTTGCGGAACCCATTTAGGTTTAGTTTAATATCTTCGTTTTAATTTCAACTTCTATCAAAAATTAGGGTTTTAGGTGAAAAATCAAGTTTCCATATCCTGGGTTTTTATTAGTTACGGTTGCAATTTGTTCCATTATGAACAAGTATGTAATGCTTTTGATGGTGATACGGTTTGTAACAATTGAAATTCGCTGAAATACCAACCGTATGTTCTTAGGGACTGAGTTTTTTTATCCAGTTTGGTTGATAACTTACACGGAATTACCAATCGATTGTTTCTCCGCATGTTAATTTTTTTGCTTACGGTGCCTATTTTTTGTTAGTTACCAACCGTGTATTAGGTACGATTCATAATGGAATGCATTTGTAAGTATAATATCCTGTCTTTGAAAACCTTGTGTCAAGTATTGTTACGGTTGATAACGATAAGAAAGTTACCAACCGTGTACTAGGGACGGTTCATAATTGTGTACATTTGCAACCGTATATTGTCCTGTGTTTGAAATTTTTGTCAAGTATTGGTACGGTTTATAACGATAAGAAAGTTACCAACCGATTCTATATACGGTTTGTTTAATTGTTTTTTTACGAACCGTATCCTTGATACGGTTTGAAACGGTTGTAAAGTTACAAACCGTATATGGCTTTGGTCACATTTTTTTTGGTTTGTTTGTTGCATTTTGTTTGTTCAACCCTTAGGAATTCATTCAAATTATTACTTGTGTAGGAATCCTGATAGGGTGAAGAAAAAAGAGAGGGAATAACTTAACTCCGATTGATCACACACCCACCCCTCGCGGTGACAAGCATTTAGGGTAGATCATAGAGGTGTCAACAAGAATGCGAAGAAGAAGAAGAATCAATTTGAGATTAGGCTTAGAGAACCATCTGTGGGTAACTCTGGTGTTGAATTAGAAGGAGCTGAACCTAATGATCAAGAAATTGAAGAGGTAGGAGTTGAAAAGAACCTGGAAGAAGATGATGATAATGAAGAGGAAAGAAGAAGGAAATGGCGAAGAAGAGGAGGATGAAGAAGAAGGAAATGGTGAAGATGAGGAAGAGGAAGAGGAAGAAGATAATGAAGATGAGGAAGAGGAACCAAATGATGAAGATGAGGAAGAGGAAGCAAATGATGAAGAAGGAGTACAAAACAAGGGGAAAGAAATTGTTGTAGCTACAACTCCGGCTCAGCTCCGCTAAACCAAGGAAAGAAAAGAAAGCCGAAAGGAACTTTTTTGCACCAAAAGGGTTGCATATTCCTAAAGGAAAAGACTGTTGTTGCCAAGGAAGAAGAATAAAAGACCTTGGGGTGAGGCACCAGATAAGTCATCAATCTTATTTGGTTATACCAATTCTGGGCTTCAAAAGTCTGCGAAACTAGGGTATGTTTCTCTTAACACATTGTTTTGTTTTAAGTTATTTCGTTTTTTTTTTTTTTTTTTTTTGTTTTTATGCACATCCTCATTAATCTCGGTTTAACAAAATATTTTTAAGGATCATGCAAGGGCGATCAAATTGGTCAAGCATCAAAGAGCTAGTCATTGGATATTAGGCGAAGAATGTGGTGATGTTCGTAGTCTAGTGTCAAGTTCGGGATTAGGGCACTGGAATTTTGAATACCCAATTGGAGTATGATAGTATAATCGTATCTCGCCTTCGGGGAACGATATTGGTGAAAACGATACTTTTCATCTCCCATTTGGAGAGATGACAATAATACCGGACGATGTGAAGCAAATTCTTGACTTGGAAGTTGAAGGAAAATCAGTATATGAAGGTTTTGATAACAACATGTCTTGGACTGATCTCTCAGACCTTGTTGAAGAAACACTTGGGTGGGGTAAAGACGAGACCGAGATGGAGTTTATGTTGGCTGGTGGTTATGACCCTTCGGAACCAAACAAGATTAACAAGGTAAAGAAGCTGTTGTTGAAAAAATTTGAGGACGAAGTTTGGAGACACCCTCAAAAAGCAATTGGCGGCGAGGTGATAGACGACACAAGGGCTAGGCGTACGGCCACATCATATTTGTTGTATTCTATTGGGACCGTATTCATGCCCGATAACTCGGAAATAGGGTGAATGTCCATTACCTACAATTGTTGAAGGATTTGAACAAGACCGGGAGAGTATTCGTGGGGCACCGCCACGCTTGCATATCTACTTGAAAGTCTAAGAAAGGCCTCGAAAGTGGAGACTCTTTGAAATTCTTTGGGAATGTTGCGCTTCTAATGGTAAGTTTGGTTACATTTTATCATTTTTTTATTTTATGATTGTTTGTTATATTTATCTTTTGTATTCATGTCCCAATTGCTTAAATTGTTTTATATTTTCTAGGCTTGGGTGTATGACCACTTTCCGAGCTTGAGACCTCCCCTTTGAATGGAAGAAGATGATGATAGACCTACGGGAAAGAAGTTTATGTTCTTTGGTAGACAAAAAAGGAACAAAGAAAAGAGGCTCATTCAAGTGAGGGAGGAAATAGATGCTTTCACGGTTGAAGATGTTATCTTTGACCCTTATTTGAGGATTCAAAATGGAGTTGATGTTCGTCGGTTCACACATACCTCGAGCTACAACGGACCATTGTATCATGCCACACGGGTTATGTTATGACCAATCCTCGTCGAACTCTACGCCAAATTGCTCATATTCAAGAAAAGGTCGTTAGGGGAAAACTTCAAATTATCCAAGGATGGATCCGAGACAAGAGGCCCCACCATTGTACTCAACTACCGCCCAACTCCGACGATTGATGTTTGGAACAACCGCCATCAACGAGAATACCAACTCAAGCGGGGGAGAGGCAACGGCTTGTAACAACACGAAAGAAGCTGTTGATGATTACATAGAATGGTATTATCATTTTGGTCATCCACATGTGATTAATAATGATCCGGAGGCCCAACCACTTATTCAAAAGGCAATAGAAAAAGGAAGGTCCGAGGAGAGCAAAGAGACAAAGGGACTATTTGGTATGACTTGAGGAAACTATATTTCATGACGGTGCGTAACTTTGTTATCCTCATGACTTGGAATTTAGTTCTAATTTATATTTCTTCGGTTATGGAATAATCTCTTAAGACTCTTTTAATGTGTTAATAGAAAGAGCGAGGACAACGGTTGGCAAATAGCATGACTTCATGCATCCGTGCTAATGGTGTGATTAACGCTCCTCAACAAAGGACCTTACAAGAGCAAATAAGGAACATGCATGATCCAACCGGGAAAGAATTGTACGAGGGTTGGTCACCGAAGAAAGATGTTTAAAGAGGGGCGAAAGTCCATTGGAGGTGCGGGTACTAGCCATATTCGGTCGTCATCCAAGCGAAGAGACGCATGGTGTGGGTACTAGCCAAAGAGGTGGTCGTGGTCCCGGTGGTCGTCGTGATGGTCCTCGCACTCGTGGTGGTGGTACCACCAACAAAAGAGCTCGTGGTCCTCGTGGTTAATTATGGTTATGTGACATTTAATAGCAGGACAACTTCTTATTTCTTAGCTTTGTGTGGTTGTTTTTAGTTTATGGATATTAACAAGAACTAATGATTGTGTGGTTAGTTTTTAGCTTATGGATATTATCACAAACATGTTATGAATTGTGTGGTTATGGATTTTAGCTTATGAATTACTTGGAATGAATTAACATGTTATCAACTGTGTGGTTAGTTACTAGGAATGAATTCTTGTTGGTGCCCTTCACTTTGGTCTAAAACATCTCTACCATCTAGAAAATACTCCATATCAGGATCTCCATCAAGAGGTATGTAGTATTTGTTTTGTCTATCGTATAAAGATTCACCCATCTCAAATTTGCCCTTTGGAATCACTCATTTTGGTGGAGTGAATCAAAATCTAGGGTTTCACAAATATCACAAAAGTTTTTTCTTCTCCTCAATTTTTTTCTTTTTCTTATAACTCTAAACATCTGATTTTTGATTCTATAATAGTGAAAAATTAATTATCAAAATTAATCTTGATTATCTACACTAATCTTGATTATCATTACTAAACTTGATTATTAACAATAAGGGTTATTTAGTCATTTCCAGGGTTTGATTGATAAGGGGCACTTGAATTTACTTCTAATGACCTTTTTTGTCTTATTAGGTTGCCGCCCCTCTACCATTTCATGCCGCCCCTTTACCAAGATTGTTATTTTTTTACCGATTAAAAATTTCTCGCACATCGTCTGTCTGACTCAAGTCAGTAACGAGGCAACAATATATATAACAAGAATCAACACCAGCTTCATAATAAAATCGAGTGGTTTCTAAAGTTCAAGTCTAGTTAACTCATGCATGGTCTAAAAGTAACTAGTTGGTTGGCTGAGAGTGAAGTCAAGTTGTGGACTTATCAAACATAAGACAAGCTTTTTAACCTACTGTCCGACACCATAATTTCTATCAGCTATGGGAACTACACGCTCATCAATATTAAGCTATGGAACTACACGCCCATCAACACTGTCGAGAATTGTAACTTCTGCGGGCAGCAAAGCAACCAAATAAGCTGTTTTGACCAACTCACTTGAAGGACCGTTTGGTGTTGAGAGGAAGGAAATTATAAAGCATTTCTTTGCACATACAACTGTAAAAGTGTACGTTTTTCCTACTTGGAAAATAGTTGATTCCTAATGTATTTCTTTGGGATACGAGCATATGTCCAAGGCCAGCAATTTGCTCGGTACTTCTTTCGCATTTCAGACTCACAGTTTTCAATCTCCAATTTCCAATGAATATTGTTTTTTGCCTGTTAAAACAAAGAACGGAAAATGGATCATTTGTCCAAAAGAATTTAAAACACGGTTTAAATGGACGAGTAAAAAATTTTATGGGTGAAATGGACAAAAAAAAATAGCAAGGATGAAACTGGATTCATCCTGGCTTAAACTTAAAAAATATCGAGGATGAAACCGGATGCATCCCGTAAAATAAAAATAAGAAAAAATATTTGAAAATGGACCAGGATGGCGGAGTTTACATCCCGCCATTTTTAAATTTTTGTCCATTTAAACAAGATATCTAAATCATTTGTCCTTTCACTCGGAAATTTTGATTTTGATCTTTTTTAACCAAGTTTGTGAACAAAGAAGTTCCTTGGTTGCTTACTTTTTCAAACAGCATTTTGGTCGCTCAATCTTTTTTATCTCTCTTTTGTTAGTTCACACAGCATTTTGGTTAGTCAAAACAAAATCCTCAATTCTTCATTAAAACTCCATTTGGTACAAGAACACAACAATTGGATAAGGTTCAACAATTACAGAATTATTAGTGTAACAAAGAAAGAAAGAAAGAAAGAAACAGATAATTCAGCTAAATAAAGCGCACACACACACATACAAGATGCAGAATGCACCTTGGAAGCTAAAAGCAACAAAACATAGAAAAACAGCTCACCCTATCCTCAGATGCCTCCAGCACCGCAGTTAACAACGGAACACGAACATCCTTATACATACAAGCATACGGTGCATCATCTCCTTCATAAATCCCAGTCCATTCCCCTTCATTAATACCACTAGCATCCCAAACTGAAGCATACAAAAACATAGCTTTCTCAGGAAACTCTACACCTTCTTCATTATCATCTCTTCTAATAACCTTCCCATCGATTGACCATTCAATATAATCTTTAGACCATTTAATTTCATAATCATGAAACCCATCACTACAATCAAATCCTAGATCATGAATTTGCTCTTTACTACCAGTACCACCAGTATAGTGATTTGTCTGTACAACTCCTTTATTATTACCTAAAAACTCAAAATCAATCTCATCTTGGGATTTATCACCTTCTAATGAAGAAAGATAGAGATTGAAATTCAAACCGTTTGTATTCCCATCAGGACATTTCATCTTTGCTCCAAATGTACCGTACTGGTAACGAGTCTTTGTTCTCCATCTTGATCCACCTCTTTCATCGTAAAGAACAGTGATTTCATTTGTTTCTAATGTATGAGTACACACTTCTGGAGTGTAATCGACAGTTATTTCTTTGAGTAGTGTAGTTTGATGGATTTCTGGGTCCGACATTGAAGCTTTAGAAAGATCTTGACTTTTGAGGAACTTTTTTGTAATAATGAGCGGAGAAGATGGTGATATAGTTAAGAGAGAAAGGCGGTAAAATATTTTTTTTTTTTTTTTTTTTGGGGCACGTTGTTAACACTTCTTCTGCATCATGTGAGAGAGACAACGAAGATATTTCCAGCAAGATCACTTCATTATTGGACATTTGGACTGTACTTCTGTCGACGCATTTGTATGGGTGGCAATGGATGGTAGAAAACGCACAATTATATCTGATTCTGTTTACACGAGGATCTCATTATGGCTCCTCCTCCTCCTTTATAAAATTGTAAAATGTCGTGTAACACGAGGATCCTTCCAAAAATTTACATAGAATATATACCTGTTGTTAGGGGCCCCTACCTGTTGTTCCATTCACTAGGTATATATTTCGGCGGAGACAGTAATAATCTTTGTGGCGCTTATAGGGATATTTGAAAGAACTCATTCGGAACTAGATTTCCCAATTTAGCCACCTTAGTATATGGAAAATATGTCACAAGCTTTTTAACCTCGTGATATTGATTGGTAATTTATTGTGCACAGAATTAATACTGTCCGACACAAGGACCATTTGATCTTTTGAGAGGAAGGAAATTGCAAAGCTTTTATTTGTGCTTATTCAATACATCTTATCTTGTAGAAGGTGAAGTTAAGAATTCTGCATTTTACTAAGAAATGTTAACGAGGAATAGTATTAGTGCCTATGATTTGCAGACTCTTCACTTTTTGATACAAGAAGTAGAAGAGTTTCACATCATTTCTGTCAGCAAAGAGGTAATTTTCCTATTTTCTGCTTTGAATCCAATTCTTATCAGCTGTAATGGGGTTTTCAGAGGTAATCATGGAGTGTGAGACTTTCGTTTTGTGGAAAGGGATCATAGAGGTACATTTTTGGACTTGGCAAAAAAAAAAAAAAAAAAGATCACAGAGGTACATTTGGGGGTGCCTCAGCTGGTGATTTAGGCGGTGTATGTGTAGAACCATTCAACTTCAAATATTATAGCTGGAATTTGTGGCTTTGGTTGATGAGTGGGCTATTTTGAAGCAGTTTCAAAATCTCTATTTTGAACCATTCAACTCCAAAGTTGTTTTGTTTTCTTTTGTGAAGGATCGTTGGTTTTTCCAAGCCAGATTGTGTAGAATTAAAGTATTTTGAGCTGTATAGAGTTTTGTCATGAGAAACAAATTTCTTAATTGACAACCTTGCCAAGAGAGGTGCTGTCGTGCAAGGATGAAGAGAGGGGAAAAAATTGTATACGGTGACTCGGTGAGCAACCAGGCTTCCTTGTGGGCTTAGTATCTTTTTTCTACTTATTCCAGATTGGAAAATTTGCTGGTTGGTCCAAAGCCCATTAAGTTAGTTATACTAGGGTCCAACCAGATTTTAGACTTATCACTAGGTCCATAATTATTTGAAACAAGCAAAATGACCACATTACCTCAGCACCACAAACGTGTAAACTCCACCACCTTCTCTTTCCCGTACCAAAACCGCTGAAAATGGTCGAATTCATTAAATGAAATTTCATTCAGAGAGAGAGTTCAGAGAATCAAAACCCAACCCAAATTTTCCATTCATTCTTAGAGTTCAGAGAAAAATCCATTCATTCAGAGAGTTCAGAGAAAAAATTTTGATTCATTCAGAGAATCAAAACAACAATTCTGATTCATAGAAAAACCCTAAAAACCTAGATTCTGTTCCGATAATGGTTACAAAAAGAAAAATCACAAGAACAATCCAAGAAGAAGAAACAATAATGGATGATAGCACTGCTCCTAGAACATCAGAAGACGATTCAAGAAATTCAAGACGAAAATAAAAGAGGAAAAAGAGTAAAAAGTTTGAAACACCAAAGAAAAAAGCTTCTAAAGGTTCATCGGACGATGAATCTCCAGATGTAGTAACCCGAAAAGGAAGAAAACCGGGTAAAAAGGTACCAAATCAGAGAAAAGGTACTATTTCTAACACTTTTAGTATGCTATTTGTGTTTCTGGGACATAGATCCACCAGTACATATGTGAGGTACTGATGAAAAATTGATGAATACCCATCATAGTTTACATGCAACTTCTACTTTGTGTTTCTAGCACTTAGATTTGGCAGTACATAACTAAAAAACTGTAGAATAATAATCAAAAGTGATTTCCAATGTTAATAGTTTGTTTCTGATACATAGAACCACCAGTACATATGTGAAGTACTGAGGTTTTTTTATGATTTAGGGTATTTTTTACCAGTACATAAGTCCAATAGTGAATGGGTAACATTGTTTATGAGTCTATTTATCATTGTCAGTAGATATCTCAAAAACTGTTGAGGCAATAATCTTGGATTGTCAGTACATAATAAAAAAACTGTTGAAAAACAGTTTGTGGCATGCCTAGATTTGCAAATACTGAGACATTATAGTGTTTATGTTCTAAATTCATCAGTTTCTTTGTTTATGTGTCTATTTTTCCTTTATGTGGTGATAATGATCTTTTGATATGCAGTACATAAGGCCAATCTTTTGATTGTTTGTGTTTGAAAACGATGAATATTACAGTCCACAATTGCTATCTGAAATAAAACCAATTAAATGTTGCGGGAAAGGTTGTGCCAAAATCATTTAGAAATTGTATAGGTTTGGTTTCACTGACATTACATAGCCCGGTTGCAAAAATGAAGGCGCAGTAACTATACTTTGAGTGAAGCCACATTGCAAAAGATAGGCGAATCTTCTTATGGACAGATTTTCTTGATGTTCTGGCATACTAAGTAATAATGAAAGTCATTGGAAAAAGTTGGAAGGTGCTGCGAAGAAGTACTTGAAGTGTTACAAAAAGGGTCGAGTCAAGAATGAGCTCACATTTGAGTTTGTTAGAAGAGGTGAAACACACATTATCACGTCGACACCGGAAAAAATGGGTGTAATGTTTGGAATGCCAAGAATGGCAGGAAGAAGAACTGATGACACCATTTTGATGGGAGGCGGTGGATGGAGACGAAACCATTCTACATTAGACACTTTGGCGACAAAAACATGGTTACAAGATCAATGCTACAAGATACAATCATGAACCTGCTCAAGCGTCACTGGAATCAAGAAGAAAGTGCGACAATCGCGGTGATGATGATGAGTGATGAAGAAGTACCGGATAGTGAAGACGATGAAGATATTGAGTACAGGATACCAAGAGTAGAACCGAGCAAACAATTGAAGATATGGTCAAGCTACTGTACTTTTTGTTTATGTGTATTACTTTGTTTTTTACAACAAAAGATGCTCATAAACTAAAAGAAAAGTACTTTGGTTTAGTTGATGATCTCGAGAAGTCAAAGAATGTATCTTGGCGACACGATACACAGTTTCTTAAAAAAAGAAAATCAATCGGAACTACAACACTCGATGACATCCTTTGGTTGTGTCGTCTATTTCTTGGTATCGATCATCTAGTACAAGCTTTTGTTTCTTACCAAGTACATATTTACTCTACTTTGTCATTTAAGATTACGTATTTGATTCTATTGATGTTATTTTGTCACGGTTGTTGTATGCGGAGCATACTCACTTGGTTCAACCACCGGCGTTACCGGATGATCGATACCTTCCAAGAGCGGCAAGGTGGAACATCAAAGAAATATCTCGCTGAGTTTCTAAAGGATATGGAGGCTTCGCAATAGTGATAAGTCCCTAAGAAAAATAATACATATTACTAGGATGAGTTTTATTTCATTATGCTTCTTGTAGTTTTGGTTTAGGAAACAATGATGCACCGGTACATATCTAAAAAACTCATTAAAGTTGGTGAATTAAATTATAATTATTTATGTTTTCATACATGAAATGATTTGTTGTTTTGATGATATCATGAAATGATTGTGCTTTTGTGTGTGTGTGTGTGTGTGTTATGTACTATTGATTTGAGTACATATATGTTATCTTGATACAAAAAGCGGTGAATTTTCATTTTCTTTTCCAGTTCTCCGAGGAATTTAAGAAACCATATACTACGGACGAGAAGGAAATGTTGAATAAAATTGCCGATAGGCTTCCGAGTTGAAGACGCACGGTGGAAGAATATTGGAAAGAGAAGTTTGAAGATTTGGAAGAGACGCATGAAGATTTGAGGCTTACAATTGCTTCAAAATGGGGCGAGTTGCAGAGCAGCAAAGAGGGCGGCCTCCCCATTGATGTGATTAAACTAGAAGAGCTGTTGAGTGATATATATTACATGGCTTACCCACCTCCAGAATCGAACTCTGAAGATGAAGAATTTAGAAGTGTTTCAGAAGACCATGTTCATCTAAGTGGTAATACAGACGACAGCATTCCGTCAGCAACAACTCCCTTAGTAACAGAGGTTGAAAAGGAAATCCAAGTTGATGCACAAGAAACCCCAAATGCACAGAAAGCTACTCCAACTATGCCTGTTATGGGGAGCTCAAGAAAATCCCTCACAATTTGATTTTGAGGTTTCACAGTTTAAAATTTGGGCTCGAACTGATTTGGAACGAAAGGTGAAAGAGCTGCAAGAGGAAAAGAGCATGCCAGAACCGTCATAGGTAAGTTATATTCCTTCTAGTATTAGTTTTGTTTGTAAAAAACAAAAACTTGTCAGTACATATCTGCTATATTGAAAAAACATACAAGTACGTATTCGCATTCCGATTAAAAACATATCACCTTATGTTGAATAATAGACTCGAAAAGGTGAACTCCAACAAACAGCAAAGAACACAAGTTCTTGGTAATATTGAAGACGAAATTGGTTCTCTTAGAGATAGGCAATGTGAGCAAATTGAATGTTACACTTCTTATGGTTTATTTTATCATTTGTCGTATTGTAAGGTGACTTGATTTGGAACTTCATATATGTAGGGTGCATCTATTAAAGAAATGTTGCCGAATATGCACTTTGTGCCCTTGGTGTGTGAGCTACCGAGTCTCAAAGAGCTTCATACTGTGCCGATGGAGAAACTGATTGAGCTGGCCATCCATGGCAAGGATATTTATACCGGCGAGTACGCAAAGTATCTAGAAGCTGAAATTATGGGAGATTCTTATCCATCCTTAGGAATTCTTTCTCTGGAGTACCCGTCGACCGGTAGTTTACCAAGCTTGGAAAAAATGGAATCTTCTCAAATCTTTGATAAGTATTACGTTAAAGATCTGGATCCTCCATCACAAGCTTCAAGACCAATTTTTGACTTGGGTTTAGGACCAAATGATCAAAATGTTAAAAATGGAGAAGAAGTGCAGCAACATGCAATTGATCTAGGTGCAGCTGATCCAACTCAAATCCATCTTGCAATGCGCCTGCGCACAATGAAGTCATAGTTGTTAGAGGAGCATCGGATCAAGCTCAAATGGATCCCTCGTCTGAGCAACCTCAAATCAATACTTTACATACGCTTAAAGAAGCCTCTGAAATTATTTTAGCCGTAGCCGTCAAAGCTCGTATGAAAGATGATCTTCCGCAACCTCAACAAGAAGTATGAACATGTTATAAAACCTAGTACATATATGATTCTGATGCATAGAACCATCAATACGTATATGTTTCTTTTCGTCAAATAGTTTTTTTTTCTGATTTGTTTCAAATGCAGGAAACAAGGAAACCTTGGGATCCAATTCCATTCAATGAAGTGGAAAGGAAGAAGAAAATGAAGAATGACAAAAAACAACAACTTGACCCATTTGAAGGAGAGAGCTACAAAGAATTAGAGAGTCTTGTATGTACTTAAATCTACTTCTTTAATGAATCTATGTTTTGTTTTTAATGATGCTTTTAACTTATATACTAATGCCGCCGATTTGAAACAGAAGTCTCTAGTTTTAGATCTTTGAAAAGGCAGAGGAAGCTCAACTAAAGAAGAATAGGAGCGCAGAAAAAGCTAATGTATATGCTGAGACTCTACAAATTCTTGCTGACCTACATAAGGTAGTTATAATTAGCAAAAAAGTGAAAAGTAACATCAAATATGTAGGATCATAATATCACAACGGACAAGGTTCGCGGGATTAATAAACGACGGTGTCGCGAGGGAGTCGCAGGGAGCTAAAGTAAACGACGCGATGAATAACGACAAACAAAACAATTGGAAGACATGAAACCTGGCGAGGGCTAAGAAGTGTCGCGAGAATGAATATTCGTGCATTTGCGACACTTCGAGAGACATTCCCGAAAATAAAGGATAGCTTAGCTGTCATCCACTATGTATTACCCTATATAAAGGGCTAAGTGAGTCTGTTGGGGGGGGATCTTTTTGAATGATTAAGCAAGTCATTAGGAGAGAGAAAGTTTAAGAGTGTTTTAATTACCTTTGGTGTAATTCTATTTTCCTGTGTAAACATTTCATGGAATCAATTAATAAATATTCTTGATCACACATCTTTCAATGAATTAATTAAGCAAACCGAGTAAGGGGTGTAGTGTGGGATTTCCTGCAACTACATATGCGCTAGAAACAGGGGAGAATCATTGGAAAAAGAGAGAAGATTGCAATTAAAGTTGTTTAAATCGGGAAAATGAGAAAGGAAAATCTTAAATCGGATGAGGCGGAGGAAAAAGATATGGCATGCGGCACGGACACGAGAGCAATGATTAGTGAATTTCATGAAAATATCGGAGGAAGAATACACAAACGGGATTTTGCGGGAAAGAAGATTACGGATAGAGAAATGGCATCACCTTTGAAGGATTGGGAAAAGCAAGAGATAACATTCACGGCGGGGGAAATATCCAAAGAAGATTTGGATCACACATCTCCATTGGTGATCGCAATCAACGCGTATAAGGAAGGAGAGGAATCGGAGAACACGGTGAAAACATGGGTGATGAATGGAGTTTTAATCGATACAGGGAGTCTGGTGAACATCATGTTCTATCACGCTTACAAAAAGATGGGGTATAAAGACGAAGATATGATTTTCGCGGCATACAATATTCAAGGTTTTGGTAAATCCATAACAAAAGTTAAAGGGGAGATAAAAATACGTATTCCATTAGGAGGAGTCGAAACACAGGTGACATTGAGCGTAGTAGATATGGAATCACCGTATAACTTATTACTAGGAAGACCATGGGTACATGCAATAAAAGCTGTGGCGTCGACGCTTCATCAATGTATCAAGTTTCCTACACCAACTGGAATCGGCGAGATCAAAGGGGATATTACTAAAGGAAGAATATATTATAAAAATGAAGTAAAGTGTTGCGAGGAACAAGTAAACAAGCGAAAGAATATATCAAAGTATCGCAAAAAGATGGCGAGGGCGGCTAAGAAAGAAGAAGAGTTCAGAGTTTACATGATAAGAGCAAAGGAAGGAAAAGGCATACCTAGCGAGACCTCGGGAGAAAAAATTGATCTTGCGAAAGAACCAAAAGGACCAACCCCTATGGGAGAACCGAAGGCCAAGTTACGTCGCGGCGGGAACAAAACCAAAGAAGTGAATATTGGAACTAAGGAAAAACCCAAGATGCTAAAGATTGGAACTAACATGGGAGCGGATGAAGAGAAAAGAAGCTGTCGATCCGTTGCGAGATTATAAAGACATCTTCGCGTGGGATATGGATCAAATGCCTGGTATAGATCCGTCGATAGCCTGTCACAAGTTAGAAATTGATAAAAATGTGAAGCCATTTAAACAAAGAATTAGAAAGATAGCAACAAAGATATCACCCTCGGATAGAAGAAGAAGCTGCAGAAGATCTTGGATGTAGGAATTATTAGACAAGCAAAATATCCCGAATGGATAGCGAATATGGTTATAGTTCCAAAGAAGAACAAGGGAATAAGGATTTGCATTGATTTCATTTGATTTAAATAAAGCTTGCCCTAAAGACAGGTTTTCCATTGCCGGATATTCCACAACTAGTCGAATCGGGTGGGAATGAAAGAGTATCGTCTCCGGACGGATACAAAGGTTACAACAGATTCCTCTCGCCGAGGAAGATCAAGAGCATCTTTGCTTTCTTTGCTCCAAGAGGATTATCTTGCTATACTAAAATGCCGTTTGGTTTGCGAAATGCTTTGGAGCAACGTATCAAAGGATGGTAGAAGAGGTATTCGCGAGAATGGATACATAAAATACTAGAGGTATACGTAGATGACATCTTTGGTAAAAAGTAAGAAGGCGGAAGATCACGTGCGAGATCCGAAAGAAATTTTTGAGCAAATGAGGCGTTTCAACATCAAAGTCAATCCGAGAAAAATGTACCTTCGGAGTTGCGTCGGGGAAGTTCTTGGGTTACATTGTATCAAAGGAAGGAATACACGTTGACCGGAGAAAGTAAAAGCGATTCGCGATATGCCGACACCGCAAACAGATAAAGGATGTTCAAAAAAGTGAATGGGTTGTTAGCATCACTAGGAAGGTTCATCTCGCGGTCATCGATAAGTGTAAACATTTTTTCAATTGCGTTTTAAAAAAGGATCGAAATTTAAGTGGACGGACGAATGTGAAAAGGCTTTACAAGGGATCAAAGAGCATTTAATGGATATATCCATTATGCGGAAGCGAACCGTGAGAGGAATTATTAATATACCTCGCGACAACTTCGCATGCCTTAAGTGCGGTTTTACCGCGATGACGGACGTGAGAGTAGAAAAACCAATCTATTATATCGCCAAAACTTTCAATTCCATGAAAGAAATTATTCGAAGATCGAAAAAATTAATCCCGGCATTAGTTTATGCAACATTCAAGCTTCGCATATATTTTCAAGCGCATACTATTAAGGTAGTAACGAAAATACCAATTGAGTCAGTGATGAAACACTCAAAAGATCGGGAAGAGTTGAAAGATGGAATGCTCAAATAAGCCATTGTAAACTCAAGTATGAGATATTATCCTCAACTAAGTCACAGGTTGTCGCAGACTTTTTAGCAGAATTTCCATTGGAAGAAGATGAAGCGATAGATGAGATGATGGACGTAGAAGAAGAATATGGAGACCCAAAATACCTGCTAACCGAGCAGACAGAGGATGGGAAATATTAGTAGATGGATCATCAAATGGAGAAGGAAATGGAGTGGGAATTGTTATGATTTCACGGAAGGAAATAAATTAGCTTTCTCTTTTAGATTGGAGTTTGAATCCACGAATAATGAAAGCAGTATGAAGCTATAATACATGCTCTGCGACTTGCAATAGAAATGAAATTGGAGAATATAAGGATTACCAGTGATTCGCAACTAGCAATTCACCAGTAATGAGAGAAATACACTACAAATAATCCATCTTTGAAAAAGTATAAGAAGCATGTCGAAGAATTGTCGGCACGAGATACCGAAAATAAAATGGAGGCACATATCAAGGAGAGATAATAGACTCGCAGACGCTTTTGCCTTTATATCAAGTATGATGACAGACCCGACCGCGAGGAATATCAAAATACGTACACTACCGGCGCCATCGATTAATAAAGAGGAAGAACAAGAAGCGAGATATAATGATGGTAGTAGATGAAATGCAATGTCGCGAGGAAGAGGCGGAGAGTAGAACTTCATGCGTACTTAATGAAAGGAGAGGTACCAAGAAATAGATTGGAGGCACACAAGTTAAAGAGCCGGGCAACAAATTATGAATTACGAGATGGTGTGCTTTATCGGCGATCTTTTGATGGGCCTTCACTTCGATGTCTAACAAGGAAAGAAGGAGAAACCATATTGAAGATCTTGCATAGTGGGGATCTTTGAAATCATAGCGGCGGGAGATCTTTGGCATACAAGGCAAAGACGCAAGGATATTATTGGCCATATATGCACGAGGACGCAAGAGCAATATCAAGACGCTGCGAGGACTGTCAAAGACATGGAAAAAAAGATACACGCGCCGGGGGCACTGTTAAATTCTTCCACAAGTGTGTGGCCTTTTGGAAAGTGGGGTTTAGATATTGTGGGACCATTTTTACCGAGAACAGGACAAACAAGGTACTTAATCGTCGCAACGGACTATTTCACAAAATGGGCAGAGGTGAAAGCGGTCCAGCATATTCGCGATAAGGATGTCTTTACTTTCATATTTGAAAATATTATATGCGATTTGGGATTCCCGCACAATTGGTATCCGACAATGGGAAGCGAGTTTGAAGGGCAAAATATAGAGTTCTTTGCTTAATGCATTTCGAGATAAGATGTGGGAAATCAACTCCATTATATCCGCAAGCTAACGGCCAGCGGAGGCAACAAACAAAACAATTGCCGACATACTTGAAGAAAAAGTTGGAAGGACACAATAGGGGATGGTGCGAACAAGTACACAATGCAAGTATGGGCTTATAATACAACTAGAAGAGAAGCCACGGGAATGTCCCCTTTTTGCTTAACTTATGGAGTTGAAGCAAAGACTCCCAACGAGAGGTCATAATTCCGACAACCAAAAAAAGAAGTTTGGGAGAAAAAATCTTAGCGCAGCAACATTCTAATCAAGTTGGATGAATTGGAAGAAAAACGAGAAAAGGCATTGCGACATATGGAGAATTATCAGCGAAGATTGGCTAGAGAATATAACAAGCGTGTCAAAATACGTGAGTTCTAACCAGGAGACTTGGTGCTGCGAGAAACCCCAATATATCAACGTGAAAGTGGAGGCAAGTTGGCGAGAAAATGGGATGGACCTTATATCATCAAAGAGGTAGTTGGTACAGGGGCATATAGATTGATGGATCCCGAAGGAAAAGATGTGGGACAAAAGTTGGGTAGACCATGGAATAGATTATATCTAAAGAAATATTACCCATAAAAATGGGAGAGGAAAAATGAATTAAGATGAAGTACTTCTACGCAAAATATTTGCGAAATTCAATAAAATGCAGAAAAAATCCGCGAAGATCTCGCGATAAGAATAACAAAGAGTCATGAATGGCTTAACAAAAATGAACAAACAAAAGAATGGGACGAACCTTTATGGCGTACACCCTAGTTCGCGAATAACATTTCGTAAGAGGCAAATGTAAGACCTAAAGTGCGTCATATAAGGGGGTATCTCTCGACATGGCTCGGGGAAGGTTACACCGCTCCCGAAGCTCCGAGTCATGAAAATTTGGGGCCCATGAAAGCCTATCCGGGAAGAGGTACCTTGGATTCCCAACTATATATATAAGGTTATACCCTGGTTGGGCGACCGAGGGTCTCTTCCAAGGAGTCGATGTATGCTCAAGGCGCCGAGGTACACGGTTGAGCCGAGTGCCGGGATGGATGAACCTACCCCGGCCATTCTTGGCAAGTCTTGGCATATGTTGCACTCGCCCAAGAAAACTCCACTTAGGGTGCGGTCTCGTAACCATAAACCCTATAGGTATAAGGGATAAGAGGCTGCGAAAACAACCGGTTGTTGTTAAGACCGGATGGGAGGAGCTAGTCTTGTATGGCCGATGTTTCGCCTCCTTGAAGGGGCAACCTGGGGAGATGATAAGGGCGACGCTTTCCATTAGGGGGAAGTGTCAAAACAGACGCAAATGTCATAAGGCTGTGTTTTCGCAAGAGAATTTAGGCTTGTCATATTTGTGTAATGATCCCTAGAGGCAATAATACTAACGCGAGGGTAAGGCGAGATCAATGGGTCTTTACACGAAAGTGTACGGACGTCCTGCGATTTCGTCGCACGACGGCAATGTCATGGGGCTTTATGTTCGCAAGGATATCTAGGCCTGTCATATTGTCGCAACTAAAACATCCTGCAGAGGCAAAAATACTTGGAAAATGATAAGGCAAGATCAATGGGTCTTTACATGCAAGTGTAAAGACGTCCTGCGATTTTGTCGCGATGAAAGGTGGCAGGGGAAGACCTCTAATTAGGGAGGTCTAACTTGGAAGACCACACAAAAATGATAAGGCAAGGTCAATGGGCCATTGCATGAAAATGTAAAGGCGGCCTGCGACCTTGTCTCAACAAGAAGAAATAAGATAAAGACTACCGAAATGATAAGGCGAGAAAAGTAGGTTTCTCCTTTCATGGAGATACTGCGACCTCGTCGCAATATAAAATTCGACATCAGTGAAGAATACATTTCAAAAATGATGATGACTGAGTAAAAATCATTTCATAAAAATTTAAGCGAATAAACTTGCGAGATTATAGTCATAGTTAAGAAGAAGAAGATAAGAGAATTGTTCAACAAGGGATTTAATCTTTCAAAACAAAAAGAAAGTTGCAGCAAAGTTACAAAGCAGTTAATTTTCTACATCAATGTTATCATTTTCGCCAATAATTTTCTCAGCTTCAGCTTCGCCAGAGAATGGAATTTCGTCAGAAATTTTTTCAAGCAAGATTTTTATTGACAACTTCGGCATTGGCGACATCTTCGCCGCTTTCATAATCATAATCATCATCGGAGAGTTGGGGACTTCATCATCACTTACTTCTAAAGGTTTGACACGAAACAAGGTTCAAGAGATTTAGACAATAAAATGTCATTCACAATGACCTCGGCCTTGAGATGAAATTGACGAAGGAGCGCTTTGCTGATTTTTACTATCTATGTCCTTACAATCGGACATATAGTCAAATCTCCTTTCGGCGCGATCGCGAGAAAGAGCAAGGGAAGTATCAAGCGACCCATTTTCTTTGCGAAGTTTAGAATTGTCTGACTTGAGAGTAGAAATAACGGAGCGAAGCTTTTTCTTAGAATCTGCATAACAATTGAATAAGTAAAGATTAAAAGAGAATCTTAAAGGTTATGGAATTCATAAATGAGTTAAGGTAGTCAAATAATATGACTACCTTCCTTTTGAGAAACAAGATGCTGAATAAAAGACGAACAACTATTTCCCAATCGGTCCATGGCGTCATCGAATGTGTCCCCAACTAAGCCCTTCAGACGAGATCGTAAGGTTTTTCGTTGGAAATAAGTATGGCATTCTCGGTAACAAGCGAAGAATTGGATTTTTCTAGCCGAGAACATTGATCCTTGAATTGGTTCGCTTTTACACTCAAGGATATTCTACCTTGAATAAGTTTATCTCTCTCATTCGTAACTTCTTCAAACCTCCTCAGCGTGTGAATAGGTCGTTCTTGTTCTTCACATAATTTTTGACAAGAATTATATTGTTGCGAATAGGTCGCCACTTTGTTTAATAGAGAACGCTTTTCTTGAGAAAGGGTTCCGTTCTCATCTGATAAAGTTTCCATTTCCAAATTAGCTTTATTTAAAGAATAAGAGAGACGAGATAAATCATTACTTAATGAATCTTGACTCTGAGCTAACACGATGTTTTCTTTAGACAAATTATTTATTTGGTCGGTAGCATATGCATGAAGATTATTTAAGTAGTTATATTGCTCCATCAAGCGTCTCTCTCAACACGAACTTCTTCACCAATGGATTCCAATTGATATATCTCCATCGTTCGTTTGGTTTTGGGCTTGAAGAGCAGACAAGGGGTTGATCAAAAAAAAAAAAAAAAAAAAAAAAAGGGGTCGCGAGAGCATACCTTTTAACTCCTCATTCTTCCTGCGAAGATTATCACGGTCTAGCGAGATGTTGTGAAATTTTTGATTTTCAAGATGGAAACTGTTACATCTCTCAGTCATAGCTTGGAGATCATCCCTCAATCTAGTGATTTCTTGAACCAAAGATGCTTGCGAAAACCTATCAGGACCAAGATGTTTACTTAGAATCTCGCAAACATCAGACTTGACAGGGTCGACGGAAGTTTTCTTGGCATCATTCACAAGATCTGAAAGGACTTTGAGAGCCACTTCTATCCCTTCCAAATTTTCTTTGGTAAGAGGGATTTGCTCGGATGAAGAAGCAATAATAGCAGTGGAAGGAGGAGACGGGCCATCTTTCATCAAGGCAGCGTCACGAGGAAAGGAAGTCTCGGGAAGGATGATGGCTGGAGAAATGCCAGAGGCATGAACAGTAGGGCTATTATGAGGAGCTTGATGCGAAGGGTTCGGAGGTATAGGAATCTTTGTCATTAGTAATGTTCTCGCGAGAATCAGCCAAGAAATCATCTTGCGATGACTTCGCAACAGGAGAAGAAGGTGTAAAGGAGGAAAAGAAACACCGGGAGTAACAGGCTTGGGTTGGCGAAGTCATTTAGGAGTTTTGTCAATACTTCCATCATCCTGCGAATAACAAGTTAAATAAGAAACAGAGGCAACAATATATTGTTAATAAAAAACAAATGTTTCTTAAAATACCTTGTCACTCATGAGACTTTCTTTTTGTAGCCATAGATTTTACTCGCGAAGAGGGCTTTGGTTGTGCGGGGATTCTTGTTGCGAAGTAGGTTTATTGTGAGCCCAAAGAAAGAAGAGGGTTCTTCACGGTAAATTTAGTTCTCGGGGTTGGATCTTCTTTGAACAACAATGGCGAAAAGAGAACTACAAAATTAATCATACCAAAGTGTGATTTTAACAAGAAAAGATAATCTCAAAATTAATCAACCACAAAATCAGTCAGATATGGCAAGATTCATAAACCTGGACTCCATGAGAACAACAACTGGTAGGAAATAGCAAAAGTGGTGAAGAAGATGGTGAGAGAAAATAGCAGGCAAACGCTTGCAGAACGATGAAGAAGAAGAACACTTGCAGACGATGAAGAAGACGAAAAAGAAAAGGAAAATTCTTCACGGGGACACTCCTATAAATAGATGAGAAAAATATTACGACCGGATAACATTAAATGTAATAGGTAAAAGGGGTAAATATAGACACGTGTAAACAGTCACTACTAAATCCAAGAAAACCTGGCGAAAGGAATTTTAGTAGGATCCAAATATCGCACAACATATTTCCTAACAAACGAGAAGAGCTTGCGAGGATGATTATTTTCCGTAACTCATGAGGCAAGAAATGACACTTCATATATATACTACAAAGAAGTTCCGGAACTTCACCAAAAGAATAGAGGCAAGTACGTACTTTTCAAGAAAAGTATTCTTTCGCTCGTTCCTTCACCAATTAAAACCAAGGATTATTACAACAATGAATTTTTCCTTAAAATCGCTCTTCAAGCAATATTCAAGGAAAAAGAGGCAAGATGTAGGATCATAATATCGCAACGGACAAGGTTCGCGGGATTAATAAACGACGGTGTCGCGAGGGAGTCGCAGGGAGCTAAAGTAAACGACGCGATGAATAACGACAAACAAAACAATTGGGAGACATGAAACCTGGCGAGGGCTAAGAAGTGTCGCGAGAATGAATATTCGTGCATTTGCGACACTTCGCGAGACATTCCCGAAAAGGATAGCTTAGCTGTCATCCACTATGTATTACCTTATATAAAGGGCTAAGTGAGTCTGTTGGGGGGGGATCTTTTTGAATGATTAAGCAAGTCATTAGGAGAGAGAAATTTTAAGAGTGTTTTAATTACCTTTGGTGTAATTCTATTTTCCTGTGTAAACATTTCATGGAATCAATTAATAAATATTCTTGATCACACATCTTTCAATGAATTAATTAAGCAAAACTAAGTAAGGGGTGTAGTGTGGGATTTCCTGCAACTACAAAATATGTTCTGTAAAATGGGGAAACTTAACAGTACATATGTATTGTACTCACTGAAACTACCAGTACATAAGTTCTCAGCATTGAAAAGAATCCCGTAATACGTATGTTCTATTAATTTCATTTTTTTTGCTTTTTTAGTCTCTCATTTGTTTTTTTTACGTTTATGCTATATTGAAGGATAACGAAGCTGGGTTAAGTCCAACATCAGAGGAAGACGATTTACCACTCGCAAAGAGACTCCAAGATAGGCTGGCTACTAAGGGTAATGAAGTCAAATCAATAGAGAAGGCGACAACATCAGTCATGGACAAGGAGAAGAAAAATCCGAAAGTCTCAGCTAAGGAGAAGAAAGATACTCCAACAATCATATTTACCCCTCAGAAGCCAGTAACTCGGAGTCACCCGCAGAAAAAGTTGATCCTGAGTTCGCAAGTGGCAAAGGATTGTATGGAATTAAAAGGCGAAAAACAAAGTCCAGAACTGAAACCTCAGTAGAACAAGATTGCCCAACAGAGAAACTTCAGAAAAAAGATGACGAGAATGTGAGAAAGAGAAAAGGAAAAGGTGGTCCAAATCTTCAAGAAGTGCCTAAAAAACCGAAGGCAGCACGCAAGTTGTTGAAGCTAAGGAAATCTCCGTTGTATAAGGATATGAGTCAACCACAAAGAGCGCTTCTCTCTCCTTTTTTTGACAAAGCAACCTCAGTGTGAGTCTCTCTTGGATAGGTGCCTTGCATTTTTACAAGCATTATGTAGTTCGTTTGGAATCAAGCTTGTAAATGATTTGGATTATTTGAATTTGCAGCTCCAGTGCTTGGAAAGCTCCTGTTGAGATTGGTCATCACATATTATCTGCAGAGACATTTGAAGATCTGGTACATGGCAGGGCTTTAGAGGCGGATCTTATAAATTACTGGCAATACCAACTAAAAAAGGCATATCACAATGAGCAACCGGTGAATGGACAGACAAAGTACATTCCAGTACTCCACATTGATCCAACTGGCTGGGTATGTTTTCCAATTTATATCGATAAAAAACATCATGCATCATGTCTTCGTAAAGTGCAGTGCATATCAGACATCATGCATCATGTCTTCGTAAACATCATGCATCATGTTTTCCACACTGAAACTAAACGAAACAAAAAAAAAAATTTAATGCTGGAACAAAAAATTATGCTTTCATATGTGTTTGACACTATTATTCTCAGTACATATTTACTACACTGATATTTCTTTTTATTTTTTTACTTTTTAGGTTTTATTTAAGTGACCAAGTGCATCAAGTAGAAGCAAACAATGCCGTGTTCTTACCCATCGGGGATATGGAGGAAGGAACGGGGAAGATCATTATTCCAATGTCACATCAAAACGTGCATTGGACACTTCTTGTGTATGATTGCGATAAAGGCGAATTCTTCCACTACAACACTTGGGAAGCCGTATCCAGCAAAGAAGTGTCTCGATGATGCTAATCTTATGGCAGACACTCGCTTGTTAGCAATTAATACCCGCTTGTCGAGCCTCGGACTTCAAGTTGTAAAGCAGAGTAAAGATGATCGGTTACCCAACACCTCAACGGGAGACCATCCAGTTGTGCAATATATATCATGCACATGATGAAGAAAGTTTCAAAGGAGGAAGTAATTGATGGAGTGCGAATGAGCTTGGGAGACCCAGAAGAACTAAATGACAAAATGCATAAGAAGAGGATCTCTTTAGCATGCAAAATACTCTCATCAACATCTCCTCCGGGAGAGCTGGAATATTCATGCTCCAAAAGGTTTTAAGACAAGTACTTACATGAATTAGGACTGCATAGTAGAAGTTATCCTAGAGAATATATTCGAGTTTACTAGTTTGTTTTAGACACTATCGAAGTTTAGTAACTGTTCTCGAAACTATGGTGTTTGTCTTTAATCTATGTACGATTGTTTCGCTTTATAAAAATGTTGGATGGTAAAAGTATGACTCTCTAAATTGGTTAAGCATGATGGGAGAGAATATGAATCTCATAGCTAGTCTCTGGTCTCTGTGTTTGTTGTATCTTTTATGACATTTCCTGTCACCTGGAAGAACACAAAGTACATAACAACTGTACTAAAAAAAAATTGAACAGCCATAATGACTTGGAAGAATAGAGAGTACATAATACATGTACTCAAAATATCCTGAACAACCATAATGACCTGGAAGAATATAGAGTACATCCGATTGTAATATTTATGCGTGTGACATATTGTAACATTTTATCCAGAGATAGTTGTAATATTTATGCAGTAGTACATAACAACTTAAGAGTACATAACTCCCGCACTCTTAAAACAAACTTAAAAAGCAAAAACAAACTTAGAAAAGAAACTGAAAATCCAATAATACTGAAAAGTGGATTATATAGTCTTAAACGAGCACAAAGTACCCTGTTCCAGAAAGATACCAAACAAGTTACATAATTTCGGTACTCTAAAAAAAAGCTAACAAAAGTGTTCAAAATAATGCGCAAAAGAGTCTGCATTGTGACCAATAGAACTAATCGGGGATAAATGAAAATCTAAAACTCATGGGTAGGTAGGAATGACGGTGCGGGTTGCCTTGTTGTGGTGACTTTTCTTCTTGCGTTTGAACAACGAACGGACTTCCTAGCTTTCTCCCATGCATTCTTGATACGATTTCCCTTTGGCCTACCCGGTGGAACTCGTGGATGGGGTGGAAAAATAGTATCCTCATGGAATCTTGCTCAGTGCATTGTAGTTAGGTATTGGTCGATAGCAATAGAATACAAATTGCTGAAAATTCGTAACTTTGAAGTGGTCTTCGATATAATCTATATATCTATCACCCTTGGGAGAAATAGCTGATGTAGCATGAGAGCATGGAAAACCATAAACACGCCATCTTTGGCAGGTGCAAGTCTTGTTCAGCAGATCAACAGTGTGAGACCTGCAGATGCGCAAAAATCTTTTCAGCACAAATAACTTAAAAGCAGTACATATATGCAGTGCAGTGCAAAACAAAATACAGAAAAACAAAGTAAATGATTCAATGCTACATGTGTGCTATAGTGCATTAAAACTTGTTTTAGGGGATAAATCTAACCTAGGCGAATGAATCTCATACTCATACTCAGATGACTGAGTAACATTCCAAACTCGACCAATTTGAATATGTTCTTTAAGTAACGCCTCGTAGGTAGGAGTGAGCTTCTCAGGGTCCATCATCAACTCCATAACGCGTAACCTATGAATGGAACAAAAAGAACACCTGTAATAAATGAACAAAAAAAAAAAACACCAACAAAAAAAAAAAAAACACACACAAACCTGATCGTGTCAACAAGGGCGCAGGCAGGCAACCTCTTGTCTTTTCACATCCAATTATTGAAGGACTCAGCAACGCTTGATGTAGTATGACCATATCTACAGCCAGTGAAGAAGGCGCTAGACCAATGTTCCCTAGGTATATTGCGGCAATACTCAGCAACCCCAGGCCTTCCCATTAACTCCATTTCGTAAGTGCTTCTTCATATCTTCTTTGGTGTGAGAGCATAAGTTGCTTTTTTGAAACAAGCCATAACTTCTTTGTACTTCTCGTCCGATTTCCTGATTGGTAAGTTTCCTTGCAAGTGGTAGTAACAATAGCCATGATGGGAAGTAGGAAACTGTGCAGGAATAGACCTCAACAATCCTTCATGACGATCAGACATAAAGGTGATAGGACGGTCATCAACAATGTAGCTAAGATTGCGCATAAACCAATCCCAATTGTCAATGTCTTCTCCAGGGACCAATGCAAATGCTAGCGGATAAAAACCTGCAAAAAATAAACAGTACATATATCATATACTGTCATAAACTATGTTGCTATACTAGTTGAAACTGGAAAATAGACTAAAAATTTTCCAGTACATAACATCCATACTGTACTAAAAAAAGGATCTTATGCTTACATATATGAATCTGTGTGTGTTGGACACAATAAATTTTCAGTACGTAAATAGTATACTAGTAACAAACTATTTAATTTTCAGTAAATAAAGGGTATACTCAAAAAATTCCAACGATTAAAAGCAGTGAATAACTTGTAAGCAATAACAATTAAAACGTAAGAAAGAGCACTTGCCTTGATTCCCATTCAGACAAGTCGTAGCCATAAGGGTGCCTCTAAATCTCCCGGTAAGAAAAGTTGCATCAACAAAAATCATTGGTCGACAAAGTTTATAACCTTCAATACAAGCGCCTAATGCAACGAATAACCTTTCAAATGTCCGAGTTGCATCGTTGAACTAAAATCCACATAAGAGCCGTGGATTTGTTTCTTTTAATGAATTGACCCACCAAACCAGATCAGAATAAGACTTTACATCATTCCCAAAAATTTCATGGTGTGACCGTTCCAAACCATGATATGCATGATGATATTTGATATTAACACCAGCACAAACTTTTATATAATCTTCAATTTCACGAGGCTTGATAAGTGGGTTGTGCATCACACGATCATGAATAAGATTGTGTACAAGCTTCTTCGATACTTTAGGACTTCTCAACTTCACACCATCTCCACAAGTGTGCCTGCCAACATACTTTTTGATCCTAAAAACATCGCAAGTAGAATCAATGGCGACTGCATGGATCATCCAAGTGCATGGGACCCCACTGCATTTCATTGTGAACCTTTCACGATCATTCTTCACCTTTGTTACGCGATACCCAGTCTTCAAACAATACTTTTGATGTGCCAACCGAACAAAGCATCAACACCACCACGAAAACGCTTGTTCGGATCATCAACGACATTCTCCCACCCATCGGACAAAAGAGGTTTAACAACTTCTTTGCCATCAGTTTCATAACTATCTCTAGCTGCCCTGATCAGTTCTGAATTGTTGTCGACGTCGCTAAATGTAGAGGAACTACATGCATCAACAGAAATAAAGTCCACATGCAGTTCAAAGAACGCCGATTTCTTTGAAAAATGCAAGGCAACGAGACCATGAAGTTGAAAGTCAGCAATCACAGGAACTTTGACACCATTCTCAACATAAGTGATGATAATCTCAGAAGGGTTCAAGGTTCTCCAGTTTTCACAAATAAGAAATTTCAGGTCATCAATACTAGACTTATAGGTAACCAGGTGAGCAAAATGATGATGCTTATAATAGATGTATGCATAGCAATAAGTATTTGGATTAGAACTCTCTGCATCAGACATGTTTTGAACCTGCAAATGTGACAAAGATGTAACAGAATTAAAACACAGTATTTCACATACGTACTGATGGGTCAAACTAAAAGTAGTGAGAGATCTATGCAAGAAACAGAATCTAGGAGCAGTTTCAATGAGTATTTCATATATGTACTGCAGACTCATGAACTACAAATCAACTGCATGACAAGAATAATTAAGGATCTATGAGAAACAGCAGAATCTAAGCACGTAATACGGTATTTCACATATGTACTCATGGATCAAACTAAAACAAGTGAGAAAACTATGAAAGAAACAGAATCTAAGAGCGGTTTCTATGAGTATGCCATATATGTCTGTAGACTCATGAACTACAAATCATTTGCATGACAAGAATAATTAAGGATCTATGAGAAACAATGAGAATCGAAGCACAAAATACGGTATTTCACATATGTACTGATGGATCAAACTAAAACAAGTGAGAAAACTATGAAAGAAACGAGAATCTAAGAGCGGTTTCTTTGAGTATGTCATATATGTACTTTTTGGATAATACGATCCGAAAGTGCAAACCAATCGATAATGAAATATTATCAAATCGAAAGCTAAAATCATTAAAAACATGATAATCTAACCAAATAACTGAATAAATACGAACAAGATTCATAAAAATAAGAACAAAAACGACCGATCTCTATGAGTATTCCGTATATGTACTGCTGGATAATACAATCTGAAAATACAAACAAGCCTGATTTTGAAGCGAAAACAGAAAAATAATGAAATAGAAAGCTAAAATAAGCTAAAAACATGATAATCTAACCAAATAACTGAATAAATACGAACAAGATTCATAATCAAGAACAAAACGACCGAGCTCCATAATTCCTTAAAGAAAAACAATAGAAGAAAGAAGAAACAAAAAAGATTACGAAACATACCTGTAATAATCACGAAACAAATCTTGAAACCCTAATCTTCTCGAGCAGCAGAAACGGGAGAATAACTACTCGAGCAGCAAAAACGGGAGAATAACTAAAAAGAATTTTGGAAACTTTGAAATAGCCTGTTTAAATATATTTAAGACTAGCAGGGTATTTTAGGTATTTAGAAATTTCACATTAGTTATCCCACATGTGTGCAGGACCTAGGCTTAAAAAGTTAGGTCCATTTTTATGTTTTCTTTTAATTATGGACCTCAGTTCTTTGGGCTTGATGGGTGGACCTGCCACTAACTAGTATCACTAAACTAGTACCTATAGGTAATTCCTACTTCCAGATTTTGTTAGTTCAGTCTACTCACAAGTTTTTTGGTTTTTATTCGTGACTCATCCGGGTCTTCGGATGCGATTAATTACATCTGAATCTGATTCATTATAAAATTATTTATTAGTTGAGTTGTAAAAAACTTCTGAAATTTAGTCAAGTATGCGTCCAACAAGTGAGATATAAAATGATACCTGACTTAAATAGCTCTGAGACAAATATATTATCTGAGTTAGACAACGAATCCGACATCAGAAAAACGAAAAAACAAGCTATCTGATGTCTGATTCGGGACGAGTCAGATACTGTGTCGGATTCAGATCGCGAGTCAAGACCCAAACAAACAAGGTCTCAGTCTGTTGGGCTTAGTATGTGATGTTTAAGATAAGCTCTAGACGTGAGCACGATTGTGACATTTTTCTAAAATTTATTTCTTTGGAATTCAACGATTCTTGTAAATTATTATTTTTTTCTGGGACCAATTTTCTCTTTAACTTCTTTTGATGACAAGTGTCATGTGGACCATTTTATTTTACTTCTTTTGCTGATAAGTGTCATGTGACCATTTCAATTCACTTTTTTTATTGACAAGTGTCATGAGACCACTTTCAATGATTAGTTCTCTTAATTTCCTTAATTTTTTCTCTAAAACAAAACCAGCCTATTAATTAGTTACGAAGAGAGTATTTCTTTGGAATTCAACTATTCTTGTAAATTATTATTGTAACTCACACACAAAATACAAAAAATGTGAAATTTCTTTGATTTTGTATGACTAGTATTTTTTTGGGGATATGAATATATGTTTAAGGGTCAACAATTTGCTAGATACTTCTTGGTGGCTTACATTTTTTTTTCTCCCTTTTCCATTAATTTTTGCACATTTTTGGCGCATCTGATGATCATCTTACTTTCTTTTAGTTTAAATTTAAATTAGTTCAGGCGGTATTTATTGAACATGGCTGAAGGAACCCAAAAGATCCTTCAACAATCAAACTCTCCACAGAATACATAGCTACTAATTAAATAAATCACAAAAAGAGCACAATTTACATACATAATAAGGATCCACAAACCAAACGTAACTGTAATTCGTAAGCACTGCCTCTTTCCTAGCCCAAAAGTGCAAACAAAGGAGCCAACAAAAGTGAACCACCGATCACAATGAAATTCATGTTAACACTGCTAGTTGCTGCACCGGTTCCGCCTGGTGTGCTAGGTTTCGAGGGTGGAGTTTCGGCAGCGGGTGTTGGAGGAGTGATAGTAGTAGGTGGTGTAGGAGTGGGAGGAGTAGTAGTTGTTGGAGTGGTAGGAGTGGTAGGTGTTGTAGGAGTTGATGGGGTGGCAGGAGTAGCTGGTGTTGTAGGAGTGGTTGGAGGTGATGGGGAATCTGCGGCACCAACTTTGACCGATAATTTCATTCCACCAGCACAATGATTGCCTTCTGGGCATAAGAAATACATGGTTCCAGCTACTAAAGGAATTTTGCTGCTTCCATCACTATGCTTACTTATGGCATCTGACCCACAATTATCATAGGCATCCTTGTCTACCTCATTTACTGTATGCGATGGCCCATATGTAAAAGCTGATCAAGGTTATCCAAGATTGAAACATTAGTCAACAGAACTGTTCATAGTTGATAAGAATTCATCCACAATAATATCTGTATCGTAAACGCACAATGTTTACTTAAAGGAATATGTACTATGATTACTTACTTATAGTGTCGCCCGCAACCAAATCTTTATCTGAATCCCAATCGTCATAACTGGTGCCTTGGGTCCAAGAGATTGGATAATCGGCAGCGAAAACAGCGGGAGCTACCAATAGAAGAACCATCAGGGCTATGGTTGCAGCACTAGGAGTTGCCATGACTATGGTTTGTTTACAAGAACAAGACACTGAAACTGGTAACAATTGTTTAGAAGAAGTGTGAATGAAGAAACTAGAGAAAGATAGACGATGACTTTTAGAAGTTTCAATGCTTGTTATTTATAGATAAAAACAATCAATTAATTATTTTGTTTTCATTAGAAAGTTTCGTGATAATGATCATAGATAAAAATAACGGAATCAAAAGGAAGCAGTCCTGTTCCACTAAACACACCTCTTCGATTATTTTTTAAAACATTTATCTACACGACGACTGCACCTACCCCGGAGGTTTACGTTTTCTGACTCAGCCACATGCCATTTTCCAAGAAATAATTCATAAACCGAAACAAATTAGGGTCGGGAAGGTGTTTTTGCAGGTGGTCAAATGGACTACGAGTAGTATAACTGAAGATTGCCTTGCAAATTAATTTACATTCTTTTAGCAATTGGCGGACTTGTTCTTCTGTACTGAGATAAGCAAACTCTAGCGCTGATAAAAGAGGAAGATAACAACTCTGTACGTCAGTAATTTGGTTTGATCAAATCTTCTTATCTTCTTATCTTATTAAAAAAAAAAAAAAAAAAAAAAAAAAAGCATGACAATAGGTTGTCCGTTGACTCATTCAGCCCAATACCGTTTTCATTGGCAAATTCCGCGGATAATTGGATGAAAAACAAAAATTCGTTAAAACAAAAATTCATTGTCTGATAACCCTTGTTGCTGGACTGTTAACTCACCATGCATGGAATTTGGTATATACTCTATAGCAGCCAAGAAAAGAAAACACGGTTATTGATGATTGAACTGAACAAATTCCAAAATTCGAACTCCAAAGTTGAGCAAACACGGGCAATCAAATAATACAGGTGGTAAATTTCCCCTAAAGTCCACCTAAATACTATATAGTGGTTAGACAATCTACATATCACTCGCGTCACAACTAAAGTCAAGGGCAAAACGATCGTCATTTTGTAATACTTATTCCTCTCTTCAACCGGTGCAATAAGAAGAAAAAAAAGATGTTTAGGGGTAATTCGTGAAGGCTGTTTGGTTCGGGGGCCCATTCCTTGTAAACATGCAGGAATCTAAAATAACCCGTGTGATTCAATCAAGCACTTCTGCAACACTACAACAGCAAAGGCTGCCAGCCAGGAAGCATGAAAGCCATATGCATGATCAGAACTGCGTCATACTGACCTAGGGGAAGAAAAGAGTGATGTTGCAAATTTTGTTGCACTGAAGGTTTAAGAATCGAATAAAATTAAAATTTGCTTATATTCACAATGTAAAGACAAGAAAAGAATTTACATTCAAATTGGAAGAGAAGAAATCTATGCAATTAAAATCTTTCAATCTTGTCTGCCTTGACTTGCGGATTCAGTTTTGCGATTGTTTCTTTTCCAGCGGCCTTGTAGTCGAAGTCACATGAATGCTTCTCAGGGTAGCGATGAACCGAGCAGAAAACTGATCCGCACTTGCACGTGATCCCTGTCAACCCCACTTTCTTGTTACAACTGAAACACCTATTCTTCACTACTGCACCACTTTCTCCAGATGTTGCTGATGCAAAACACGACGAAGCCGTAGTAGACTCCTTTGCAGCAACATTAGAATAGTCCACCACTGATTCCTTTGGCGAGGTTATCAAAGCTTTCTTAGGGTTTGCAGACATCTCAAAAGCAGTTTTGGCTAAAAGAGATTGTTCTTCTTCTTTAAGATAATCTCTATAACACTTGCTGCACATATCCATATTCGCTGCTGTTCCGAAAAACCCACATTGTTTTGCACAACGCTTATGTGCCTCTGGTTGCTCGCATCCATTAAAGCTGTCTTGTGATCCCATCTTTCTAGTTTTTTTTTCCTCAATAGAAAATATAATCGAGGTGAGGAAGTCTGTATACCTATATTTATAGGCTGAGAAGCCGAATCTCGAAGGAATATAGATTTGGACTACCGCAAACACCAGAATCCTCGAGTAGAAGGAAAGTCAATCGAAGGAGTATTTATTTTCCTAGTAATACTGACCGACATGACACGTTAATCACGATCGGTCAAGTGGTGGGTCCAACTTGAAGGGTTAAAGTGGGACCCACTATGATGACACGGTGTGGCTACTTAACCTTTTACGGATGGTGATGACTCTGTTTGTCGAGTTTGCGATATCCGTGCTCTCTCTGGACATGGAAAAACAGTTTGTTCATTTCTTACTCGGCCGTGGATCCACAAGTTATAACTGGATATCACGACACGACAATCAAGTTTTGGGATCTTCGGAATGGCCGGATGATGGGAAGACTGGCTCATCCTAAGAAATGTTAGAACTTTTATAAACTTAAACACTCTATGATACTACTGGAGATAGACGAGCATAGAATCATATAGGGCTCCTAATAAACTAGAGGTTGAAGCCAGACTTCTCCCTGTAAAACTCACTTTCTTATTAGTTTCTTGCGTGATTAATACAAATGATACTGTTTGTACCATGAATAAAAATACCACATATCGGGCCAGAATGTTTCCTGGACCACTGTTCAACTGTCATCCAAGCCCGCTAACCAGTCAACCGAGGCAGTCCACCAGCCTGCCCAGTATTACATAAATTCAATGACCGGTCAATGGTCAAAGTCAATGCCCGGTCAATGGTCAAAGTCAACCGTTGGTCAAGTGTCAAAGTTAGGTTGCACGTCGCACCTCCAGTAAACTTTCGGTCTTGTTTGCAGCGCTTCTAACCAATTTCAGCCAAGTTCTCTGCCGCCAGATGCCAACCGGTTTAGCCATGTCTTTGCCGAGATGTCGCTAATCGAGTTTCAGCCATGTTGCGGATGCTGCTGTCAGCCAGCCTCCATCCAAACTGCCAACCCATTATGCCTGTCAACCATCAATCCAGTCTGCCGGCATGCAGGATTAATTCAGGAGGCATGCAAAGACAGTTTCATGCTGAATTTAACATGGAGGCATGAATGAGCAGTTTCATGCAGAATTAAACATGGAGGCATGAATGAGCAGTTTCATGCAGAATCAAACAGGGAGGCATGAATGAGCAGTTAATGCCATTTAAGTTTATATAATTAGGTATTCAATTATATAAATAGAGAGAATGTAATTCTTAACTGAGGGAGGAGGCAAAAAATAGAAAAATGCTATTGTAATTCTATTATCAATAAAACACCACTCCCCAAGGGGATTCGTACGTGGATGTAAGCAAACCATGCCGAACCACGTAAAATCTATGTCTCTTTTCTTTACGCCCGTTTCATGTTTTAAACCCTGTTTTCCTCATCACCACCAAAATCATCGTGTTTAGTACCCGGAAATATTTCTGGGTGCAAACATTGGCGCCGACTAAGGTCGGCGGCAAAGACCAGCGGAAAAGACCGAAGACCAATCATGTTCACCCACTTCAGCATTTCCGTTCACCCACGTCAAGTTCTGTTCACCGTTGTTAGCAGTTTGCTCACCCACGTTAAGCTCCTATCACCCACGTTTTAGAGTTTCGTCCGCCCACGTCAGAACTCGGTCACCCACTGCATAAGTGATCCTATGCTTCGCTACATAGCTTACTTCAGTAGCCCTCGTATTCGTACGCCCCACTCAGTTGCACTTCAGGATATTTCTGCCCCACTTCATGGGCTTAGCCAACTACACTTATTCTTGGGCTTGGAGGAAAATTTTGTTTCTTTGATATCTCCTTCATATGACGTCCAAATTTGATGATTTTAGGCTCGTTACGATCGCATGCCAATTTACAACAACATGAGGGCGCAATTTTAATGTTTAAAGAAAAATTATTTTTGAGATTGGAGCAACGACATCGAAGAGGGGCGCATTTTAAATCACCATATGAAGACATAACGAAATACTCAAAGATTGATGTTATGTCGATTTAAGTCCACAACATGAAATGTTCGTGCTTGTTGTGTAGATTACAAATCTCAAGAAACTTATGTTCGGTGATGACCGTGAATCGCTATCCGATTAATCGAAGCTGTTGTAGTCAGTTTTTTTTTTCTCAAAAGCTGTTTGATCTGATTTCCTCACAATCGCTTGATCAGTTTTACTTATAATCGTATAATTGACTAATCGCAGCTGCTGAAATACAGTTCTGTGGCAACTATCTTCAATCCAATTTTGATTCAACTGGCGCATTCCAGTCCCGCAGACAAATCTAGTTGTCGAGTCAAGCCGAGACGCTAAAGCATCTACACTAGTCATCGTCGCTGGAAAACATCAACATAGCCATTGGACATTCTAATCACCTCATAAACGAAGTCGCAATAACACTTTTAATATGGTACGTATACAATTTACATATTTTCGCATCTTTTCATATAATCATGCATACTTTTGTTCAATGACACACTACAATGTGGCGAGCATTTTCTCATGAGAGATTCACACAATTCAATTCTACACGCATCTGGAATAGTGGGATTGTCCCCCTGCACGAATTCCAGATAGCAGACACAGTCAACTTCGTTCCATGCACGAGCAAGATGCAGCAAGGAAGTGCACCCTTGTGCGAGCATTAAGAAGCATGATAATAATTATCTTCCGGGGATGAGTTGCATATCACTTCAATGTGGATGAAAATCACTTGGGGGAGAGATATGTAACACCTCATGGCCTAAAATAATTCTTTTGGGGCGAGTTACATAACACCTAAATGCAATATTCAGCTCCTGAAAATCGAAACAAAAGGTAACCCAAACTTTTTAATCCTCCAACGGGTTATAGGTTTAAGAGGGGGCGAGCATACACCCTAGTATTTTGACGCAATTATTAATGTTAAATCACTTTCTGATTAAGTTGATCGAACTGCTTTGTAGTCCGGTTCCTAAGCAATCGTCAGACTTTCAGTTGGACGAATCGCCGATCTGATCGATTTTGCTCATCAATTATGTACTCGATTGGACGAATCTTTGCCGATCAGTTTTATTTATAATTGTTACACTCTGGTTTATCGAACTATTTAAATCCAGTTCCTCAAAGAACTCTTTCTTGATCTAGCCGGACGAAGATGCTCTGATCCAGCTATGTTCGCATCTCCTGCCGATCCAGTGATCGCATGAATCTTTGCGGTGCATCTTTGCTCGTTCTTCTTGCATTCCCAGTGATCGAAGGCTGTTTGCGGTCAACTATGTTCACATCTCCTGCGTCGGTGATCGCGGCATTGCGATGCATCTTTGCTTGCCGTCTTTGTGATTCGGTGATCGAAGCTCTGCAGTGCATCTATGTTCGCAGCTCTGTGAGTCCGGTGATCGCACTCGCTGCGGTGCGTCTTTGCTCGTTCGCTGCTGCATTCGGTTGATCCTTCTTTTGCCGGTACAACTCTGTTCGCGACTCTGCCCGATCGGTGATCGCGATTTCTTGAAGTGCGACTTTGCTTGTCAGCTGCTGCATTCGGTGATCGCGGCTCTGCGATCGGCTATGATCGCGGCTCATGCTGAGTCCGGTGATCGATTCTTTGCCGATCGGCTTTGCTCGTCGTTGTTGCAGTCCAGCTCTGTTCGCAGCACCTGCAGTTCAGCTGATCGCATCTGCTGCAGACCAGTTTTGCTCAATTATGTTACTACCCAGTTTTGCTTATTACTGCAGAGGTCAGTTTTTTGTGGCCGTCACAATCAAGTTTACCGCAATCACTGCAATCCAGTTCCGCAGCAACTATTGTGATCTAGTCGACATTGCTGCTGATATCCTGATTCATATAACTATTGAAGACATATAAGGATCGATGTCAATCCAGTAGCACAACCAAGACCATTGGAGGCCCAACAACACACAAAGTCTGTTACCATCATGTTGATGGTGGTTTTTAGTTTAGGGGTAAAATCGTAAAACCCTAGTCAGACAGTGACGTCACAGAACTTGAGTAATAATGTCCAAACCAGGCACATTTATTGAACCCTTTAATTTGTCTGCAAGAAAATTACCAGGGTACCTTTTTTTAATACTAATTAGGTTTTCGACAGGCCAAAACCCTAATTCTCACACCGCATGTGCCAATGGAAAACCATGCCAGCCACACCTACCTCGCTCCAAGGCATGCCAACCATGCTAGTCGCACCCCTGTGCCAATGTCAAACCATGCCAGCCACACCTACCGCGCCTAGGCATGCCAACCATGCTAGCTGCACCCCTGTGCCAATGGCAAACCATGCCAGCCACACCTACCGCGCCCAGGCATGCCAACCATGCTAGCTGCACCCTGTGCCAATGGCAAACCATGCCAGCCACGCCTACCGCGCCAAGGCATTCCAACCATGCTAGCTGCACCCCTGTGCCAATGGCAAACCATGCCAGCCACACCTACCGCGCCATGCCAAACGCACCTTGCCATGGCCCCATGCCAACCTAGCCGCGCCACCTTGCTGGCCTTCCCTACGCGGCTACCAAAATGAAGGTGTGCGACAATCAACGGTCTCCCTTCAATACCATGAGCAAATCCTAGCCGTTTGAGGTTACCAAATGACCTTTGGCCCAAAGCCCTAGCTTGGTCACGAACCTAGCTTGATCACGCCAAACCTTGGCCCCACATGCCAAGCCAAACCGCACCTAGCCAAGCTAGCCACGCCATGCGCCCATGGCAAACCCTTGGCCCCACATGCCAAGCCAAACCGCACCTAGCCATGCTAGCCGCCCCATATGCCAACGTCTTACCAAACCCTTGGCCCCACATGCCTAGCCAAACCGCACCTAGCCATGCTAGACGCACCATGTGCCAACGGCTTTCCATTGGCCCCACATGCCAAGCCAAGCCACACCTTGCCTTGGCACCTAGCCATGCTAGCCGCATCATGTGCTAACGGCTTGCCAAACCCTAAGCCCCACATGCCAAGCCAAACCGCACCTAGCCATGCTAGCTGCACCATGTGCCAACGGATTTCCAAACCCTTGGCCCCACATGCCAAGACAAACCACACCTAGCCATCCAAGCCGCACCATGTGCCAACGGCTTGCCAAACCCTTGGCCCCACATGCCAAGCCAAGCCACACCTTGCCTTGGCACCTAGTCATGCTAGCCGCACCATGTGCCAACGGCTTGCCAAACCCTTGGCCCCACATACCAAGCCAAACCGCACCTAGCCATGCTAGCCGCACCATGTGCCAACTGCTTGCCAAACCCTTGGCCCCACATGCCAAGCCAAACTGCACCTAGTTATTCTAGCCGCCCCATGTGCCAACGGCTTACCAAACCCTTGGCCCCACATGCCAAACGCACCTAGCCGCGCCACCATGCTGGCCTTCCGTACGCGGCTACCATAACGAAGGCGTGCGACAATCGACGGTCCCCCTTCAATCCCAGGAGCAAATCCTAGCCCTCCAAGGTTACAAGACGACACATGGTAACCTTTAGCCCGAAAACTTAAGTTTGGCCACGCCAAACCACGCCATGCCAACGGCATGCCAACCTAGCCGCGCCTCCATGCCACGCCAATGGCATGCCAACCTAGCGGCGCCACCATTCCATGTTAACCTAGCCGCGCCACCATGCTGGCCTTCCCTATGCGGACACCAACGAACGAAAGTGTGCAAAGATCAACGGCTACCTTTCCTCTTAAGATACAAAATCTCGACCGTCGAAGGTCACCAAGCTACCAAGTCTCCCGAGCTAGACTTTCCAGGAAACAACTCTATCCTATATGTTTTCCACAAAAACATTCGACACATCAACGCATATCACAAACTGGGGGATCCTCTTTGGGTATTGGTTTGGCGGTTTACAGCGTGCGGCGTACACTACGCCCGTCATAAGGAAGTGTCATAAGGGTGAGGCGGTTAGTAAATACAGGGAGTTAAAAGTGAAACGTTCATGGGACATCAATTCCATACGTTAATATTTTTATGGGACATCAATTCCATGCGTTAACAATTTTATGGAACATCAAATTCCATGCATACGGTTACCACCTCCTCCCATTTACTTACCCATTTTTCCATTCCTTAATGAGACCAGGGTACGTTTCACTTCGACTTGCATAAATAGGTCTTACCTATTTCCACAGAATAACAAGTTCATTCGGGAATATACAACACTCAGAAAATACTTGCTAGCTTACCATTTTGTTAATTAGCCTTCCCACTTTTCTGATACAAGTCGTAGTAACACAACTACTCTTCTAGAATCAACTATTCTGGTCTCATCACTTACCTTGCTTCCCTCCCCAAAACCAACCCATTCTCCTCCACTTTGTGACCGAAGCAAGTCCGGAACGGCCATTTCTTAGTTTAGGCTGGATTTGTACAGATTGATATCTCGAATCTAAAGTACTCCGTTGCAGTACATTGTTTAGGGTTTAAATTGTTTCTCACCCGTACACCCGAAATCAGCAGAAACCATTTTCACACGCAAACACATCTCAACTGCTAAAGTGTCACACCCTTTCACTCGCAACTACTGCGGCTCAGTCCGTAATTGACAACAGCTTAATTCCAACAGCTACTACTACCTAGTTTGGTCGGAAATTAATGATCAACAAATTCAAATTTTGTTTACAACAACAGCTCACCTGATTCCATCCAAGTGACGTCAAATATAGCTCATCTTTTCCAAAGAACGATTTACTAGTCAAGTTCTATGCAACTACCACAGTTCAGTTTTATATCAACAATTACAGCTCACTTTCAACACTCCGCTCCAGCATCACGCTTCCATTGCAGACCAGATCAGCCTTCAGTCCTGTTTGTTTTTCATACAACAATGGTTCATACTCAACTGTTTCCCGCCGATCTTCCAAACACAAGCTCACTTGGGGGCGACTTCATCACGATTTCCACAATCAACGAAGGCAGTTTTCTTTTTACTTCAACAACAGAAATTTACTCTTGGGGGCGTCTTGACTTCCGCAATGACAAGAGAAGGTTGCCAATCACTTAAGCAGCAATAATCCACACTTAAGGCGAATTTTGTCATTAATCAAGGGAAATAAAATGTTCTTAACCCCAACCGGTTGGAGGTTAAGAGGGGCGATGTTTGTACCATGAGTAAAAATACCACATAAAGGGGCAAAATGTTGCACGGACCTTTGTTCATTGTCATCCAAACCCGCTAACTGAGTCAACCGAGGCGGAGCCACCCGGCCTGCCGGTATTACATAAATTCTATGACCGGTCAATGGTCAAAGTCAATGCCCGATCAATGGTCAAAGTCAACCGTTGGTCAACTTTCAAAGTCAGGTTGCACGTCGCACCTCCAGCAAATTTTCAGTCTTGTTGCCAGCGGTGCTTCTAGCCAATTTCCAGCCAAGTTCTCTGCCTGATCGCCAACCGGTTTCTAGCCATTTGCAAGATGTGTTGCTAATCGGTTTCGACCATGTTGCGGATGTCTTTGTCGGCCAGACCTCCATCCAAAGCTGCCTGACCCATTATGCATGTCAACCATCAATCAGGTCTTCCCGGCATGCATGATTAATTCAGGAGGCATGCAAAGACTGTTTCATGCGAATTAATTCAGGAGGCATGCAAAGACAGTTTCATGCAGAATTTAACATGGAGGCATGAATGAGCAGTTTCATGCAGAATTAAATATGGAGGCATGAATTAGAAGTTTCATGCAGAATTACACTTATGGTAAACTTATGTGTGATATTGGTGGAATCACGTAACCCTTTACACATATGCTAGAGATGTTTATATAGGTTCCAAACCCTAAGGAATATGGAACCATACCGGGCTTGCCACATACAATATGGGCGACCATATTCGGATCCAACCCGAGTATCTAACATCTCCCACTCGCACATAGTGTGTGTGGATTGTACCAGAAGAAAGAAAAGTTCATATTAGTAAATAGCCCGTGCGACCATCGAGGTACCTGCATTTTGGGAGCTCCATACTAGCAGCTCAATATGAGTCAGCATAAAGATATCAACCCTTTAAAAAAAAATATTTGTATCTTGTAGTATCCTAGGTCCATCAAAATCTCATTGGTCTAGACTACTCTGATCCCTCGTAGAGCTAGTCTAACCCTCATGCTATCTTATTGTAATTACATTCACACTAGTGTTGCAACTCCATCAAGGAAACCCAAGTCGTCGACTGTGAATATAAAACATTCATGATTTTGATGACCTTCCTTTCGCCCTATTGCCATGAAGTTTCAGAATCAACTGCTTTCCCAGATATGTACCGTTTCGGCCGGATCATCCATGGCCACAGGACACATATTAAAGTAGCAATCATCGAATCTTTACTTAATAACAAATTCAAAAGTCACAAGGTTACCTGTGTATAATCTAATTATCATACGGACTCACATGGTGAGAAAAGCAGGGAACGATTTTCGCACCTCCGTAGTGGTCGCAAGCACGCATAATATGAAACTGCGCTAGAGTGGAGTTTTACTTGACTAAACAAGTATATGTCACAAACTCTTACACTCTATAAATCTTGACTTAGTCGCAACTCTTGTGCCTAATCCGAAATTTCTAACTGCTCGCTTTCAACAAGCACCTTGGAAGAGGTTTCTTATTTGGCTATTCTTTAAGGTATGATGAACAGTAGGTACATTCATCATCGATATTCACTATATAGATCTCATCTTGGTATTGCCAAGGCGATGCATCATCTCATCTTTGCTCGCTCTCCTTAGCGCCAAAAGGTGACTGCTTATGTGAGTAAGCCAGTCCATACCAGGTGACATATTAATCAAGTTTTGACATAATGCATTCTATATGCACCAATGTTAGCGTGTATATCCATGCCCATACGTAAATAATCAATCATAAAAATGAACCATTATCAAATTGTATTGATTATTAATAAATATCCATAAAACATATGCATCTACGATCATCATGTCTTAGAAAAATAAATAAATAAAGAGACATCCATTACCACCTACGTAAACCTAACGCCCTAACATGAGACATGAAAACATCTCTTGGTATAGGTTTAGTAAGAGGATCAACTATCATCAATTCTGTAGGCATGTACTCCAAAACTATTTCTTTCTTTGCAAGAGAAGCTCTAATAAAACAACACCTCCTATCAATATGCTTAGTCTTTCCATGGTACTTTGGGTCTTTTGCATAAGCAATCATTGATGTGCTATCAGTGTGAATTTTCACCGCATCAGTAGCGTGAGTGACAAATTCAAAACTCTCAAAGAACCTCCTTAACCAATTAGATTCTTGTACTGCATCTTGACAAGCTACAAACTCAGATTCCATTGAAGACATATCGACAATTGACTATTTCTTACTACTCCATGTGATGGCCCCGCCATTTATCAAGAAAGCATACCCTGATGTGCATTTTTGCTCTCCCATTTCGCCATTCCAGTTAGCATCACAATAACCACCGAGACGTAGATTCGAACCCTTGTAGCATAGCATGAGGTCGCTCGTCCCTTTGAGATACCTTAGTATCCTCTTGGACCGCTTGCCGAGTGCTCAAAACCGTGGATTCGACCAGTACCCGACTAACCAATCCAATATCATAGCATATGTCAGGCTGAGTACACATCATATCATACATCAGGCTCCAAATTGCGTTGGAATAGGGTACCCGCGACATCTTGTCTTTCTCTTCAGGGGTATTAGGGCATATCTCAAGGCTTAAGTTCTGACATTTAACAACTGGTGTGTCTATGGGCTTGCAATCTTTCATGTGTAATCGCTCAAGAACCCTTTTAATGTACGTATTTTGTAACATACCCAAAAGTCTATTTGAACGATCTCTAAGGATCTTAATCCCGAGCACATAGCTTGTTTCTCCCATGTCCTTCATCTTAAAAGTTGAGGACAACCACTCTTTTGTGGCGACAACAATTTCCATGTTACTTACAGCTATGAGGATATCATCAACATATAAGGACAAGATAAGGAAACCTTTATCGGACCATTTGACGTACACACAATGGTATTCCTCTATCATCGTAAACCCATTGGAAATAATGTCTCGATCAAATTTTAGGCCATAAATAGATTTTTGGAGCTTGCAAACTTTGAGCTCTTGACCTTTAATCACGAAGCCCTCTGGTTGCTCCATGTAAATTTCCTCATCTAGTTCTCCATTGAGAAATGCAGTTTTAACATCCATTTGATGAAGTTCCAAATCCATATGTGCGACAATAACAAGCATAAGGCGTATCGAGGCAATTCTCACCACAGGGCAGAAAGTTTCCTCGTAGTCAACACCCTCCTGTTGGGTGTAACCTTTCGCCACAAGGCGAGCCCTATATCTTTCATTCAAACCATCCGCATTGCGTTTGAATTTGAAAACCCATTTGTTTCCAATAGCCTTGCGCCCTTCTGGGAGGTCAACGTATTGCCACACACCATTTATCCTCATTGATTCTATCTCTTCTTCCTGTGCAATAATCCATTTTTTCCTTTTAGGAGATGACCTAGCCTCTTTAAAATTGTTAGGCTCTGCGTCATCATGTGAACATACCATGAAACTTTCCCCCTCAATATGAAAACGATGACGAGGTACTTTTCCACGTTCACTTCTCCGAGATTGGGGATCCTGATTTGATGGAGCCAATCCATTATCAGGTGGAACACTCCCACTTTCCCTAGGAGAACGAGGAATTTCTTCGTTATTCTCAACTAGACGAATTGATGTGTCTTCCATGACTCTTCCACCTCAAAGAGGCTAAGATCTCCCCCTACCTCGTTCCTTCTAGGAAAATCCTGTTCTAGGAAATCTGCATCACGTGACTCAATCTCAGTTACACTTCCATCAAGATGCTCACCAATGAACACATGGCCTTTCGAGTGATCAGAATATCTAATAAAGATACACTTTTTCGCTCGAGGGCCCAGCTTCCCATACCGATGAGAACTGTTGTGTACATAAGCAAAGTGAACCCCATGGTCGCAAATTACCCAATTCAGGTTTTCTGCCGGTCCATAATTCATATGGGGTGGAAGGCACTGACTTCGAAGGAACATGATTAAGGACATAGGCAGCAGTCAGTAACGCATCTCCCCAAAAAGAAATAGGAAGATGAGCTTGCGCCATCATTGACCTAACCATGTCTAACAAAGTACGATTCCTTATCTCTGCTACACCATTTTGTTGCGGAGTACCAGGATTAGTCAATTGTCTCAGGATCCCTTTTTCCTCACAATACCCTTTGAATATACTCGCGTCCACGGTCAGTTCTGAGAGCCTTAATGCTCTTATTTAGTTGATTTTCCACTTCGCATACATAGCGTTTAAAGCAGTCCAATGCTTCTGACTTGTGGGATATCAAGTAAATATGACCATATCGCGTAAAGTCATCTATGAAAATGATAAAATAAGGGGCTCCATGTCTTCCCTTAACGTTCATTGGGCCACATATATCAGAATGCATTAATTGCAAAGGCTCAGAAGCCCTTTTGGCTGTCCCAAACGGTTTTCTAATGGCTTTACCTGCAAGACAATGTTCGCAGGTAGGCAAGGAGACTTTAGCGATGGGGCCTAAAAGATCTTCTCTAGCTATCCTAGTCATCCTTTCTTGCCCTATATGACCTAATCTAGCATGCCAAATCACATAATCATTATTAACATCTAAGGAAGACGCAACTAATGAAGTAGATTTATTAGCATCATTAGAACTAGAATTGTCAATATCCAAAACCATAAAACCATCCGACATAAAACCAAAACCATAAAACTCAGTTGCCAAGCAAATCCTAACAGAATTACCCTCAAAAAGAAAACTAAAGCCTAGACGTAAAATACTATTAACTGAAACTAAATTTCGTCGAATATCTGGAGCATAAAGTACATCATGGAGGATTATCGTGCGCCCTTGTCGCAGATTTAGCATATAGGTACCGATGCCAAGTACTTCTATGCTAGTTATGTTCCCCATATAAACTCTCATGCTCCTAGTAGGAACTCGACGATAATCTAGGAACCCTTCTCGGTCCCTCGCTACATGGTCGGTTGCAACCGAATCTACAACCCACAAATGAGGAGAATGAGCAACTAATGCTTGACTAGAAATAAAACATTCATAGCGAGGAATAGGCTCAGAAATTACCTTCTTTGGCTCAGTGCATTCACGAGCAAAGTGTCCTTTCTTATCACAGTTAAAGCATTCCATCTCTGCTTTGTCTTTCTTACCAGCACGCTTGCCTCTTTTGCGCTTAGGAGCGTTGGTAGTGGACGACCCAGATCTATCACGAGGATTCTTAGTAGAAGAACCCTTACCCCTCTTGCGCTTAGACCCATTAGTCTTATGCGAAACAGATTTAGCAGTGAAAATAGAACTGTCAGTCTTAGCTGCTTCCAAGCGCTCGACTTCTAGTTCCACATGACGATAAATATCCTCAAAAGTGTGGACATTATCATTGTGTGTCATGTTTTGCTTCATCTGCTCCCAAGAGTTAGGTAACGAACGAATAACAGCTTGTACCTGTTGTTCATCTGTCAAGTGATGACCTGCAGCCTCAAGTTCGCGTATCATTGACGACATTGTCCTCAAATGTTGCTTCATTGTAACATTCGGCTTCTTTTGACAAGTGTCAAACTTCATAGTTAAAGCGCGCAACTTAGCCACAGAGGTAACTCCAAATTTCTGCCTGACTGCCTCTAGCATGTCATAAGAAAACTGGTGGTTCTCAAACTCCCAAATGAGATCATTGTGCATTGAGCTCAGGATCATATGACGAGCACTTCGATCCTTCTTAATCCATTCCTGGTAAGCCTCGAGGTTGCGACGGTGTTGAACCGTCGTACTCTCCTCAGGCCGAGGCATCATATGCTCAGTTATTTCCTGCAGCCCATCATCATTCAAGAGAAAAACGATCTTTCGGCGCCAGATATTATAGTTGTCGCCATCAAGTTTTTCATCCTTGTTCAAATCAGCAATGATGTTCTTGGAAGCCATTTAGTCTTGAACTTAAAATGTGAAAAAATAAAAGGATATTAAACTTATGGCACTATACACATATTAAAAAAAAATAACTTTGCAGTATTAATCTAAATAAATAGCAAAACAACATTACAAGTCGCAAGATCAAAAAATTGTTCAACTCCTAATAATCTCTCGCGCCACAAGTAATATTTTCTACATCTATTTAATATATGCGCAAGTTATTGGTTTTTGGGAATTAAACAAACTCAACCAAACTACCTCCCACTCAATTGTTTTAACATGTTATTCAATCAATAATAATAATTCAATCAAACATGTTATCAAACCAAGATGATTATCTAATCAATCAACATGTTATCTTGACATACAATTAAGTAAGATATGAATTCTATCCAGCACCATACATGTTGTATATTAAAGAAATTAGACAATCACAACATAAACCATTCACATGTTATCATGGATAAAGCGATTACCCATATAATTTCAAAGAAACTCTATCATGTGAATCTAATTAGGTTCTGAAAATAGTTTTATTGAATTCGGAGCGTCGAGAAAAACTTAGGGTACCAAAATTGGGGTTGATCGGACAAACACAAATAGAGGAACAAACAAAAAAGAATAACCCGGTCTGAACCGCGAACCAAACCGAACCACTGGTCAGGAAAGCGAGCCGAACCGAACCGTGAATCGGATCGAACTGTGTACCGCGAGCTGACCCGCCAGCCTGGGTTGGACCGCGGGCTGACCCAACGAGCTGGACCGCGAGTTGACCCGCCGGTCTGGGTTGGACCGCGAGCTGACCCACCGAGCTGGACCGCGGGTTGACTCACCGATCTGACTCGGTTACTGTTCATCGTCTTCTCCAAATTTCACCAGCGTACAAACGCGCATGACCAACTTTGGGAGACGATATCTCACTCATACGAGCTCCGATTCAAGCAAATAATATGTCAAAAGAAAGCTCTCAGAGAACACTATCTATCTATATTAATTTTAATTGACATTGATCGACATATATACATCAAAACAATCATCAAACCACTGCTCACAAACATGACATAAAACTAGGGTTTTTGCAATATCTTTCAAACCACACGTTCAAACGATATAAAACTTTCCAGGAAATCAGTTTAATCAATAATGAACATACCCAATTAAATATTTCAAACCAAAACACCCTTATCAAGATTCGAAATATTTATACATCCATTAATGGTTTTTAACCCAAAAAAAAAAAAAAAAACAAGAACCCTAATCATGATACTATCATGTTATCAGCAACTTTCAAGCAACCAAAGTAAGTTATATCAAGCACGAAAACGCAGCAAACCAATAGCTCACGATACCAATATCAGAGATTATACGATTAATCGGAAGCGGGTATCGGTTCTTACCTTGAACTTGAGCTCCGATTAGCAAGAATAAGCAGCAGCAACAACAACAACGTTTCAACACGACGATCAGCAGGTACTACAATCTAGAAAGATGAGCACAAACTTGATTCACAGGCTAAGAACTTAAAACCTTTTTCTCCTAATGCTCTTTAGGGTTAGAGTTACCACTTTTCTTATGGTAAACTTATGTGTGATATTGGTGGAATCACGTAATCCTTTACACAAATGCTAGATATGTTTATATAGGTTCCAAACCCTAAGGAATATGGAACCCTACCGGGCTTGCCACATACAATATGGGCGACCATATTCGGATCCAACCCGAAATCTAACCCTAAAGAGGAAGCAACCCGAGAATAAGAAAAATAACATTGCAAACCGTCAGTACATCTCTCTTTTGCAGTGCGTATGTTCAGAAGTATATGAATGCGGTGAAAAGAACCATACATGGATAACTGCGCATGTACATATTGTCACTACGACGGTACGTACATTTTTGAAAATATAAGACAGCATGATTTTCTATATATGTTATTTTACACGTAACCTTTCATGTTTGAACTCTCAGATATGCAGCATAAGAAATATATACGAATTCCACAATTGTTGGGAAAGATGCTAGTTCAATTACATGTAATCTTTCATGTTTAAAGAAAACAAAAAGTTTACATTCAAATTCGAAAAGAAATCTATTCAATTAAAATCGTTCAATCTTATCTGCCTTGACCTGTGGATTCAGTTTTGCGATTGTTTCTTTTCCAGCGGCCTTGTAGTCGAAGTCACATAAATGCTTCTCAGGGTAGCGATGCATACAGCAGAAAACTGATCCGCACTTGCACTTGATCCCCGTCAACCCCACTTTCTTGTTACAACTGAAACACCTATTCTTCACTACTGCACCACTTTCTCCTCCAGATGTTGCTGATGATGATGCAGAACTAGACGAAGCTGTAGTAGTCTCCTTCGCAGCAACATTAGAATCATTTGTAGAGTAGTTCGCCTCTGATTCCTTTGGAGAGGTTGTCAAAGCTTTCTTAGGGTTTGCAGACTTCTCAAAAGCGGCTTTGGCTAAAAGAGATTGTTCTTCTTCTTTAAGATGATCTCTATAACACTTGCTGCACATATCCAAATTCGCTGCTGTTCCGAAAAACCCACATCGTTTTGCACAAGGCTTATATACCCCTGGTTGCTCGCATCCATTAAAACTGTCTTGTGATTCCATCTTTCTAGTTTGTTTGTTTTTTCTGAATGGAAAATATACTGGCAAAGTCTGCCTACGTATATTTATAGGCTGACAAGCCGAATCTCGAAGGAATATCGATTTGGATTACATCAGAATCCTCTAGTAAAAGGAAAGTATACTAGTTACCTATATTTTCCTGGTAACACCGACCGACATGACACGTTAATCAGGATCTGTCAAGTGGTGGGTGCTACTTATAGGGTAAAATTGGGACCCACTATGATGACATGGTGTAGCTACCATTAACGTTTTACTTTCCGGAGCCGGAGGCGGTGACTCTGTTTGCAGGGTTTGGGATATCTGTGCTCTCTGCGGACATGGCAATACAATTTGTTCACTTCTTACTCGGCCGCGGATCCACAAGTTAAAACTGGATCTCACGACACGACAGTCAAGTCTTGGGATCGTCGGAATGGCCAGACGATGGGAACACTAGCTCATCCTAAGAAATGTTGGAATCTTTATAAACTTAAACACTCGATAATACTATACTACTGGAGATATACGATACGAGCGTAGTAGTTAGAGTTGCTCGTATAGAGCTCCTAATAAACTCTAAGTTGAAGCCAGTATTGGGATATTTGTAAGATATTTGTATTTACTTTGCAATATTTTCCTAGGATATTTGTATTTACTTTGCAATATTTTCTTAGGATATTTGTATTTACTTTGCAATATTTTCTTAGGATATTTGTATTTACTTTGTATATAAGGCCTTGCCTTCTTCTCTAAACAGGCAATGAGAATATTTGAGAATTCCATTCATAGAAACTACATGGTATCTTTAGAGCCAGAAAAGTTTTAGATTCAAATCTTTTATAACAATGGGAACACCTCATTTGGATGATGAGATTCCACAACCAACCTCTTCACGTACTTCCAATCCCTTGTATGCTCTAGCTTCGAATGATAATCCAGGAACAGTCATCACGCACGTTGTTCTTAAGGGATCCAACTACGAAGAATGGGCTAAAGCGATTAGGATTTCGTTGGGAGCAAAAAGAAAACTCGGTTTCATCAATGGTAAAATACTTAAACCTACAACTGATTCTAATGATCTTGAGGATTGGTGGACGGTTAACTATATGATTGTGGCTTGGATTTTTAATACTATTGATCCGAATATTCGATCTACTATTTCTTATCGTGATACGTCGTATGAATTGTGGGAAGATATCCGTTCACATTTTTTATGTTGGAAACGGTATTAAAATTTTTCAATTAAAATCTGATGTTGCTGCTTGCAAACAAAAATCTGGTGAGTCAATTATGGCTTATTATGGACGTTTAAAGAAATTATGGGATGATATCAATGACTTTGATGCTTTGCCTTCTTGTTCTTGTTCCGGTTGCAAATGTGATTTGAATAAAACCCTTCGTACAAGACGTGAAGCTGATCAGTGCGTGAATTTCTAATGGGTCTTGAATCTTATTATGCTAATGCACGCTCCAATATTTTATCCATCGAGCCATTGCCATCTCTTCACTCTGTGTACTCAAGAATTTCACAATAGGAAGAGGTTCACCTTTATACTCAACGAAGGACTGAAGAAGCACATCCAATGGCCTTTGTTGTTCGTAGTAATATGCCACAAGGTGTGAAATCTGGCCGATCTCCGTTAAAGTGCAGTTTTTGTGGCTATCATGGACACCTTGAGGAACGTTGTTGGGAGAAACATGGTTATCCACCTGGCCGTGAACCTAGGCGTCCGCAAGCCACGGGTCGTGGAAAACCAAGCTCAAACACCCCTGAAACAGTTGCTACACCTAAAGTGAATGCTGTCTTGGGTGAAATGTCTGCACATACCAATCCTATTCGTTTAACTGGTAAGAGAGCTTATACTTGGATTGTTGACACTGGTGCATCGAATCACGTTTGTTGTGATGAAAATCTCTTTGATTTCTCTCGTGCCATAACTCCTATTCACGTTGGGTTGCCTAATGGTGCTACTATAAAGGCCACCAGAATAGGGGAAGTCACTTTAACCGATTCTTTAGTTTTGAACAATGTGTTATTCGTTCCTTCATTCACTTGCAACTTACTGTCAGTCTCGCAACTTCTCTCTTCTAGAAAATTAAGCATACAATTTACATTCTCTTACTGTGTTGTACAGGACCTTGTCTTGAGGATGACGATTGGTATGGGTGAACTTATTGGGGGGCTTTATCATCTGCCGATGAGGGAACCAACTCGTGTTAATGTTGTTCATGGGAAAGACATGGAAGATTTATGGCATAAACGGCTAGGACATCCTTCTCGACAAGTAATGGAGCTGCTACCTCAAGTTTGTCGTAGTAACAATAATAAGATGGAGTTTAAAGCTTGTGATATTTGTTATCGGGCAAAACAAACTCGTAGTATCTTTCCGTTAAGTGAAAATAAAGCAGATAAATTGTTTGATTTAATTCATTGTGATGTTTGGGGTCCTTATCGTGCAAATCGTGCTTGCAATTCTCGGTATTTTTTGACTATTGTGGATGATTTTTCTAGATGTGTGTGGGTATATTTGATGAAAACAAAGGACGAGGTTCCACGTTTATTAATGAATTTTTTCTCCTTGGTTGATCGGCAATTCACCAAAAGAGTAAAGGTTTTGCGAAGTGATAATGGGACAGAATTTAAGGGTCTTAATACTTATTTTCATACGAATGGGATAATTCACCAGACATCCATGGTTAAAACGCCTCAGCAAAATGCTAGAGTAGAACGTAAACATCGTCATATTCTTAATGTTGCTCGTGCTTTACGTTTTCAAGCTTGTTTACCTATTGATTTTTGGGGTGAATGTGTTCTAACCGCTGCATATCTGATTAATCGCACTCCCTCTCGTGTGCTTGATTTTAAGACACCTTTTGAAATGCTTTATGGTCGTGCTCCTACTCTCGATCTACTTAGAGTTTTTGGATGTTTATGTTATGCGAAGAATATTAATCCTCGTGATAAGTTTGATAGTCGAAGTCGTCGATGTATTTTTCTTGGATATCCTTTTGGGAAGAAAGGATGGCATCTATTTGATCTTGCAACGGGGGATTATTTTCAGTCTCGTGACGTTAGTTTTGTTGAAGATGTTTATCCTCTAGCTGATTCCAAAGAAATGAATTGTCTTCACTCATTATATCCAGCAGAACTTGATAATACTGCGAATTGTGGGGATTTTTTGAGGATTTGTACACGATCCGCAATCCACGAACAAATACAACAAGGGCCTCAGGACGCTTTTATACTTCCAGCAAGAACGTTGGTTTATGATGCATCTTCAGACACGTCTCTTGAGGATCTGCCACAAGCACTGCCCAGTGACGCTCAACCCTCATCCAGTGACAGTGTTTTGTTACCAGCAGCATCTGAAAATTCGTCAGGTTCGGGAGATCTTTCTAGTGAACGTTTGGTTGAAAATGAAAGTGTCCCAGCAGATGATGATGGAAATGTTTTGGTTGATGATACTCTTACTGTTGAAAGCACTGTACTTACTGATGCAAACATTGGTCGTGGTAAACGTACCAAATTCGAAAATGTCAGACATAAAGATTTTGTAAAATGGCAAAATGTGGAGCCGAAGACTAACACGACTTTGGTTCCCCCTCACAGTTCACACATACCAGTCCATTCCTCAGGTACACCATATCCTATAACACATTATGTAAATTGTAATGCTTTTTCTGTTGCGCATCAACATTTTCTTGCAGCTCTTTCGTCTGATAAGGAGCCTACATCCTTTAAGGAAGCAATGAATGATCCTCGCTGGAGAAAAGCGATGGAGGAAGAAATTGCGGCCCTTATTGCCAATGGAACTTGGACTCTTGAAGACTTACCTCCGGGAAAATTGTGTATTGGATGCATGTGGGTGTTTCGGATCAAGCGTCGTTCTGATGGTACGGTTGAACGATACAAGGCACGCCTGGTTGTCTTCGGTAATCATCAACAAGAGGGAATAGATTTCAGTGAGACTTTTGCTCCTACTGTAAAAATGGTTACTGTGCGTACTTTTTAACTTGATTCTTGCTTGATCTAAGTGGGAGTTAGTTCAAATGGACGTTCATAATGCGTTTCTTCATGGTGACTTGGATGAAGAGGTATATATGCGCCTTCCTCCCGGATTTAGTAATGGCGTGACCGGCAAGGTATGTAGGCTATGTAAGTCTGTATGGTTTGCGACAGGCACCTAGATGTTGGTATGCCAAGTTAGCCACAGCCTTGCGTGCATACGGTTTTTCCGCAAGCAAATCTGATCATTCCTTATTTGTTTATCGTAAAAAGGGCGTGATATTGAATATTCTTGTTTATGTGGATGATCTTGTTATTGCTGGGAATAATAGCGATGCTATTCGTGAACTGAAATCTTATCTTGGTGATTGTTTTCATATGAAGGACTTGGGAAAATTGAAGTATTTTCTCGGAATTGAAGTGGCTAGAAGTTCAAAAGGGATTTTTCTTTGTCAACGCAAATATGCTCTTGACATATTGTCTGAAACAGGTCTTCTAGGTTCTAAACCAGCTAGCGTTCCAATGGAAGAAAATCATCGTCTAGCTCTTGCATCGGACACACCTATGACAGATCCTGCTCGGTATAGACGACTGGTGGGGCGTCTAATTTATCTTACCATTACTCGCCATGAGCTTTCTTATGCGGTTCATATATTATCTCAATTCATGAAGCATCCAAAACGATCTCAATGGGATGCGGCTTTGAGAGTTGTTCGTTATTTGAAAAACAGTCCCGGCCAAGGTATATTACTTCGTGCTGATTCCACTCTAGTTCTTGATGTTTATTGTGATGCAGATTGGGCTAGTTTTCCAATAAGTAGACGTTCTCTTCTTGCTTATTTTGTATTCTTGGGAACTCTCCTATCTCTTGGAAAACAAAGAAACAAGCAAGCTGTTTCCCGCTCTTCGCGAAGCGAGAATATCGTGCCATGGCTTGACCACTTGTGAAATCATTTGGTTGAAAAATTTGCTTCAGAGTCTTGGTGTTGAGCATGCTGCGCCTGTATCTCTTCATTGTGACAGTCAAGCTGCTCTACATATTGCAAACAATCCGGTCTTTCATGAACGTACGAAACACATTGAAATAGATTGTCATTTAAATGCGAGATGAGATTGTCAAAGGTACTATTGCTCCTGCGTACGTTCATACTACTATTCAACTTGCTGATATTCTTACCAAAGCTCTGGGTCGTCAACATTTTCAATCTCTTCTTGCCAAGTTGGGCATTTCCAAACTTCATGCTCCAACTTGAGGGGGGGTATTGGGATATTTGTAAGATATTTGTATTTACTTTGCAATATTTTCCTAGGATATTTGTATTTACTTTGCAATATTTTCTTAGGATATTTGTATTTACTTTGCAATATTTTCTTAGGATATTTGTATTTACTTTGTATATAAGGCCTTGCCTTCTTCTCTAAACAGGCAATGAGAATATTTGAGAATTCCATTCATAGAAACTACAGCCAGACTTTCTCTATGCAAAATTTACTTTCTTATTAGTATCTTGCTTGAATACAAATGATGCTACAAATATTTGGCTACGTGAACCGTCATTCATATACTGTAGTTTTATCTGGATTTTTCTTATCTAGAAAGCTCACACACAACCGGCTTTAGAATCTAGCTCACACTACAACCGTCTTACAGTAGTTTTGCTTTCAAGTTTCAAATTAATTCATAGACGTCCTTGGCAAACTCTAGATAATTCTAGAATTCTCTTAGCTTCTTTTGTTGATACTTACCAAACAACAGACTATATTATTCTGGCTTCATCAGGTAATAACAAATTATGTTTCCAACAAGAAATCTGTTAGGTCAATGACACAGTTCATCCAGCAGAGCCTCATACTTTTGTTTCTGCAGGTGCAGACTATAACATAATGAAATTTAGACTTCCTGAAGGACACTTTTACCACAGTATGCTTTCTCAACAAAAGTCATTAGAGCATGATGTGTACCTGAGGTCTGGAGCCTGGAGGTGACATGAAAGCTTGTTGTTCTGGGACTGGAGGAGTGGACATAAATTTCAGCAAACTCGAACGATTTTGCAGCCTGGTTCATTGGATAGTGAAGCTGGAATATACGCCCTATCTTATGACATAACTGGATGACAAGCGGATTAACATGTGGAGAAAGACGAAATTGCAACTCCAGAAACTCGGCCGCTTAATCACAAACTACCTGAAGATGTTAGACGTTTCTAATCAGGTTCGGTATCGGCTGATTTCAGGTTCGGTATCGGCTGATTGGTGGTTTGTCCCCTCCTACTGTTCCTGCTCGTATTGCTTCTTTAGTTACTAGTGACAGCACTTCTCCTCGGTAGTTTATTCTTTTGTTCTTTTGTCTATCCAAAAGAAAATAATAACGCTTAAGCATTGATTCGCATTCTCCAACCAGTACAAGTCTACTTGTCCTAATTAAAAGAGAGGATTTCTTACTAGAGAAGCACATGAAGTTTGAAGGAGAAGGAGTGGATCGACTTATTGTATGTTAGTATGTTACCGTAAGAAATTCAAGAACAGCTCCCTTCTAAAGAGGAAGGGATCCGTGTAAAAGAAAAATAACATTGCCAATCCTCAATATACATCTCTTTTGCAGTGAGTATATTCAAAAAGTATACGAATGTAGTGAAAAGAACGGTACATGGATATTCATGTATGTACATATTGTCACTACGAAGCTACGTACATTTTGGAAGATATAATAGAAGAGAGCATATATATGTTATTTACGTGTAACCTTTCCTGCTTCAACTCTTAGTTATGCTGCATAATATGTATATACAAAGTCCATAATTATTGGGAAAGATGCTAGTTTAATTACATGTAATCTTTCATGTTTCAAGAAAACAAAAAAATTACATTCAAATTGGAAAACAAATCTATGCGATTAAAATCTTTCAATCTTGTCTGCCTTGACCTGTGGATTCAGTTTTGCGATTGTGTCTTTTCCAGCGGCTTTGTAGTCGAAGTCACATGAATGATTCTCAGGGTAGCGATGCATAGAGCAGAAAACTGATCCGCACTTGCACTTGATCCCCGTCAACCCCACTTTCTTGTTACAACTGAAACACCTATTCTTCACTACTGCACCACTTTCTCCTCCAGATGTTGCTGATGATGATGCAGAACTAGACGAAGCGGTAGTAGTCTCCTTCGCAGCAACATTAGAATCATCGGTAGAGTAGTTCGCCTCTGATTCCTTTGGCGAGGTTGTCAAAGCTTTCTTAGGGTTTGCAGAGTTCTCAAAAGCGGCTTTGACCAAAAGAGATTTTTCTTCCTCTTTAAGATAATCTCTGTAACACTTGCTGCACATATCCAAATTCGCTGCTGTTCCGAAAAACCCACAATTTCTTGCACAACGCTTATGTGCTTCTGGTTGCTCGCATCCATTAAAACTGCCTTGTGATCCCATCTTTCTAGTTTGTTTGTTTTTTTTTCCTGAATAGAAAATATAATTGAGATGAGAAAGTCTGTACGTGTATTTATAGGTTGAGAAACCGAATCACGACTGAATATCGCAAACACCAGAATTCTCTAGAAAAAGGACTAGTTGCCTATTTCTTTTCCTGGTCAAACTGACCAACATGCCACATTAATCAGGATCGGTCAAGTGGCGAAGTGGAACCCTCTATGATGACATGGTGTGGCTACTATTACCGGAGGAGGTGACTCTGTTTGCTGGGTTTGGGATATCCTGATAAGCAACTCTATGTTCTCTCTGAACATGGCTAGTTATAACTGGATCTCATGACACGGCAGTCAATTTTTGGGATCTTCTGAATAGGAGATCACCCTAGTGACAGCACTTCTCCTTGTTAGTTTGTTCTTTTGTTTTCTGTCTATGCAAAATGTAAATGAAATCACTTGTACATTGCATTCTCTAACCAGTACAAGTCTACTTGTCCAATAACTGCCAATAAATTCAGTATCTTAAATTGATTTAAACCAAAAACAAGATCCCAAAATCATTAATTAGGAGCCTAAGAATGTACAAAGTAATTCGAATCTGCATCATTCTTAGCTGTTAACAATGTAACACCCACCGGTGAAATCTTTAGGCCATTTTATTCACCATGGTCATGAAACCCCTCACTATTATCAAATTCTTTATCCATGAGTTTGTTCTTGGTTATTTTCATTAGTGCCAGAAAGAGCAAGCAAAATTTTGAAAACAGCAATAACGAATTGTAAACCCTAAAAGAGACTGACTTCTTACGGTTGGTATTCACTAGAGAGGCACAAGAAATTTGAAGTAGAAGGTGAAGAGGATAGACTTATTGTGTCAGTATGGGAGTCATATATTCATGTTACTACAAGAAATTCAAGAACAACTTCATTGTAAAGATATTTTGCAATCAATTGTACCAAAAAGTATATGAATGCAGTGAAAAGAATGGATAATTGCGCAGTAGATATTGTTGCTAAGAAGTAACCAAGAATCTAAGATATAAGACAGGCAGCATGATTTATTACATCAACATTGTCAATTCAGATTTATAAGTTTTGATTACAATTTACATGTAATCTTCACATTTAAACTCTTAGTTGTGCAGCATAATGAGTGTAAACAAATTACACAATTAATGGGAAAGTAATGCATCTTTTTCTGATCTTATTACTTCCATATTACTCAACAATTCTAAACTCGGAGCCACAGATTATACATATCCGTGGCATGGTTTAAATTACAACACCAATTCCAACAGGCAACGCTAAACAATTCAACTAACACTGAAAGAAATAAACAAGCTGTTGAACTAGCTAGCTGGTGAACAATATATCATACCCCACTTATTCTTCTTAATAAAAAAAAAAGTTCCAAAGCATCAAGCAATTCTGAAATCCCCAAAGAAGAAATATTGCTATTGAAATTAGAATACAGAGGTAAAAGTTTAAAATCAGCCAGCAATTAACTTCTTCAAAATACAGATGTACCTAATATAGCCAGTAGGTTCTTAACTGTCTTAAAGAACTTGTGATGCTGATGTTTCTGGACAGATGCACCTAATGTAGCTAGTAAGTTCTCAACTGTCTTGAAGAAATTGTAATCTTTCTTCTCGGAGTTGTCAACAAAAAGACTGCCGATTTCTTGAAATATATCATGCACATATGTAAGAAGACTATGCACATCGGTAAAAAGACTGTGCACATCGGTAAAAAGACTATGCACAGTGGTAAAAAGACTACCAATTGCTTCAAAAATCATATACATAATATAACAAAAGTAAAGCCAACCTACAAATAAACCAACGCCTAAGCACCAACTCAATACTTCAAAATAGAAATCCCAATCCCACCTAGGAGGTCTCCTAGGATGCCACACAATAGCTGCACAATCACAATAACCATATCCGCCACCCGACAAATTTCGACCACACTTATAGCAAAACTGGGTCCTGCATCTGTAAAACAAAACGAAAACAACAACCAATTAAGCTAGCCATGCATAAAAGCTTCATACGGTGCCACCATGCACATTGAACACAAGTTGAGAAATAGAACAAAAACCACCTGCACGTAATGACATGGCAACCACTTATACGCTCCACATAATGTTTGCAAGTTGGGCATCTAGTCCATGCGTTTTGCTTAGCAGTTTGCATAAGAAGAAGATCATTTTTCTCTGTCATGATAATTGCGTCTCCATTCCTCTGTCTATTACACGTATGACTCTCCCCCTCAATCAATGGGATCACACAAGAAAAACAAAAAAGTTTCTTGCAATTTGGACACTTCGATTTTGAAATACCAGTACTATCACCACACTCATTTAAGACACATTCAAAGCAATGAGGACAGTAAGCTAAATTCTGAGCATACTTGGAAAGAATTTGTGACTCGCAAAGCAAGGCAGACCATCTGACAAATACTTTCGGTGGCACAATGGACTGGCATGACAATATATCCAAGTTTACCTTACAATCAAAATCAGGGCATACGATATCCGATGAATTGTTGTCGACAACTTTCGCTTGTATATACTTGGATATACAGTCCGTACAAAATGGATGTTTTGATGAGCAGTCTGCTGCTTTCTTCTCTTTGTTGTTGAACTTCTTATTTAGAGGAAGATTTGATTCCGTACAGATCTCACAATCAAATAAGAAGCTTTCTGGATTATTTTGTTTTTCTTCCTCCAGCTCCACAGATCCAAAGTGTTGCAACCACATACCACGTTGTTTCTTCTGTTCGAGAACACGTTTCTCTTTCTCTTCATATTCTTCTTCAAATTTGGTCCCAATTTGCTGTGAAGTACCCATTGTACCTATGTATAGGAGCAGCATTTTGAACTGCTGCAAGACGATCCCCAATTCCAAGACGTCAATGGATTTCGTTATGATTAGGGTTTTTGCTGAACTGTCATTTATCGGGGAGAAAGAGAGAATGAAAAGGGTAAATTTATTGTGGACAAAACAGTAAAAAAACAGCTTATAATATCTATAAAGGCCTAAAATTCGCGTGCCGGATACCCAAAATACTAATATGCCTCTCTGAATACCACGAACTGACCACCAGAAGAAAGCTACGCTGAAGCAAAACCCTAAACTTGTTTCAATAACGACTACGTTTTAAGACGGTGGATACTAGATCAATGGTGAAGAAGCTGATTAGATTAATGGAAAATTTGTCGGAAGACATAATCATGGAAATCATGTTACGTTTACCGGAAATCTACTCGAAAAGATTCAGGTGCGTACTTGGTATAAATTACTGACTAGTAGTTTTGCTAGGGTGAAACTAAATCATGATAGTTTAATTCTTACAACAAATGGATTTGATTATAAGCATGTCTACTCTATAGATAATAGCTCATTGCCAGTGAAAATTAAAACTCATCATACGGAGAAGTTTTTTACCCTAAAATTTTCCGGCCCTCTTCCCAAAATGCTAAACATGCCTCTCTAAATACCACGAACTGACCACCAAAAGAAACCAACGCTGAAGCAAAACCCTAAACTTTTTTCAATAACGACTGCGTTTAAATATGGTGGATAGTAGATCAACGGTAAAGAAGAAGAGGCTGATTAGATTAATGGAGCATTTCAGTAAAGATATTATCATGGAAATCTTGTTACGTTTACTGGTGAAATCTGCTGTAAGATTCAGGTGCGTATTCATGTCTTGGTATAAATTACTGACCAGTAGTTTTGCTAGGGTGAAACTAAATCATGATAGCTTAATTCTTAACACAATTCGATATGAGTATGATAGGCATGTATGCTCTGTAGATGATAGCTCATTATCCTCAGAATTATTAAAAAGCCCAGTGAAAATCAAACATCCATTATATAAAGAGATATATGTTTTAGGTACTTGTAATGGGTTGGTTTGTGCAAGTTTTGGTTTTGGTCTTTATATTTGGAATCCATGTACGAGAGAATACAGAGTAATATTAACAATACAAAATAGATGTGACTTCAATTTGGGTTTAGACCGGATGGGATATGGGTTTTGTTACGATTCCAAAACTCGGGATTACAAGGTTATAGTGTTCTATAATGAAGAATTTAACAATTATCTTTGTAAGGTTCGGGTTTATACTTTAGTTTCAAATTCATGGAAAACACTTGCACTTCGCATTCCTTATTGTATCCCCTATGGATGGGGATAATGATAGGGGAAGATGGAGGACTGCCCGGGGTATTTTTAAATGGAGCACTGCATTGTTGGTGGATTCGGTTGGGGAAAAGAAAAAACTGTCGAAGGTTTTACTTTCTTTTGATATTGCAGATGAAAGATTCCAGGAAATCTCTCAACCCGATGAAAAGTGGGAGAAATTTGATTATAAATTTGTGGGTGTGGTGGGAGAACGTCTCTGCATGCTTTGTAGTTTTAGCAAGGTTGGTTTTGAAGTATGGGTGATGAATGATTATCGAGTAAATGGGTCATGGGATAAACTGTTCCAGATTGATCAAGTGACGGGACCGTTTAACTACTTGAGGAATATAGTAGATTTAAGAAACGGCGAGATCCTATTAAATGATGAGAAGAGTAATAGTTTTGAGAAGAGTAATAGTTTTATTTTGTATGACCCCAAACAAAAAACAGTTAGATTTCAACCGACCAGTCTTCCAAAAGAGTGCGGATTTTCGGAGCGTAATAGACGTAATATTTATCTGTATGTATGTGGAGAGCTTGGTTTCAGTTCAGGCAGGTACCCATGTTGGAGATAAACAAGAAAGATTAGATTACTGTGAAGCAATTAAAGGCATGCGATAAAGACTTCAGAAACAAGATTACACATTTAGGAAGTGTTCTGTACCATCACATCTAATGCACTAGTTCTAATTAATACATGGAGCGCCCATTTAAGAAATCATTTCCGGCATTACTAATCCGATATCTAGAGTACTGGAACACCAGAAGCTCAAAATCAATCACATGTGAAATATTCTCCAACACTCATCCCATATTCTCTGAAGGTGGTTCAATTGCATTGCCATCTTGAAGCGGTTTACGGGACACTGGTTTCAGATTATTAGATTCTTCAAAAGCCTCGGCATTTTCGAAAAGCTGTTTCCTGAGGAAAACTTGCTTCTTTAGTGATTGAAATGCCCTATCTAATCTCTCCAACTGTTCCATTGCATTTTTATTATACATAAACAAGCCGTAGTAAAGCTCGAAACTATCCCCGAACGTGTTCTCCACCAAATTCAACAAAGTTTCATATCCTTTTGTATTTATCGATGTCGATTCTAACCCAAGTTTCTCTAGAATTCTCCCCAGTGTATGTGTTATAAATTGAGATTCTGCAGCATACCTATCGTGCTGAGCACAAGACATTTCCAGAGGTGTAAAACGTGTCGGCCCGGCACAGCCCAGCCCACGAAGTCACGTGCTTAGCGTGCTATGCTGTGCCAGAGATTTAGACGTGTTGTGCTGTGCTGTGCTAAATGACGTGCCGTGCTGGGCTGTGTTAGAAAAATAAACGTGTTGTGTCGTGTTGATGTGCTAGCGCACTTATTTTATATTTTCCAAAATAAATATTTTTGAGATATTTTAATTAGTACATGTATTATTACAGAAATAAATTAGCATGACGAAAATAAAATGTCAAAAATTGGGTAAAACAATGATTTTTTTGTGAAATATGCATCAAAATGTGATGTATTGTATAGTATTTTACGCATGACGTGGCGTGTTTTCTTCGTGTGCCGTGTTATGTTGTGTCGCACGTTGTGTTGTGCTGATGTACCTATTTTTCTGGCACAGCACAACACATTAATCAAACGTGTTGTGCATGTGTTGTGTCGTGTTGTGCTCGAATCCTAACGTGTTGTGTTGTGCCATAAACGTGCTGGCCCGTCCCAATTTAGAGCTTTAGATGCATAAAATAACATTGTATGTTTTATACAATGTTATTTTAAAATTCATGGTTGGTAATGGGAGTACCAGTTTTCAAAAGAGGGTACCAAAATCCATATAAAAAAACTAAAAAGTCCTCTGTTTTATATGAATTTTAATACCCTCCTCAGTAATCTGACACCCCTCATCAGTAATGTTGTCAAAATCAATTGATATCAATAATAACTCAGTTTTGTATTTTCAAAGTGGACAACCTTCGCCTAGAAAGTTTTATCTCCGGTTAGGAAACACATAGGTTGGGTTCTGAAAATTTGGTTTTTTTGTTGCTTTTTTTCGTCTTTCTTTTGGGGCAGGCAAAGGGAAATGTTCATTACAGATTCCAAGTCACTGAAACAGTGACATAGAGCTGAAAAGGATACAAAATAGGCAAACGGCAACGTTCATTACAGCCACAGTTAGTTGCGTTGTTTGGTACTTTTAGTCAGGTAATTACATAACCTGTTGTTTTGTTTTTTCTGTTTTTACTCGTGGTAATTTTGGTAACCAGCGGTTATTGATTTATATTGGCAAGCTATTGGTGACCTCTTATTACACCTAACAGTTGGTATTAAGTCACTTTTGTTATATTACTACTTCTACTTGAATTAAGTAGTTGTTTACAATACTTGATCAAATAATCTACATCTATAGATTGATAATGGTAGTATTTTATATGGGTGAAAATACACCATCAACCTACAAAAGGATACAGTATTTTCTTGAAAGATCAGTTGCGTAATGGAGCTTAAAACTGTGACTCGAGCATCGCAAGATCGTGACTCCTTGTCCTTGGTAAAGATTTACTATTTGTGTTAATCTTTCAAATTGAGCAGTGGACTCATCTGTTGTTGGGTCTTCCCTAAAAGCGTACATGCAAGTTGCAGCGTAGTCCGTAGACTTGTTCTTTGGCGCTTCCTTTAATTAAAACCCCTCGGCAGACTGGCCGGACACGGATATCATTTCTAAAATCTAGTAGTTGCATTTTTGTGGTTCGGACGAAGATGAAACAGCCAAATTCGTTCACACCCTTGCACCTGGACATGCATGCATTAATTATGTGTTGTTTAACAGCATTTTTTTTTTCTTCAGAAAATGGGTCATTTGTCCAAATATTTTTAAAACCTGGTTCAAATGGACGAGTAAAAATTAGTATGGGTGAAATGGACAAAAAAAAATAGCAAGGATGAAACTAGATGCATCCTCATGTAAATTAAAAAAGAAAAAGTATTTGAAAATGGATATGATGGCATTTACATCTTTTAATTTATTTTTGTATTTTTGTCCATTTAAATGATGTATCAAAATCTAGATGTCTTTTTCACCCAGGATTTGTTGATTTTGGTCTTTTTAACCAATTTTGTGTTGTTGTTTTTTTTTCTTGAAGCATTTAACATGTATATTTCCCAAGTAGCAGTACAAAGTATTCAAAAGTAATTGAAACTTATAAATAATCTTTTCCTCTTCTCTCTCACTTCTCCAAAACTAGAGAAAAACCCATCAATTTCTTCTTCTTCCTTTGCTCAGATTTAGTCCTTTAGGGGCTAGATCTGAGCAAAGCTTTCTTGTTTTTAGTTATTTATGTTGTTTTCAATAATTTCTTCGCTATTAGAGCGATTTTTCTCTTCGCTATTTGGGCGGTTTTATCTACACTTTTATAGTGTTTCTTTCTAACGATTTTTGTATTTGGTTTTCTTGATAAAAGTACATCGGCGATTCGGCAAGGGCGAAGATAAATTTCTTCTTCATGGAAAAATAGATCTTGAGTTCGGGTTAATTGCACATGAAGAATTTTTGGGCATATCACTCCTCTGTCATAGGAGCATCTCTTTTATAAGAAGAAAAAATCTTTCAAAATGGTCGAATTATAGTTTCGTTTACCATTCCTTCTCCAATCTCATAGTACAAGATTTGGGTGCTATCGTGGTAGATCGTTCTTTCTCTTCGCGATTTATTTACGTTTTGTATCTTTCTTTGTATTTGTTTCATGTTATGATGTACTTGTTTTTCTTTAAAACCATCATACAAATATTTCTTGTGGAATGAAATACTTGTGGTTTGATGATCAAAAAAAAAAAAAAAAAAGTATTCAAAAGTAAAGTATATCTATCCAATGAATTGAGTGATTTTTATTCAATGAAATACTAATATCAGAGTACTAATTTAGCTAGTCATCCATCGAGTGAGAGATTTGTTTAAAAAGAGGAACATGTTCAGGTAAGAGTGAAATCGCCACATCCACCCCACCATCTTCACTGCATGTAGGCAATAAAATTATTAAACCTTCAACCGGAATGTTGGGTGGAAACATTGCACAAGGACTTCCACCACCGAAATCAAGATCATGAAACTGAAATCTTAACCAGCTATCTACTTCCAAATTTGGACACAGCGTGTTTCCAAATTCTGGTGCTGTCGCTTCGAGGTCATCACCTTCATTATCTACAATTTTTGTTGCCGCTCCGAAATCGATAAACGATTTAAAATACCTACTGTCGACACGAATAACCTCATCATGGATTGCTTTTGAGACATAAGCATGACTCTCTTGCAAGACCTCCTTAACTTTCAAAGTAGGATAAGCCCACAGTACTAAATTGCCAAAATACTCCATGGGCACAGCTGGTTTAATTCTTGCCCTTCCATTCACTGAAACCCTTACTTGGGTTGACTCCTCTGGATCAAGTCCTCTAGCTTGAGTCATTTTTTTCCATGTATGAGAAAGTAAACATTCAAAAGTACTGTATCTTTGATGCGGGTTACAATTTTCTCCATTAACCTTGGCTTTGAGGTTGTCTATGAATTCAGTAGAGTAGGTTATCATTAAAGTCTCAATGGAAGAAAAGACAGGGGTAGTGTCTGGATTAACTGTTGTCTTTTTGAACTCAATCGACGCATGGTCGAATTCAATGTTAGGTGGGTTTCTTGGTTGAGAAACAGCCAACCGATCATGATAAGGAAGTGCTTCTAAGTCGAGACCTCGGACCATTCTAGCCCATGCCGCAAAGAACAAACTCATGGATTGACCATCAGCCACACGGTGATGAGAAGTTTCACCTATAACTAAACCACCACATGCATATCGGTTGAGTTGAATTTGTAACATTTCTTCAACTCCTTCCACAGGTGGAAGCAGATGGTTAACATCTTTCGTTGGATTAATGGACGGGAGTTGTTCAGCTAAGGTTGCAGGAATGTAGGTTTCGGTTATGCGAACACCAGCGTTGTTTAGAATGATACACTTTCGACCGTGTTCATCAGTTATGAACCTTCCTGCCAAATGTGGGTAATAAACAAGAACTTTAGACAGAGCATCTTTCAAGACTTCATTAGATGGCATGGGTGGTTTGAATGCATATAAAACAGCTACTTGAAAATCGAAAGCAGCTTTATCGAAGATTGTAAGAGGAATTATAACATCTTCAGCAGACATATTAACAGATGAAAAAGACGATTCGGCTTTCAAGATGGTATTGTTGATCAAACCAATTGCCATCTCGAACAAAGATTTGTTTTAACGAAAAGAAACCACAGAATTGGTAACAACTCTCTTGTGAAGTGAATTAATTAATTAAGATGGATAAAATTTGAAGGTTTCAAAAAAAATCAAAGATATGTTGTGAGATCCTAAAACAAAATTACGCGGGGTTTATATAGAAAGAGGAGTTGATGACGAAGAGCAATAAGCCAATAACTAATGCTTTGCATGCATGCAAAACCTAACCATTAGTAATTGTTTGTGTAACAAGGGCTAGAATGGAAGTACTGTATATGGGTAAGTCTGAGACGTTGAGTGTTTTTTTTTTTTTGATGGGTAAGTTTGAGACGTTGAGTGTTTGACGATTAGGATTTTTGGATATACTTGAAAAGTCTTACCCAGTGAATATGGAGTGCCCGAACTCAACTCATTCTACTGGTACATATGTAATGATTTTGCGTGTGTCCAGTTACTTTGACAAATCTTATACATTGGTTTCATTCGTGCAGACGTGTCAACACCAGATATTTTTTTTCCTCCCAAATTAAGCCTATGTATACGTGGAAAATCTGTTTGTTGAGAAGACGTAGGTGTAAATCGTGCTGGCGCATCACGACATTCATAGGAACATGCCAAACGTGTTGTGTGCGGTGATTTTCAGAAATCTAAGTGTGACGTCTTGCGCTGAGCCATGCGTTATATGACTGGCCATTTTGCTGATTGTAAAATTGTAATCGGGTAGTGGAATCCGTTATAAGATGACCGAGTTGTTTGACTCATGCAGAACACAATGTTTGGATAGTCAAGGAGATCAGTGTCACGCACAATTCACATATTGGTGGCTTCATTTTTGAATGTGAAAGTTGTTGATGTACGTCGATATCCGGGATTTATGCAAGTCCATTAATTCTGGTGTGCTAGAAGAACTTGCAAAGTAGAGACAGTTTTAGCGCTAAGTGTAGTTGCAGGAAATCCTACAACCGCATCCCAATATATCTAACGAGACTCTAAGTGATTATAATAGAATTCTTTATTGATTATTAAGATTCAAGTTGGTTACAAGATATTACAATGACTTAACTTGCTCTCCAAATAAACTTTCTCTCTCCTAGTTTCTTGTCTAACACATACTAAAAGATCTCTCCCGGTGTGATAATTCTTTCCCCTTATATAGGGTTCTAAATAGTGGGTGACAGCTAAGAGATCCACTATTTTCGGAATCACTGTGCGTTATATTCGCTCATATACACTCACTCATTCTCGCACGTTTGTACTTTCCATAGATCATCACAATATACTCGTGACTTTGCTTTGACATCATTCGAGACGTCACCTTGATTATATTGGGTGCGATAGTCCTCGCTTACATTAGATAGTCTTCACTTCGCATACTTATCACTTGTGCGATATTCCATTCCTACATTTTGCCTCTTCTCATTTCGCGTACTCTATGAAGTGAGCGATATGAGAAATCCTCATCCTGAAATATCGCATGTGTTTGTCTTTTCAAATTTTGCTTTGCCGACAATTATCCGGAATTCAGGTTTATTCATTTACACGTGTCGATTCTTCTTCTTTTAACCGGCTCAAACTGTTCATAACCGGTCAACTGTTTCGTCTATTTATTGATTCACAGAAGAAAAATAACCTTTTTCTTCTCTTCTTTTCCTCTTCAAAATTTTATTTCTTCTACTTGCCTCTCCCTCCGCTGCTATCATTACATTCATGCTGATGCTGTTGTTGCTATTCTATCACTGCTGTTTTCATGGATCCTGGTTCAAAGTTTGTATTCTTCTTTCCAAATTTATCCTTTTATCTTTTGATAATCATTATCATTGATTATAATGTTATCCTTTTGATCATTCATTATAACTTTTATCCTTTTGATTAATCTAATTCCCATACTTTTTCAGGAAAAATTCTTCTGTAAGTGCTCTCAAGATAACTGTTCAAAATACTAAATCTTCTTCAGATGACAAGAACGTAGAATCTCATAAGAGGAAATCTTCGCGCAACAAAGAAGTAAGAAATACCTAAATTTTTACTAAACAATATTGTTGCCTCTATTTCTTATCTACTTTGTTTTTCACAGACTCCCGTTTGTGAGATGGGTGATGGCAAAGGACCGAAGACTAAGGAGTTCGCAAGCCTTCAGTACTTAAGTCAAATCTTTCTATCCTTGATTTTGATTTCTCAAGCGTCACCCTTATAACAACAATTCAACCTTCTACTATGAATGATTCTATTACCTTGAAGAAATCTTTCCTTCTGAGAAAGAAACTATTGCTGATCAAGTGAAAACGGGTATTCCTACCATTGCCTCTGCGAACTTACTAGCTGCGAGTCAAACCTCTTCTTTATTCACAAACATTGACCCATAACCAAATGATGATGATGTGTTTGTCCCTATAAATTTCACTGTCCCTTCTCCTCCTATATCTGCTCCTTCTTCTTCATATTCTTCTTTTTTATTAAGTTCCCTTTCTCTTAACAAGAGGGTTTTGGATAGTGTGAACTTTTCTTCTCAAACTCTATTCGATATTATCAACTCTGCTCAATCCTCCAACGATGATCCGTACAAACTTCGCATTTGTTCTGCGTTAAGTAAACTTCTGTGCGAATTTCCCACTGATAAAGCTATAAGAAGTGAGATCCATTCTCAAATTGACCCAAGCTTTCATACTGCTCTAGATGTCTTGGTGGGTATCTCTCACATTGTTATCTTGATTATAATACCTTAACCTCTTACCCTTGTGTTTTTTCTTCTTTAGGAATCTCATTGTCGGATGAGTCTAGTCAAGGGCGCTTTGAATCTAGTTTGCTCTCAATTGGAACTTTCGCAACAAAATACTTCTTTACAAGAGGAAGTCAATAAGTTGAAAGGGAACTTCAAGTCGCAAATCTTGATGCTGAGAATCTTCCCAACCAAAACCAATAACTTAGCGGTTTTTTTTTTTTTTTTTTTTTTTTTTTTCCTTCACTTACCCACAATCTTTAAATTTCTTCATGCATTTATCAAGATTTAAACCAGAAGCGAGTCATGGAGAGATTTTCTTTTCAATTTCTTGCCGAGGATACTCAAGCGACTAACGAGAAGTTGCAGATTCAATTAAACCAATTAAATAACCAGCATTCATATTCACTTGACCAAATTAATAATCTAACTCATGAAAATAACCAACTCGCTCAAGATATTGAAGTATTAAATGGTCGGCTATTCTACTTATCTAAATTGTCATATGATGCTGATTTAAGACATCAAACCTTGTCAGAAGAAAATCATACTTTATCCCTGGAGAAGCATTCCTTCTTAAAGAAAGAAGCGATGTTTTCGCGTCAATACTTAATTCTTCAGAAAATAAATGAAGATCAAGATCGGATTCTTCGTTCACTATAAACATCGTCTAAGGAATTAAAGACCCGGAATGAAAAAATTATTCAAAGTAAAATAAATTTGACTGTGAAGAAGAACCAGCTTCAAGAATAGTATGATCAATTAAAGCATTCCCATGATGCTCTTAAGAAAAAGAATAAATCTCTCTCTGCTGATGAAAATAAGATTCAATCCCGTCTCAATGGTTTAGTCGATGATGAATTTGACAAAGCTATGGAAAGTATGAAGAATAACACCTTTGTTCTTTCTAGATTCTGCGAATGTAGTCAGCTAGAGTTGACTGCTTCATTATTCTCTAATGATTTCTTTGGGTTTTATTGATTTGCGCTTTATTTTCAATTTACGATAATATATTATTCTTTGCAGATTTTGAAAGGTCGCATCAATTTACTATTACTCAGTTGAGATCTGACTTAGCCAACATTCGCAAAGATCGTATGAGCCTGGAAGTATCACATGCGAATCTTGAGGTTTCTCTTTCTGCTTATCGAGACAGAGCGCAAAGAAGACTCGCACACACACAGAATTTTTTGGAGATCAATGCTAGAAATCTTGAAAGGGAAGCTATTCGCAAGGCTCATGCTAGTGCTCAATCTGTAGTTAATGGAATTCTTCTGAGCAAGTCTCTTCCTGCAGTTAATATCCCTCCTCTTATTGTAAGCGAAGATAAAGAGTATCCTGAACCGGACAGTGACTATGAATTTATAAGCGATGATGAGAAGGATCAAGAGGATGAAGAGAACCAACTTGAGAAGGACAAGCCTGCTGGAGAGATTAATGATGAAGTTGAGAATCCTGAACCCAAGATGTAGTTGCTGATCACACTTAATTTTCTCTTCTTATCCTAATTTTTCTTCTTTGTTTGATACATTTTAAACTTGTTTGTTACAAGAAAGATAATATTTTGTTATTTCAATTCCCATACTTGCCTCTTGTTATATTTTTTGTATGAAACAAATGTGTGAGCTCTTGTTGTTTAAATTCCTGAAAAAAAATATATTAGTTTATATATAGTTTTTCTCATGAGGTATTATTTTGCCTTCCTATGTAAAGGTCTTATCTTTCCTTAATTTGTCTTTTATTTCTATGCGACGAGATCACAGGCGGTCTTTACACTATAACGTATTGACCCATTGATATTGTCTTATCTTTTTCTTGTATTATTACCTCTTCAGGCTTTTATTACATAAATATCACAAGTCTTAATACTCTCGTGAGTAAAAAGCCTCATGACATTTACGTCTTTTGACACAATTCAGCTCCCTAATGGAGGGTGTCGTCCTTATCTTCCCCATGGTTGCCCCTTCAAGGAAGCTTACCTCTACCGGGTGTTGATGGTGGTTTTTATCTTAGGGTTAAAATCGTAAAACTATGCACCTTGCATGACATCACCATGACCTCTAGCGCATTTATTGACCATTAACACATTTATTGGATCAACCAGCATGCTTACGTAAGAATTACCAGGGTACCTTTTTCTTTCTATGTATCATGTTCCACGGCAGAACCCCTAAACATTTATTGACATCACCTGTACAAAACCCTAAAATTCTCATGCTACCGCGCAAAGGCATGACATCCATGCCAGCCGCACCTCCGTGCCCAGCAGCACCACCGCGCCAAGGCATGCCAGCCATGCCAGCCGCACCTCCGTGCCCAGCAGCACCACCGTGCCAAGGCATGCCAGCCATGCCAGCCGCACCTCCGTCCCCAGCAGCACCACCGCGCCAAGGCATGCCAGCCGCACCTCCGTGCCCAGCAGTACCACCGCGCCAAGGCATGCCAGCCATGCCAGCCGCACCATGTGCCAAACGGCATGCCTAGCCATTGGCCCCACATACCAAGCCAAGCCGTACCTTGCCTTGGCCCTAGCCATGCTAGCCGCACCATGTGCCAAACGGCATTCCTAGCCCATGTCCACATGCCAAGCCAAGCTGCACCTTGCCTTGGCCCTATCCATGCTAGCCGCACCATGGGCCAAACGGCATGCCTAGCCATTAGCCCCACATGCCAAGCCAAGCCGCACCTTGCCTTGGCCCTAGCCATGATAGCCGCACCATGTGCCAAACGGCATGCCTAGCCCATGGCCCCACATGCCAAGCCAAGCCGAACCTTGCCTTGGCCCTAGCCATGCTAGGCGCACCATGTGCCAAACGACATGCCTAGCCATTGGCCCCACATGCCAAGCCAAACCGCACCTTGCCTTGGCCCTAGCCATGCAAGCTGCACCATGTGCCAAACGGCATGCCTAGCCATTGGCCCCACATACCAAGCCAAGCCGCACCTTTCCTTGGCCCTAACCATGCTAGCTGCACCATGTGCCAAACGGCATGCCTAGCCACTGGCCCCACATGCGAAGCTAAGCCACACCTTGCCTTGGCCCTAGCCATGCCCACGGCATGCCAACTTAGCCGCGCCACCATGCTGGCCTTCCCTATGCGGCTACTAAAACGAAGGCGTGCGACAATCAACGGTCTTCCTTCAATTTAGGAGCAAATCCTAGTCGTCCAAGGTTACCAGACAACGCATGGTAACCTTTGACCCAAAGTCTAGTTTGGCCACGCCAAACCACGCCAAGGCATACCATGCCAATGGCCTGCCAACTTTGTCGTGCCATCATGTTGGCCTTCCCTACACAGCTATCAAAAATGGAAGCGTGCAACGATCAACGGCTACCTTTCCGCTTAAGATACAAAATATCGACCGTCGAAGGTCGCCAAGCTAGCAAGTCTCCCAAGCTCGACTTGCCAGGAAACAACCATGTTACATGTTTTCACGAAAACGTTCGAGACATCAAACCACAAAGTGGGGGATCTTCTTTGGTTTTTGGTTTGGCGGTTTACAGCATGCGGCGTACACTACGCCCGTAATAAGAAAGTGTAATAAGGATGAAGCGGTTAAGTAAATAGGGAAGTAATGGTGAAACGATTTTCTTTTATGGAACATCAATTCAATGCGTTAACGGTTACCACCTCCTCCCATTTAGTCACCAATTATTCCATTCCTTAATGAGACCAGTACGTTTCACTCCGACTTGTATAAATAGGTCTTACCTATTTCAAAAAAAAAGAACAAGTTTTGGTCGGAGCACACAACACTCAGAAACCACTTGCTAGCTTTCCCATCTGTTAGCTTTCACTTTCTGATACAAGTCAAACAACTACTCTTCCAGAATCAACTATTCTGGTTTCAACATTTTCTTCGCTTCCCTCCCTAAAACCAACCCTTCTCCTTCACTTTGTGACCGAAGCAAGTCTGGAACGAACATTTCTTGGTTTAGGCCGGACTTGTACAGATTGATCTCTCGAATCTAAAGTACTCCCTTGCATTACATTGTCTAGGGTTTAGACTCAGTTTCTCACCCACTCACGCGAAATTACCGAAATCAGCAGAAACAGTTTTCCCTCTCAAACAATTGGCGACCACAGTGGGAGATTGATCTTTCGGTTACAGTGTCAATTTTTGACCATAGATTTCATGCTTCGACCCATACATCAAAACGATAGAAGCATGCGATCCGCTCAGGGATCGACGGCTCAGTTACCAGACAACCTGATTATCAGTCTTGACACGACAAGGGATGACTGGGGACTGCCTAGAGTTTAAAAGTGAATGATCTAACCAGTCTTGACGCGGCAATGGGCGACTGGGGACTTCCCAGAGGTTAAAAGCAAAACGATCCACTCAGGGATCGATGACTCGATCATCAAGTGACTCAGGGACGACTGGGGACTTTCCACATCACGGCGGTGCTTCCCACAAAACTCGGACTTACACCCAGAAGATTCATTTTTCGTCAAGAGATCCAAAAAAACCGAGTAAGTCTTTCCTAGACAAAATACATGGTCTACTACTTCAAATCTTTACAGAGATAATAAAAACCGATAGCCATATTGTTCCCATGCTTTCCATCATCATGCAATATTCACGGCTTCACAACTTTCCCAGATGATTTTTTATTTACACTTCCCATTGATCAGACTTTAGCATATCAAAAAAAAAAAACATTATTCAAAAATAATCCAAAACTCTTATAAAAAGCAATCATCTATCAATCCAAAAACCAGAAGAAAAAAAAACCGAACCATGAACCAGGCGCTTTGTTTTCCTTTCAAAAAAAAAAAGTCACCTACCCGTACGCGCCTACTTTGCATAATAATGATTACCCGTTACTATTCATGAGGTAGCCGACGTTACTATGGTGGTATTCGAAGAGGAATTGTGTATGATGAAGTATTTCCACAAGTTTATGAAAGGCATACCCATGGCTAGGGTTGATATCCGTTCATAAGAAAAATATTTCTCTGATTTATGGAAGGAATACCTATGGCTAGGGTTTGCACCAACAAGAAAACAAATTGAAAGAGAAATTTGAGTACATAGCTGGAATATGCTTGCCGACTTTATTGCTACCACGTTACCGCTAACATTAGCATTTTGTGATCGACCCTGCAAGTCTTTCAAGTACCGTTTCCACCGTCCCACGGACTGAAGCCACCAGCGCTATCATCACCGCTTGGTAGACAAAGTTCCAGCGCCAACAGTCCGCGTCCAAGACAATACCAGACGCGCATGCCAGGCGCGCTTACCAGACGTGCTTACCAGACGCGCTTACCAGATGCACATGCCAGGCACACATGCTGTACGCGCATGCCAGCCACAATTCCACACCCTGGTCAGCACCAACATCTTGCATCCCTCTAGTGCTAGCTTCTCTGCTCGATGGCCAGCACCAACAACTTGCATCCTTTCCAGCGCTAAAATCTTGCGCCCTTCCAGCGCCATCTTCTCCGCTCCACAACCAGCCAAAGCAGCACCATCCTTACCCTTCGAAGAAGCGCCATGGCTCCAGAACTCCGTGATCAAAACCGTGCCACCTCTGCACGATACACCCACCAGAACCAGAGCCGCTTCCGCCACCCCAACGTTTCTTCAAGCATGATAGCTCCAACCGTCACTGGAGACGCTGCTACCCCACCATCAGGGAAAGATACTGGAAGAGCCGGAAAAAGCCGTCCTCTTTTTACCATTGTTGATTTAATGAAAAGACAAAAGACACTTCAGCAGGACGTGCGTTTATAAATCAAGAGGCTCGTATTGCTCTTGAACGCCCAGTAGAAGGGATCAGCAATCTAATTTCATCGCACGAAAAGATCAGAACGACTTCTCCAAAATCGAAAGCAAAGGGGATCAGCAACCCTCCTGAGTTCACAGAGACCCTCTTCCCGTCATGACCCGCATGATGGGGACTTCGCCCACAAAGTCGCGCAATCTGTGATGAAATATTTCTATATTTTCAAAGGCGTAGCGTCAAGACATATTTCCATCCCTCAACCGCACTGCATCAAGAAAGGCAAGTGTTTCCAACCAGGAAGCCGTTCCAAAACCCCAACCTCTCTTAGAAAATTACGATTGATAAATAAAACTGGGGACTCCTAACCACTGTTCATGTGAAGGGTGTTCAATTTCACAGCACGCTGATTGACACAGCCGCTCCGCTTCCACGTCCTCCGGCAACTGCTCCGCTTCAACGTTCGCTCCAATAGCCGCTCCACTTCAGTGTTCTCTCCATAAGATGCTCCAGGATCCGAAACCGAAGCTTCAGCGTTTGGCTCTTTAAGTCTCAACGTCCTCTCCAAGAGCCAAAGCCGATTCAACGCCACTCCTTCCTGCAAAGGTTCGTGCCAGCACACTCACCATCTCAAGAATTATGGTCAAAGCCAGAAAATCTTCGTAGTCATGGCCACCTTTTGATCTATCCCCCAAAACTCGTGATCATGGGTGGTTTGCTCGCTTATGCATCCAGCCAATCCTTTTACTCCCATGGGTTCCCATGTAATTTAGGCCAACCTACTTTGTTCCAACGACAATGTAATCTCGTCTGATTACATTTACTACCAAGAGCTGTTACCGCTCATTTGTGGACACTGGACAGAGCTTCACCGCAGCAGCAATCACTACAAAGCCATACTTGGGGACTGAGGATTTATACGGAATCCCTTCACTATCAAAGACTCATCAGAAAACTCCAGATACGCGGATGAAACATTTTTCTGAAGAAACAAAGGGATCCACGCGTGGCATCCAGAAAAGTACAATAAGCTTGCATCAAATCCCGTGGACGTGGATTCAAGGCGATGCAATGACAGTATGCTACAATTGGGACTACCAACATGGGACGCTTTCACTCCCCTCAACCAGGTTGTTTCTAATTTAAACATCATCACCGTCAAAGTTTTACGCAAGAATTTCTCAACATGAAGCAGTACATATGCACCGAAGACTCCAAAAGCACGCCGCAGAGATACATTCACATATTCGGCCATGACCATCGGATCAAACAGAAGTATAACTGAGGACTGTCCACCGCGTTCCATTCCATATGATAGTCCAAGATTTAGAAGCTGGTTTGAAGGATGTCTCTTGGAATAAAGTCCTTGAAGACCTGATAGTAGCACAACGATGACAAAATGTCTCCCAACTCATCTATTTCAAATTGTGTCTTCGGAAGATTTCTACCATATAATCATCCACAACATATCATCATCGCGATCAGAAGATCCAGATACTGAACAACCTAAAGTCAAGGATGGCCGACAACGCAACAACAATATCCAAGATTAGCGCTGACATGATCGTCGCCGAGCATGTATTTCATCCATTCATCCCAAGAATGCAGTGGAGTCTTGGTAAATTTTGGAATCCACTGGAGAGACACTGCAGACGAAAGCACGGATCCAAACGAACAACAAAAGAGGGTCGATACCTATCTTCATGCGGACAGGGTTTATAGAGTTTGAACAGAATGAAGACTCCTTCTTGATCCATGAACGGGAATAGATGACTGGGCGCGACTATACCACTCCGGCCCGCAACTTCCCTCCTGAATTCTTCAGGATTTTCACTGTCGGGCCGTTTTCACCTCCTAGACAAGCTCAAAACATAAATTTTCACTCGTAAGGGGATAGTAAATTCTTTTCCGGTCAGATGGAGGGGCGGAACGTCAAAATCCGAGTTCTTACGAGAATTCTACAACAATTTTACTAAGGAGCCCTAACTAGGGTTTCAGAATGCCAAACCCTAATTTAGACAAAGTTGTGCCATCACCACCATTCGATAGCCAAAGTTCCAGCGTCATCACCATTTCCACCATTCCAAGCCGACCAATGCTAACGGCTCCATTCCAAGCCGACCAATGTAGACGGCTCCATTCCAGGCCGACCAACGCGTGCAACTCACATTCCAAGCCGACCAACGCGTGCGGCTCCCATTCCAAGCCGACCAATGCGTGCGGCTCCCATTCCAAGTCATTGACGCCTACGGCTCCCATTCCAAGACGACCAACGCATGCGGCTCCCATTCAAAGACGACTGACTCCTACGGCTCCCATTCCAAGCCGAAAATTTTCATCTCACCGCTCCTCGGTGTGCACCACCAGTATGATTTATGAAAAGCCGCCAACACGCGCGGGAAGCACAAACTCTCTTTACCTCTCAAAAAGGTTAGCCGGACTTTCCTGACCATCTTTTCATGACTTATTGTTTCGATCTCTGTCATAGCATGTCACCATCTTATGCTTACCTCGCAACGCGGCTCCCGTTCCGAGCTAAGCAGGGGACTTAATGTTGATGGTGGTTTTTAGCTTAGGGTTAAAATCGTAAAACTATGCACCTTGCATGACGTCACCATGACCTCTAGCGCATTTATTGACCATTAACACATTTATCGAATCAACCAGCATGCTTACGTAAGAATTGCCAAGGTACCTTTTCATTTCTATGTATCATGTTCCACTCACAGTAACCCCTAACATTGATTGACATCACCTGTACAAACGGCATGCCTAGCCATTGGCCCCACATACCAAGCCAAGCCGCAACTTTCCTTGGCCCTAGCCATGCTAGCCGCACCATGTGCCAAACGGCATGCCTAGCTCATGGCCCCACATGCCAAGCCAAGTCGCACCTTGCCTTGGCCCTAGCCATGCTAGCCGCACCATGTTCCAAACGGCATGCCTAGCCATTGGCCCCACATGCCAAGCCAAGTCGCACCTTGCCTTGGCCCTAGCCATACTAGCAGCACCTTGTGCCAAATGGCATGCCTAGCCCATGGCCCCACATGCCAAGCCAAACCACAACTTGCCTTGGCCCTAGCCATGATAGCCGCACCATGTGCCAAACGGCATGCCTAGCCATTGGCCCTACATGCCAATCCAAGCCGCACCTTGACTTGGCCCTAGCCATGCTAGCCGACCATGTGCCAAACAGCATGCCTAGCCATTGGCCCCACATACCAAGCCAAGTCGCACCTTGCCTTGTCCCTAGCCATGCTAGCCGCACCATGTGCCAAACAGCATGCCTAGCCACTAGCCCCACATGCCAAGCCAAGCCACACCTTGCCTTGGCCCTAGCCATGCCCACGGCATGCCAACTTAGCCGCGCAACCATGCTGGCCTTCCCTATGCGGCTACTTAAACGAAGGCGTGCGACGGTCCCCCTTCAATCCCAGGATCAACTCCTAGCCCTCCAAGGTTACCAGACAATGCATAGTAACCTTTGGTCCGAAACCCTAGTTTTTCCACGCCAAACCGCGCCAAGGCATGCCATGCCAACCTTTCCGCGCCACCACGCTGGCCTTCCCTATGCGGCCACTAAAACGAAGGCGTGCAACAATCAACGGCCACCCTTCCACCTTAGATGCAAATCTTAGCCGTCCAAGGTCGCCAGGCAATGCATGGTAACCTTTGGGCCGAAACCCTAGTTTGGCCACGCTAAACCGCGCCAAGGCCTGCCATGCCAACCTTGCTGAGCCACCACGCTGGCCTTCCCTAGGCGGCCACTAAAACGAAGGCGTGCAACAATCAACGGCCACCCTTCCACCTTAGATGCAAATTTTAGCCGTCCAAGGTCGCTAGCCAACGCATGGTAATGTTTGGCCCAATGCAAAAACCCTAATTTTGGTCGCGCCTAAACTATGCCTCCTCGGGCCCGCAATATCCCTCCTGAATTCTTCCTGAGTTTTACTGTCGGGTTATTTTCACCTCCCAAACGAGTTCAAAACCTAAATATCTTGCGTTGAGAGATAGGAAATTCTTTTCCGGTCGATTTGAGGGGCGGACCGTCAAAATCCGAGTCCATGCGAGAATTCTACAGCAATTCTAGTAAAAGGCGCTAATTAGGGTTTCTAAAACGAAGCGTGCGGCCATCAACGGTCGCCCTTCAATCTCAGTAGCAAATCCTAGTCGTCCAAGGTTACCAGACAACGCATGGTAACCTTTGACCCAAAACCCTAGTTTGGCCACGCCAAACCTCACCAAGGCATGCCATGCAAATGGCATTCCAACCTAGCCGCGCCACTATGCTAGCCTTCCCTATGCGCCTACTAAAACGAAGGCGTGCGACAATCAGCGGTCTCCCTTAAATTCCAGGAGCAAATCCTAGCCGTCCAAGGTTACCAGACAACGCATGGTAACCTTTGACCTAAAGTATAGTTTGGCCACGCCAAGGCATGCTATGCCAATGGCTTGCCAACTCTGCCGTGCCATCATGCTGGCCTTCCCTACACAGCTATCAAAAACGGAAGCGTGCAACGATCAACGGCTACCTTTCCGCTTAAGATACAAAATCTAGACCGTCGAAGGTCGCCAAGCTAGCAAGTCTCCCAACCTCGACTGCCAGGAAACAACCATGTTACATGTTTTCACGAAAACATTCGAGACATCAAACCACAAACTGGGGGATCTTCTTTGGGTTTTGGTTTGGCGGTTTACAGCGTGCGGCGTACACTACGCCCGTAATAATAAAGTGTAATAAGGATGAAGCGGTTAAGTAAATAGGGAAGTAATGGTGAAACATTTTTCTTTTATGGAACATCAATTCCATGCGTTAACGGTTACCACCTCCTCCCATTTACTCACCCATTATTCCATTCCTTAATGAGACCAGAGTACGTTTCACTCCGACTTTTATAAATAGGTCTTACCCATTTCCACAAAAAAAGAACAAGTTTTGGTCAGGAGCACACAACACTCAGAAACCACTTGCTAGCTTTCGCATATGTTAGCTTTCACTTTTTGATACAAGTCAAACAACTACTCTTCCAGAATCAACTATTCTGGTCTCAACACTTTCTTCGCTTCCCTCCCTAAACCAACCCTTATCCTTCACTTTGTGACCGAAGCAAGTCTGGAACGGCCATTTCTTGTTTTAGGCCGGACTTGTACAGATTGATCTCTCGAATCTAAAGTACTCCCTTGCAGTACATTGTTTAGGGTTTAGACTCGTTTCTCACCCACTCACGCGAAATTACCGAAATCAGCAGAAACCGTTTTCACCCTCAAACACCGGGTTAAGGTTGGCTCCTCCCATCCCGTAATACAACAACCAGTTAATTTCGCAGTCTCTTATCCCTCTGCCGATTGGGTTTATGGTTACGAGACCGCACCCTAAGTGGGGTATCTTCGGACCGTGTGCATCATAGTCAGGAGTTGTCAAGAATGGTAAGGTAGGCTCCAACACCCCCCGCAGTCTTGACTCAACCGTGTACCTCGGCGCCCTGATCGAGTTTCTGCACTCCTTAGGAGAGACTTTCTCAACTTGATCTTCCAATCTAAGATTATAAACTTAGACAGAAAATTTAAGGCACCTCTCCTGGATGGGCATTTTTGTTTTTTTCTCACCCCAAATCTCCATGACTTAAGTTCCAGGGTCGGCGTAGCTTTCCCTTGCGTCATGCATGTATGCGAACTAGGTTATCTGCGATTATGACGTGCGATAGGTCTTACTTTTTGTCCTCTTGCATGTATGCAAACTAGGTTGCACGCCACATTCAGATTCCTAGTCTATCTGGTTAAAATTTTCATTTATGTTGCCTTTGATTAAGGTCTTACTTTGAGGCCTCATAATTGCCTTTATCTTAAGAAAGAATTTCTTGAATATGAACGAAATTTTCAAACTTGTTTATTGAATTGAATATGACATCCCTGTTCAAGAATACAAGCTCATATCCTTAACTTTACATCCTCTTTGATGGTGCGACTGATTTTGCAAGCCCCTATAGATAATATTTCTTCAAATATAACCTATTCCAAGGACGATCCAATCTGCGACCCGTATTCCTTCCTTCTGGATCCATTAATTCATAAGATCCATTTCCAACTATTCTTTTTATTATATAGGGTCCATCCCACTTCTTTTCCAATTTCCCATCACCTCCTTTCTGATAAATTGGGATTTCTCGCAACACCAATTCGCCTGACTGAAATTCTCTTATCTTAACACGTTTGTTGTATTCTCGAGCTAATCTTTTTTGATAATTTTCCATATGTTGCAAAGCGACTTCTCTCGCTTCTTCTAGGTCATCAAGTTTCGTTAAAATTAGATCTGCACTTAGATTTTTATCCCAAGCTTCTTTCTTTGTGGCTGGAATGATGACTTATGTTGGTAACATTGCCTCTACCCCATATGTCAAGCAGAAAGGTGACATTCATGTTGCTTCTCTCCTTGTTGTCATGTAAGCCCATACTACATTATGTACTTGTTCGCACCATCCTTTATTATGTCCTTCTAACTTGTTCTTCAAGTTGTCTGTTATTGTTTTATTTGTTGCTTCTACTTGTCCATTGCTTTGTGGATATAAAGGAGCAGATTTTCTGCTTTGAATCTTGAACGCATTAAGCAACATTTCTGTATTCTCACCCTCGAATTGCTTTCCATTATCAGATACCAGTTGTGCAGGAATGCCAAATATGCATATGATATTTTCGAAGATGAATGTGAATATGTACTTATCACGAATATGCTGAACCGCTTTTACTTCTGCCCATTTTGTAAAATAATCTGTTGCGATAATTAAATATCTCTTTTGTCCTGTTCCTGGTATAAATGGTCCAACAATGTCGATTCCCCATTTTCCGAAGGGCCACACGTTTGTAGATGTGTTTAGCATTGTTCTGGGTGCATGTATCTTCTTGCCATGACGTTGATATTCTTCACATCTCCTTGAGACTTGTTTTGCATCCTCATTCATGTATGGCCAATAGTAGCCTTGTATTATTGCTTTGTATGCGAGTGACCTTACTCCACTATGATTACCAGCATCTACATAATGTAATGCCTTTAAGATTTCTATTCCTTCCATTCGTGTAAGACATCTGAGCGAGGGTCCAAGAAATGATCTTCAATAAATGATACCATCTCTTAATTCATAATTCGTCGCACGACTTTTTAATTTGTGTGCTTCCAACCTTTTTCTTGGTAATTGTCCCTTCTCTAGATATAAATGGATCTCAGTTCTCCAATCCTTGTCTTCGCTTACACTTTCTTCTTCCATATTTTATATTGTCATTACATTTGTTGGTATTTCTTCTCCTTTCTCTATAGATGGTAAAAACAGTGTTTGTATTTTTATGTCTCTTGCAACTGGATCTATTAACATGGAAGGTATGAAGGCCAATGCATCTCGCAAGTCTATTGTCCTATCTCGCTTATGTGTCTCCACTTTATTTTTGGAATTAAATCTTGCTAAATCCATAACCAACTTTTTGTATTTTGCAAAGATGGTTCATTTGTACTATATGTATCTTCTATCTGACGACTTACCAACTGTGAATCACTAGTTATTCGCGCATCTTCTATCTTCATTTCAATTGCTAGTTTTAGTTCATGTACGACTGCCTCATACTCAGTTTCATTATTTGTGGATGCGAAATCCAACCTGAATGAATAAGCCATTCGCGCTCCTGTTGGTGAAATAAATACAATACCAATTCCATTCCCTTCTCCATTGGATGATCCATCGACTAGTATCTCCCATCTACTTGAATTCCATTCGGTTAATAAATCTTTAGGATTCCCATGTTCTTCATCCACGTCCATCATTTATTCAACATATTCATCTTCTTCTAATGGAAACTCCGTAAGAAACTCTGCAATAACTTGTGACTTTGGCGATGATAAAATCTCATAACCAATTTCATAATTTCCTAATTTTGTATTCCACCTTTCAACTCTTCCTGATCTTTTTGAATTCTTCATTGAGGTTTCAATTAGCACTCTCGTTAATACCTTGATCTTATGATCTTGAAAATAAATGTGAAGCTTGAAGGATGCATATACCAATGCAAGAATTAACTTTTCAAATTTTGAATAATTTTTCTCTGCAGAATTGTACGTTTTACTTATATAATATATTGGTTTTTCTATTCCTTTATCAGAACGTAACAATACTGCACCTAATGCATGCGATGTTGATGCTAAATAAAGTAGCAATTCTTCTCACGGTTCTGCCTTTTGCATAACAGATAAATTCACCAGATAATTTTTTATACTTTGCAATGCTTTATCATACTCTTCCGTCCACTCAAATTTTGTTCCCTTCTTTAATATACTGAAAAAGTGTTTACACTTATCTGAAGATCGTGATATAAACCTTCCCAACGAAGCTATCAATCCATTTAAAAAAAGAACATCTTTCACCGTCGCAGGGGATGGCATATCTCGAACCGCTTTTACTTTATCTGGATCAACTTCTATTCCCTTCTTGGAAACTATGTAACCTAAGAATTTTCATGATGATACGCCGAAGATACATTTTTTCTGGATTCACCTTGATATTGAATTTTCGCATCTGCTCGAATATTTCTCTCAAATGATCAACATGATCGTTTGCCTCTTTACTCTTTATCAACATATCATCAACATATACTTTTAATGTGGTATGTATCCATTTTTCAAATACTTTCTCCACCATTCTTTGGTATGTCGCACCCGCATTCTTCAATCCAAATGGCATTTTCGTATAACAATATAAACCTCTTGGTGCGAAAAAAATAAGTATGTTCTTGATCTTCTACAGCCAAAGGAATTTGGTTATAACATTTATATCCATCCAACGTTGAGATTCTATCATTTCCTGATGCCGATTCTACCATTTGAGGGATATCTGGTAAAGGGAAACTATCTTTCGGACATGCTTTGTTTAAATCAGTGAAATCTATGCAGATCCTTATCCCATTGTTCTTTTTTGGTACTACCACCATATTTGCTATCCATTCTGTATATTTTGCTTCCCTTATAATCCCAGCGTCCAACATCTTTTGCAGCTCCGCTTCTATTTGAGGGTGATAATAGGTTGCAATCTTCCTTATTCTTTGCTTAAATGGCTTTACATTCTTTTTAATTTCCAATTTATGACATGCGACAGATGGGTGTATCTCTGGTATCTTCTCCATACTCCATGCGAAGATATCACTATACTCTTGCAAGATTTTTATCGTTTTTCTTCTTCTTTTTATCCATCTTGGTTCCTATTTTTAATATTCTTGGTTCTTTTTCCGATCCAATATTTGTTTCTTTTGTTGGTTCTATTGCAGTAAAGCTTTCTTTTGATTCGCCCATTGGTGTTGGTTCCTTAATCTCTTTCTTCGGTTCTCCTTCCTTCGCTAACACTTCACCTGGTATTCCTTTTCCTTCCTTCGCTCTGATCATGTATATCTGAAATTCGTTTTACTTTTTTAATTCTTTGGCTTGTCTCCAGCGATCCTTTCGCTTCTTTGCTCGTCCTTCATAGTTTCTTACATCTATTTGATTGCAAATCTTCGTACTCGTAATATCTCCTTTAATCTTGCCTATTCCACTTGGAATTGGGAATCTGATGCATTGATGAAGTGTTGACGCTACAGCTTTTATCGCATGCACCAATGGTCTTCCCAACAACATGTTGTATGGTGATTCTATATCAATTACACATAGTGTTATCTTCGTTTCTATTTCTCCTAATAATATTTGCACCTCAATCTCTCCTTTTGGTTTTGTAATTGTTTTATTGAATCCATGTACATGATAAGCTGGACGTGTCATCTCCGCATCATAGTACCCCATTACTTTGAATGTGCGATAAAATAAGATATCTACTGCACTTCCTGTATCTATCAACGTTCTATCAACCGCCCATTCCTCCGATTTCTTCCTTATTACACTATTTTCTCCTCGCGCAGCTGTGACTGTGATTACCAATGGATCTGTTCGTTTTAAATTTTCTTCCGGAATTTCATCTGCTGCAAACATGATCTCCACCTTTTCCCATTCTTTTAATGGAGCCTCCTTTTCTACCATTTCCATTTTCTTTCCTTCATAATTTCGCTTGTGAATTCTACTTGTTATTCCTGCTTGAAAATCCGCATCGAAAATTGGTGCTTTAATTATAGAATTACACTGTATATTTCTACCTCTTCCTTGTACTGTTACGATTCTTGCCTTCTCCATAGATTCTTTATTGTTCTTCCGTATTTTTCCAAAATTTTCATATCTACCTTTCCAAGATTTAATAAACTCACTAACAGGATTTATCACCCAAAGCTGTTTCTAGCGCCAAAAATGTAGTTGCAGGAAATCCTACAACCACATCCCAATATATCTAATGAGACTCTAAGTGATCATAATAGAATTCTTTATTGATTATTAAGATTCAAGTTGGTTACAAGATATTACAATGACTTAACTTGCTCTCCAAATAAACTTTCTCTCTCCTAGTTTCTTGTCTAACACATACTAAAAGATCTCTCCCGGTGTGATAACTCTTTCCCCTTATATAGGGTTCTAAATAGTGGGTGACAGCTAAGAGATCCACTATTTTCGGAATCACTGTGCATTACATTCGCTCATATAAACTCACTCATTCTCGCACAGTTTGTACTACGCATAGATCATCACACTATACTCATGATTTTGCTGACATCATCCAGTACGTCACCTTGATTATACTATGTGCGATAGTCCTCGCTTACATTAGATAGTCTTCACTTCGCATACTCATCACTTGTGCGATATTCCATTCCTACACTAAGCACATGGCTTCTACTTGCTAACATGAATTAACATGAAAAGGGTACTGTCACGTAGACCTAAATCAAGGTGTTAAGTGTTAACTATGGTCTCTTTTCTTTTTTAATTCTAGTTTTGCGTTGGATCAATTCCGGGTTTATGAAGAGATACTTGAATTATAATCAAATACTAGAGTTCTTTTTGCCGTAGATTAATTATATCAAATCTGAACTGAGCTGAACACAAGCCTCGGACGATTCTTCTCTGCAGAACTTAGTTGTAACCATTTGAAAAGATGGCGAATCCAAAGGATTTTTCTAACATAGCCATGGAAATTTGGAAAGACAATATTTGTTGTACTGTGACGGAAATCTTTAACAATATATGTCGTTCCCAAAATTGCAGAGAACTTCAGTTGCGTGTAAACTGGTGAGCAAGGGATTGGATGATTTATGAAGCCCCTGTACCATATAGGTTCGCGATGAGAACTTTGATTTTCTTGCCGCTTATCTGATGGGTCACCTTGGTCAAGGTTTTTGGTATGTACAACGGTAGGTAAGATAAGCCCGAGGATATAGAAAAGTATACGATGGACCAAAGAAAGATTACATACTTGAACCTTTGGTCGTATACTACGGGAAAAACAGTGATCAACTACTCCCGAAAAGAGTTGTCATACATCTACGACGACGTTTATCGATAGGTTGCATAAGGGGGGGTTGTAGAAGATCCTCAATTCTTTACAACTCTTCAGATAGAGTCGTAAACATGGTTGTAGTTTAGTTTTGTACAATGCTTTTGTCAGTTGTCAAAGTCTTTCTAAATTCGCTCTTAATGCCTAACACAACTCTTACCTGGGTTGTGAAAATAACTCATACACTACACTTGTTTGGGTTGTAGCACATTCGTCGACAACAATGGTTAAGAGTTGTATGACAATTCTTTAACAACTGTGGGAAGGGTTGTATGTCAACTCGTTGACAACTATGGGAAGTGTTGTATGTCACTTCTGACAATTCTTATTATGAGTTGTGGTACATATTGGATTTAAGAAAAAAATAAATTTTGAGAATTTAGATTCAAAATTAAATCTGTAATATTTTAATAACCATCTATTTACCAGAAACACAATACACAAATTTGCTTCTACCAGCTCAACTATGTATTACAATATCACCAATCATACGGGCACACTCGGTTTCATACACTGCAACCCTAAGCATACATCTAGTTCATAAACATCCCATTCAATTACTCATTGCAACTACCTCCATCTCATCGGTCCCAAATCAAATCATTGTTGTAGCTTCGCAACACAGACCCGATTCATATTCTTCGTCATCACTCACACAAACTTATCACCGTCTCGGAGGTTGTAACCCTTGAACACGATAGGCTACCAACATCTCCATTTTCACTCCACAGTCCATCTGCAATGTCTCAGACCACCACCTTCACAACATAAGCACCCACCAGATTTACTTTCTCAACCTAGCAGACTCTCATCATCTCCAGTGTTCATAATTCATAGCCATTCTAGTTCTCAGCTCAACCATCCCCAAATCTGCATCTGCATCACTTGCACAATCTCGTGCGGTACCATCGACAAGCAAAAAGCAACATCAACTCCACCCGCATCACATCATCTCCTTCATGACCTAACCATTCTCTGCAGAACATCCATTGCACCTTGCTTCCATATAATCTTAGCACCTGTAATTAGTACTGTCCTAACATACATCTATTGCCTTTACCAGCCTGCAACCTCTCATCCATCTCTCTACCTGCAATTCGAGAACACCACCAAAATCAAACCAAATTCAAATCTGAGTTTAACCCATCTTCTAATTCATCATCAATTGATGGGTGTCGTAACCACAACAAATTAATTAATATTTTTCCACCTAATTAACAAGTAATATAGTGTAGTCAAGTTCGTTCCCACGAGGAGCAAGAGATTCTAGTTGTCAAAATTGTCACGAAAAGGGGGGGATGTATAAAGCAAAAGAAAATAAACAAAGCAATTCAAAGTTAAAGTTGAAATCAATAAGAGAGACAAGATCAAGGAATCCTTCTTCGTTGCAAAACAATGATTAAAGTTATGTTCTTTTCTACTTGTTATTAGTCACAGATTATCACCAACCGTAGGATAGCAGGTCCGCTTAGCTAGCCCCAAAATCCCTTATTTCACTGAGTAACAAGTCCGCTTAGTTATCAGATTCTATCCAAAAGAACCACCTTGAGGTTCGCTTACAAGATGTAATTCCCTGAATGCATTAAGATTTATGAATTTAGGTTTAGTACTAGTAGTTAAACTCGGTTCGCTTGGTTCACTTTCTAGCGTTGTTTCTACACACAATTGCTCTACGGAATCCCTCCACAAGGTGTTGTGTTTTCTACTTGTGTAAAGTGTTGAGAACGATTACGTATTCCCTAACTTATACTAGATTTAGATCAATTAACAAATCAATTTAGCGTGCACTCCAAACAATCTATCAATCAATCATGAATGAATAAACATTCCTATTAGTAAAAACAATCGATAATCATGTGAAAAACCTCAAGATAGAATTGAAACAAAACTCAAATCATGAATTAAGAACTAGGAATTCATCCTCAATCAATAAGAAAATTATCTACTCATGCTTTTGAAATTCACACAAATAATTATTAAAAGGAGAATTTTCAAGTTCACACAAAATAATTAAAAGAAGAATTTAGAAAAGCAAGCAAAAACACAAGTGTTGTGTGTGTAGAGAGGTGTGTAAATGATGTAGAAAACTTCTCTATTTATAGGCTTCAATATTCTCCAAATGTTCTAAGGAATAGAATCCTTTTCCTTTAGCAATTCAATTTCCAAATTCAAGTCTTTCTCTTCTTCCATCTTCTCTTTCCAAGTTTGAGCCCAATTCTCCATCCAATTCCTAGTCCAAGTCTTCACACCCATGAGAGAAATTCATAGAAAATTCTGGAATTTTTGGCTCGCCGGAAAACTGGTATTATGGCCGGAATCCGGCCGGAATAGTCACCGCCGGCTACCTGAAATTTTTCTCCGTCAGTAGAATATTCGACGGAATATTCCGTCAGTCCACCGTTAGGACTAACGGTCAAAGTGGTCAAACCGTCGGTCTGGTTAGTCAATCGGGTCAAAGGAAGGAGGAGTTAGCTTCTAGTCGCCTTCGATTATTTGATTGTTCTAACCTGGGTGAGTTGGATCGGTTCTTTGGATCGCTCCTCGGACTCACCGAGTCAACTCGCCAGAGCAAAACCGCCGAGTTCTCGTTTGTTTTTCGGACTTGCACATGCCAAATTCAGGCCGTTCTCTGCTTCAATTCCTGTTAAGAATCCTACACATTCATCTATGTGAAATCAACAGCTTCATTCTCTTCTAACAGTGTTAACAGAACACTTTCTTTGTCATTCAATTTCGATGCTTCAAATCATCACCATTTCCTCCATTTCTGATATCAACAGCAGCAGCAACACATACCCCAATTTCTGTTCAATTTCCTTCTCAGTCTACCACCAACAACAGCTGCTATCAGCATCACTAATCATTGTCTCAGCTAACACTGACTTAACAACTGCATCATTATCAACAACACACATATTCGAACCCCACAGCAAACTCAAATCCAAGCTGAACCCATCTGAACTTCTTCTACAGCTGCTCCTCTATCTCCTCCAATTTCTTGATTTCTCTCATATCAGCAGAATCCAACCCATTCAAATCAAGAACAACCTCTGACTTCTTGTCATCTGTTTCGATTTCAACATCTCATAGATCCCCTTCAATCTCTATTTGAGAATCCTAATTCGCCTAATTCTTCAAACCCTTAATCATTACCACCAGCAAACCCCAATCACAACATCAGATTCATCTCCAATTTCTTCAAATTAACAGCAACAGATTCATCTGAACTTCAAAGCCCGACTACAAACCACCTCCATCTGTTGCTAGATTCAATCCATTTCATCTTCACAGCATCACGAATTCAAAAACCCATTCTCTTTCTGAGTCTTGAAATTCGATAGCAGCAACTCCCGATCTGTTCTGTGTTCAATTCGATCTAGCCCTTTATAGCAGCAAATCAATCCCTGTTACTTCACTGCTTCATTCTATTCATCGTGAATCCATCGATAGCAAAACCTGTTCTTCATCTCTCGATTCAATTTCTCGGTTTTATCTCAAGAACAACATCTTCACTTGGTTTCAGAGATAACAAACCCTAATGACATCAGTCTTGCGATTTCTCCTCCATTTGAGTTGTTTCGCACCAAAACCTAACCCTTGATTACCATCAATTCCACCATCTTCGATTCAACCGCAGTCTCATCACTAACAGCTCTCGATTAACAGCAGCAGCCATGGCTGCTTTCTTTCTCACTTTCAGGTGTAGAATGATTGGGGAGGAAATGATTTCTCGACCTAGCTAGGGCTTTAAATTGGGACGACTGTCTGCACCCCAAATAAGAACCACCCCAGATGGTGCCCTGAGTAACTTCCTTGGGTGCCTTTAACAATTCTTCATCAAAACAAAAATGTCTATCCCTTAACCGTGGCCAGGCTCCATATATAACTTGCTTGTGAAATGATAATTACGCCCTTTAGCACAACTTTGGATGGTTTCTTCTTCTTTTCTTTCGCATGACTCTAAAATACCTATAAAACTCAAAACAAGCGTAAAATACGTAATTTACAAGAAAAATGGCAGAGAAAGCATAAACAATAGATAATAAATAGGATGTATTCTACACCCTATCAAATTCCCCCACACTTAGACTTTGCTAGTCCTCGAGCAAATCAAACTAAAAACTCACAACTTCAAAGCGTTCAAGCGTCCCTAGCATCCAAAGAGTTATGAGGACATAGAGTTTCTGCATGCTAGTAATAAGAAGTTAGAAATACTAAAGAACATATTCTCATTCTTAAATGTTGAGTGAGAAATAACCACACCATAATGAGAGAACGCGTGTTCGAGAAACGATCAATAAGCATTTCGCCTCGACTTACGCCTCACCAAAAGGATTTTATGATAATTGCACTCAAAAAAGACGGCTTTTTTATGGGTCTCACATGTGTGCAGGTAGGAATGAAGAGAGAATTCCTGCAACACGTTGAATGGTGGGAAGGACAACTTCCGAAATATTTTTAAAAACCCACATCTTTTATATTTTGAAAAACCATTTTTCCGACGATCTCTAAGAAAGGAAATCAACCATTTATTATTGAGGATGAGATTACTTACTCACCTTCACATCCGATCGCCAATTATGATAACACCACTCACGGCATCCAATAGAAACATCTTCCGCTCCTCGTCTTGATCTTCTTGGTCTTCGTCTTCGGTTTCAACTATTGATGATAAACCCTCGAATTTCGTAAATCCTTGACAATGTTTAACTCTTGTACCTTTAAAATCCTTGTCGCTTGAAACTTCCTTATAAATTTTCCTTTCCCACGGCTTATTAAATAAATAAAAACAAAACAAATATTTTTTTTTTTTTTTTTTTTTTTTTTTTTTGAAACAAGAGAAATAAAATACAAAACAAAAATTAAACCATGGCCGTGGGAGAAGTATTTTACCGCTTGATTCTTCACAACTTGTATCGTCTTGAAATCATAAACTTCAAAAATTCTCACCTTTTAATTTTCTTCGCTCTTGTGAATAAGTCTTCATACTTGAATATAAAATTACCTCATTGTATTGTAAGTCCTCAACATATATGTGAAATCCGCTCTTTGTATGTTGCTTTACTTGTATTTGAAATTTGCTCTTTTTCTCTTGTTTCGTTGCTTGTAAACCTTGAACTTTTTTCAACTTTCCTTGTAGATTTTGATGTCGCTCCTTGTTGATGATGATGGTGTTTCTATGGATCCGTTGTTGTCGAGAGAGAGAATGGTGCTAACTGCAAATCGAACTTACAAGAAGGAGGCTTTCATCTATAGACGTCACCCTTATGATTGACAAAATTAGCACTCAAGAGATCAAAGAGTAGTTCTTCTATTGGTGGGAGGTTGGGTAGCTCACCATTCTACCCGGAATTTACTTACGGTGACACACACTCAAAAGACAGCTCTTTAGTAAATGGAAAATTTCTGGTCGGTGCCTCACATGATATGAATACGGGTAGTCTCCACTAATGATTGATCAGCAACTCTAATAATGCACTTCTCCCTGCACCAAATTCGCATCACCGGCATGATGAAATCCATTATTTAACACTCTAACAAGCAAGAAATCCGAATGTAGTTCTCTAACACTTCCAAGTTCAATTATGTCGGTCAGAATTTCTATATGTAAACATACCTAGAAGTATGCTAGTGACTCTAAAATCTCTAAAAGTTGGAGTTTTTTATGTAAAACTTTTTTTTTTTTTTTTAATTTTTAAATTTTTTTGTAAATTTTTTTTTTAAATACATGCTTAATCACTCCCCCACACTTAAACCTTACATTGTCCTCAATGTAATTGAATCCTCCTAGTAAAGTCAAGGTGGGAAATTTTAACATGATATGGAACAAGAAAAACAAATAATAAAAAGCAAAAGGATAAGAAATACAAAACCGATGGGTTGCCTCCCATTAAGCGCTTGTTTTAAAGTCGACGGCCCGACTTAGCCCTTGCATATTACTCCTCCAGTGGGAGTGAATCTTGAAGTCCAATCACGTCCACATGCTCCGTTGGAAAGTTTTCATAATATGGCTTTAACCTATGGCCGTTGACTTTCAAATGTTGTCCTGTTTTGTCACTAACAATTTCAACTGCACCATGATCATAAACATTAGTAACAAAAAATGGTCCCACCCAACGGGACTTAAGCTTACCCGGAAATAAACGTAAATGAGTATTAAATAAAAGAACTTTTTGCCCCACAACAAAACTTTTCCGTGAAATCAACTTGTCATGAAAAAGCTTAGTCTTTTCCTTGTAAATCCGAGCACTCTCATAAGCATCATTACGTATCTCCTCTAACTCATGTAGTTGTAACTTCCTTTGTTTCCCCGCTTCATCATACTCCATGTTGAATTTCTTTATCGCCCAATAATCCTTATGTTCAAGTTCAACCGGAAGATGACAAGCCTTGCCATAAACCAACCTATATGGAGACATACCAATCGGTGTCTTATACGCCGTTCTATACGCCCAAAGTGCATCATTGAGCTTAAAGCTCCAATCTTTCCTTGTGGTATTCACCGTTTTCTCAAGAATGGACTTGATCTCATGATTTGAAATTTCCGCTTGTCCACTAGTTTGTGGATGATAAGGCGTACCAATTTTGTGTGTTATGTTGTACTTCTTGAGGAGAGCGTGGAAAGCCTTCTTGAAGTGTGAACCTCCATCGCTTATCACCACTCTTGGTGTACCATGCCTATTGAATATGTTTTCCCTTACAAAATCACAAACAACTTGAGAGTCATTAGTTTTGGTGGCTCTAGCCTCCACCCATTTCGAAACTGTAGGATCATAATATCGCAATGCATAGGGCTCGCGAGATCAATAAATGACGGTACCGCGAGGGAGTCGCAGAAAACTAAAATAAACGACGCGATGGGAGAAACGACACATAAAACAACTGAAAGACATGGAACCTGGCGAGGGTTAAGAAGTGTCGCGAGATTGAATAGTTGTATACTGGCGACACTTCGCGAGACATTCCCGAAAATAAAGGATAGCTTAGCTGTCATCCACTATGTATTACCCTATATAAAGGGTCGAGTGAGTCTGTTGTAAAGGGGGAGATCTTTTGAGAATTGTGAGGTAAGTCATTAGGAGAGAGTAAGTTTAAGAGTATTTTACTTGCTAAGTGTAATTCTACTTTCCTGTGTAGAACTCATGAAATTAATCAATAAACATTCTCAATTATGCAACTTTCAACAGACTAATTAACCAAAATACAGTGAGGGGTGTAGTGTGGGAAAACCTGCTACTACATATGCGCTAGAAACAGGGACGAGCAGTGATTGACGAAGAAATTGGAAAGAATTTGGATTAACAGAGAAGAGATTTGGAAAAGATACTCAAGAATTCATTGAAAAGAAAAGATGGCTAGAAGAAGAAATGTACAAGAGCAACCAACGATTGTAAGAAGAAGTGGGAGACTTGCTGGAGAAAGGAGGAATGAAACAGGAGAATCATCAAGGATGAATATGAGAAATGATGGAGAAGGTCAAAACCAGCCACCAATCTCTCCAGTAGCAAACGCGGCTGTGGATTATGATAAAGTAAGTGTGCATACTTGGAGATCTGATTCTGAAGACGAGAGAGAAGAGGAGCAGCAGCTGGTGAACAATGGACAAGGAGAGCAAGGGATGAATGGAGAAATGAATCCAGGAAACGAAGAAATGGCAGCGTTAGAAAGATTGAGACAAACAATACACGAAGAGAGACGATTAGAAGCAGAGGAGCGAGCAAACTTGACAAGACAAAATCATGAACTGAGGATGGAAAATATGAGGTTGCAAAGAAGGAGATCTAGAAGTAGCGTGAGATCAAGTTCTAGATCGAACAGAGAAGAAAGAAGGAGAGTTTTACCAACAGAAAGTGCCGGGGAAGAAACACAAAATCCGAATACAGAGCATGGCGAGAGAACTGGGGAAATAGAAGATCGTTATATTCCTCAGCCCGAAAATCTTCAAAATGAGCGAAATAGGGAAAATCAAGAAAACATGCAACTCCAAGGGCCGAATGACCCAGCTGCTGAAGGAAGAATAATCCTGCACGGGAGAGAAGAATTGAGAAGAAACCGAGAGATCGAGGATGACATTGAGAGACACTACATTGAACAAGCGCGACTAGCTCGCGAAAGAGAAAGAATAAGAGCAGAAATGGAAAATCAAGAGATGGAAGAAGCAATCCGGCAGAATAACCATGACAACCGCGAGAGAAGGAGGGAACAAAACCGTACCAATAGAAATATTAACGAAGAGTATGAGAGGGTGCAGATGATGAGAGCTGAGAGGCAACCAAGAAGAGAGAACAACCGATATAATGGCGTGCGAATTAACGAAAGAGACGAAGAAGAGCGTCGCGAGGAGAGAAGAGGAGAAAATAATGAGCAGGAAGGTCAAAATAGGCACGAGCGAAGAAGGAGAGAAGCGAGCTAAAAAGACCGGTAGAAACAAATTCCGAGGCAAATGAACAAATCTTAAGAGAACTAGCTGAAATGAGAGGATTACTTGAATAATGAAGGGAAGGAGGAAGGAGACAACTGGACGAAGCCATCGCAGAAGCCGCGAAGAACCCCTTCACGCTAGAAGTACGAGATGGGAGGAATACCTCCTAAGTGCAATCTACCCGCATTAACCAACATCTTTGATGGAACAACCTGTGCGATACAACATATTAAAGCTTACATGAGATGTATGTTACAATGGGAGAATCATGATGCCATATTATGCAAATATTTCGCGTCAAGCTTAATAGGAGAAGCACTAAAATGGTTTGAAGGTCTGCCAAGGAACACAATCACATCATTCAATCATTTACAAGCCACATTCCTGGGAGCATACATAAGTAACAACTCTTCGCGACCAGGTATTGAAGATGTATTTGGGTTGAAACAAAGGATTGGCGAGAGCTTAAGACAGTTGACAGTAAGATGGAGGACCATGTGTAGCGAAATGGCAGGACGGGTTGAGGAGAGATATCTCATACTCTCATTTGTGAATGCTCTCTTCGCGACTAACTTGTTATACATTCAAATTTTTAGAGTCAAAAATACAATCACAATGGCAGAACTGCGAGAATTACAGGAAGAATATATTGCCTTAGAAGAAAGACAAAATGAAATGAATTCTTATCCAGTCGCGAACACAAGCTCTAACGCCGCGAACGCAAGTTTGTTACCTCAATTCATAAATACAGTGGCGAGCACTTCGCAAGGACAGCAGGCAAGGAGAGCTGATGAGGGACAGCAGAAGGTAGTAGCCATGGGAAGCCACGATCAAGAAGAGTTTGAACGTGAAAGGAACTATTACAACCGTAACAACAATAATAAGATTCAGAGGCTAGATCATGTGCAAGAAACTTATGGTGGACGAAGGCAAAATAACCGTGGAGGGCGAGAGAAGTCATAGAACAAAGTATGGGAACAGATTAAGATGCCTCCATTGAATGCTAGCGTTGAAAAGATTTGGGAAGCTATACTTGTGATGGAAAATGTACCAAAGACCTTGGAATGTTGGAATGGAACCACCGCCAAAGCGATAGAAGTCATGAGTTTTGTTCTTACCATCGCTTCCATGGGCATCAAACAAACGATTGTAGAAACATAAAGAGAATTATTCTCGTGGATGATTGATCGGGGAAGTGAATCACTTTCTAAGGGGAGAAGAAACAAGTCAGACATTACCACCACCACCAGAGATGCACAGAACAGTGTCAGCGAAGGGAAAAGAAACATTTGTGATAGAAGTAGGAACAAAAGCTAAGAATTTGAACTGCAACTCTATCGTCCATTCCTATCGCACCATCGAGGATTTTCATGACAGCGTGCTTAGTAGAGTCTTCGCGAGAGATGCTAATGATAAGGAAATAATGAGCCTGGCGAGAACGACGCAGTTAGAAAAGTGGCAGTTGAAGACTATTTCTTTCTCTGCAGATGAAGTACCAAAAGGAAGAGAAACACACGATAGCCCGTTGGTTGTAAAACTAGAGATTAACCCGAAACCAGTTGATGGAGAAGATGATGAGGCAGAAGCTTGTTGGGCGATCAACCGAATTCTAATCGACACCGGAAGTTCGGTGAATATTCTCTTCTACCATACTTACAAGACGATGGGCGGAAAAGATGAGGATTTAATTCCCTCGACATACAAGATATATGGCTTTAACGGCACTGCAAACAAACCAAAAGGAGAGGTTCACATGAGAATACCTCTACAAGGATTATCCACTGATATTTTATTCTGTGTGGTTGATGTGGAATCTCCATACAATGCGCTGATTGGGAGGCCATGGCTTCATGAAATTTTAGGAGTCGCGTCAACATATCATCAATGTATTAAATTCCCACATCCAAACGGCATTGGTATCATACAGGGAGATTGGAAGGAGTCGCAACAGTGCCATGAGGTTGATATAGAAAACTGCGAAGAAAGAAGTGCCAAAAGAAAGGGTTGGAAGCAACATGTGAGAAATGAACAGAGAAAGGAAAAACTGATGGTAGATGCTATAGAAGTGAGGGCTGAACATACCCCGCGAGGTGAATACTTAGGGACAGGCCAATATTATAACAATGAAGAAGCAAAAGATATGCGGAACAAAAGGCATAAGAAGTGAATAATCAATAACAGCAGGATGCAAAGTAACAGCTGAAGTAATGATGTGCGAGAATCTCGCAGCCAAGAGTAAAATGAGAATACGACTAAGAAAGAAAAGTGAAATACAACAAGTGAAACAGAACTGTGCGAATACTTCGCAAACAAATATCAGCAAATAATGAGACATGAATGATTGAATGATTTCACAAATATAAATGCGCAAATGAATGGGACGAACCTTTATGGCGTACACCCTAGTTCGCGAATAACATTTCGTAAGAGGCAAATGTAAGACCTAAAGTGCGTCATATAAGGGGGTATCTCTCGCCGTGGTTCAGGGGGAAGGTTACACCGCTCCTGAAACCTGAACCATGAAAATTTGGGGCCCATGAAAGCCTATCCGGAAGAGGTACCTTGGATTCCCAACTATATATGTAGGTTATACCCTGGTTGGGCGACCGAGGGTCTCTTCCTAGGAGTCAGTGTATGCTCAAGGCGCCGAGGTACACGGTTGAGCCAGAGTGCCCGGGATGGATGAACCTACCCTGGCCATTCTTGGCAAGTCTTGGCATGCGTTGCACTCGCCCGAAGAAAACTCCACTTAGGGTGCAGTCTCGTAACCATAAACCCTATAGGTATAAGGGATAAGAGGCTGCGAAAACAACTGGTTGTTGTTAAGACCGGATGGGAGGAGCTAGTCTTGTATGGCCGATGTTTCGCCTCCTTGAAGGGGCAACCGGGGAGATGATAAGGGCGGTGCTCTCCATTAGGGGGGGGTGCCAAAACAGACGCAAATGTCATGAGGCTTTGTTTTCGCAAGGAGACTTAGGCTTGTCATATTTGTGCAATGATCCTGCAGAGGCAATAATACTAACGCGAGGGTAAGGCGAGATCAATGGGTCTTTACATGAAAGTGTACGGACGTCCTGCGATTTCGTCGCACGACGGCAATGTCATGGGGCTTTATGTTCGCAAGGATATCTAGGCCTGTCATATTGTCGCAACTAAAGCATCCTGCAGAGGCAAAAATACTTGGAAAATGATAAGGCAAGATCAATGGGTCTTTACACGCAAGTGTAAAGACGTCCTGCGATTTTGTCGCCATAAAAGGTGGCAGGGGAGGACCTCTAATTAGGGAGGTCTAACTCGGAAGACCACACAAAAATGATAAGGCAGGGTCAATGAGCCATCACATGAAAATGTAAAGGCGGTCTGCGACCTTGTCGCCACAAAAAGAGATAGAATACTCAATTCATGAAGATACTCGCGACTCCGTCGCGATGATACATTTCAATTAACAATAAGATTATTATCAAATACTTGATGACAACTAAAATCTTCCATCTGAAGAAGAATATCGAGGCAAGTATGGGAATGGAAAAGATGAAATATTGCTATTCATCTTCGATGAAAGAATTATACATCAATAATGTTAATCAATTATATTACAAGGAAGAACTACCAAGAAAGGGGACTGAAGATTGAATTCAGAGGAGAAAAATCCAAGAAATATACTATAATAAGGATACAGTAAATGTACGGATACTACAAGCGAGAGAAAGAAAACGAAAAAATTTATTTCTTTGGCGGTTCTTCTTCTTCGTCCGATTCTTCAACGATTATTCTCGTCGCGAGAATTTTCTTCTTCGCCGACCTCGCTTATCGAAACGTCCGAGACAGTGATTCTCGGGAACCTCTTCAAGGAGCCGGGGATATGAATGCAGAGGGATATTATGGTCCTTACAAACATACTCCATGCCTCTATTGCGAAAGCGAACAAAGATCATTGTTAAAATTCTCCACTTTGTCGTTAGAAATTGTTTCTTCAACTTGGAATATCTATTCTCGCGAAGGAAGAGATTCTTTGCGAAATGTTCTTTTCGGTTTCGAGTTCTTCAATTCTCATTTGGAAAGTTCCATGAGTTGCTCTTTTTCGATTCAAGCTCTCTCGATTCTAACCTCGAAGCCTCTTCTCGGATTCTCGCAAATAAGAAACAACAAGTTAACAATTTACAAGTAATATTACGGAAATAAGAAGCGAAGAAGGTATAATAAGCAACCTTCTCTCGTCGATATCATATCTTTAACCAAGGAAGTATGCTCGGCGTGAAGACTAACATCAACACCTAGGTTATTTCGGCGTTATCTAAAACTTTTTCGCAGCCCAAAGCGAATTCATCATCATTATTTATAACAAGGAGCGAACGAATCTGATCTTCTCGCTCACTAAGTAAGGAATTCTGGCGAAGCAATTCATCTCGCTCAATTTGTAGCTCAAGAAGAGATTTTTGAAATGTTGCTAATGCTTGAGCACCATTGTTAGCAATGCGGTCTTTGTCATCTATGTGATCACTAATTTTCTTCCTCAAAATTTTGATTTCTTTACGAGACTCAAGAAACATTTGTTTAAATTGGTTGGCTGCACTTAAACCAGATCTATGTTCAATCTCTAAAAGGCGATATTTGGTCTGAAGTTCATCTAATGAAAGAGAGTTAATTTTGTTCGAAGAACTACTTAAAGAAGTGTTGAGATGAGCTAGAAGAAGGTTATTATCCATAGGTTCAGGAAATGTATGGAGAAGAATAGCTTCATCGGAGAGATTATATACGTCTGCGAAAGTGATAAGTTAGGTGGCAATACACGACCAATAAAATAAAAATAATAAAAGAAGGCAAATATTATACCATAAAGTTGCTGATTAGCATTTTGAAGGGTGGATACCCTCTCTTTTTGAGAGACAAGTTCGGTATTTAACTTTTGAATCGTCTCGTCTTTATCGCAAGATAACGCAGCCTTCCGTCTCCAATTCTCGAATCTTCTTGCTCAATTGCGAATTCTTCTTCTCAAGATTGTTGCGTCTTCTCTCAAGATCTGAGGCAACTACAAAAGAAGATCTTCCAACCTATGAAAGAAGATAGAAAAGCTGTTAATACATATACAACAATATAAAGCCAATGGGGAGATATGATTATATACATACCAAGGATCCAAGCGCATTCAAGAAGTCGGAGACATAGTTCTAGAGACTCCATTGAAAGAATCATTGCCCTCCAAAGAGAGTGACATTGCACACGTTTGCGAGAGTCCCGCAAAGAGAAGCTAGGGGAGCATCTCCCATTCCTTGGAAAGAATCAGAGAAGATACTAGACAACTGACCCATAGAAGAACTGGTTAACGGGGTCCTTGTAGCGAGAGAGCGATTGGAATCATGGTCATCTTCATCGAAGACTCGAGTTTGAGTTAAGGCGAGAAGATGATTGGACCTTTCGCTTCTTAGTTAAGGGGGCAGAGGATTTACCCTTGCGAGCTGGCAGTTTTGCCCTTACTTTTAGTCTTCGCAGCAATAGTTTCTTCAATTCCAACCTTCGCATACGCGTAAAAGATAAGAAACAGAGGCAAAAGATTATTTAAATAAGAAGAAAGGAAGTGATTCTTACTTCACCCGTAAGCGATCGAAGCAATGTCGAGTATCCTCCGACGGATCCTTTTTGTAGCTTCTTTTCAACCCGGCTATCTGAAAGATTTCACAAACTCAGCAAGTATAGAAAGAAAATTACAAAAACCAAATTTGAAGTCGGAAACATACCTCTTTCTTCTTCTCAGGCCATTTGAATTCCCAAGGATGATATCCTGCGAGATTCGCAGGAAGAATATGCGAGCCCGCGATGTAAGGACCATTTAAGATCAAGGGTACGACCCACCATTTCTCGTCTTTGGAATGACGAGGAGAGGAATTATTACCTGGGTGCCAATCAATGTCTTGCATGAGTAATTTATCTTGAGACATTATTATTTTTCTTGATTTAACGCCCTTGTGAGATCTCGCATTCATCATAGTTATCACTGAGTAATTTTCAAAAAAGTTTTCCACGGTGTATTTCTCAACAGCTATTTCTAAATCTGCGAATTGGGGATTTCTGGCAGAATTAGGGTATAAAGATCCTTTGCCTGCACCACGGTTCGCGAACTCAAGCATCAGGCGAATACAATCGCCACTTAATTGATAAACAGCCCGAGAGAATTTTTCATGGGCCAAAATTTCATAAAATAAAGGCAACTCAGGATTGTACAAGGGAATAGGAAGTCCCGCGAGAAGCCGACCGAGCGAGACTATAATCTTTTGATCATCACATTGATGATCGAGAAAAGATTTGAGAAAGAATGGATGAGGGTTCTTGATCGGGAATGGTTGTGAGTAAAACCCTTCTCGTGCAATTTCGTTGAACTTCTTCAAAAGAAGTTTTGTATCCACGACTGATGGAAGCCATTTATCGAGTATGGGAATGGATGAAAGATTGGAGATTAAAAAGCTGGGCTAGAAAGGATGAAGGAAAGCTTTGCAGTAGCAAGAGCGCAAATTGCGGAAGGAGAGAATCGAAGAAAAGTTGCAGAGACAAGCTAAAAGATGAAAAGAAGGGGAAAAGAAAATTATATATAGGGGAAAAGAGCCTCGAGAAAAACAAGGTCATTTAATGCGAAGAGACATGAACGGTCAAGAAAAAGTGGTTGAAAGAGACGTGTCAAGAAATGATAGTAATAATCAAAATCCGTGTAAAAGTACAAAACTGAAGATAAGAAGTCGCGGCAACAATATTGTAAAAATCTCATGGTACTCTTCCCCTCGCAGGAGAGATAAGAGATGATACTTCATATATATCTCAAAGAAACTCCGGAACTTCGCAAAAGAATAGAGGCAAGTACGTACTTTTTCAAGTACAGTATTCTTCTGCTCGTTCCTTCATCAACAAAGATCAAAGATTACTACAACAACGGATTTTTCCTTCAAGATCGCTCTTCAAGCAATATTCAAGGAAAAAGAGGCAAGATGTAGGATCATAATATCGCAATGCATAGGGCTCGCGAGATCAATAAATGACGGTACCGCGAGGGAGTCGCAGAAAACTAAAATAAACGACGCGATGGGAGAAACGACACATAAAACAACTGAAAGACATGGAACTCGGCGAGGGTTAAGAAGTGTCGCGAGATTGAATAGTTGTATACTGGCGACACTTCGCGAGACATTCCCGAAAATAAAGGATAGCTTAGCTGTCATCCACTATGTATTACCCTATATAAAGGGTCGAGTGAGTCTGTTGTAAAGGGGGAGATCTTTTGAGAATTGTGAGGTAAGTCATTAGGAGAGAGAAAGTTTAAGAGTATTTTACTTGCTAAGTGTAATTCTACTTTTCCTGTGTAGAACTCATGAAATTAATCAATAAACATTCTCAATTATGCAACTTTCAACAGACTAATTAACCAAAATACAGTGAGGGGTGTAGTGTGGGAAAACCTGCTACTACAGAAACATAATCTACGGCAAGAAGTATATAAAAGTTCCCATTCGAATTGACAAAAGGGCCCATAAAATCAATACCCCACACATCAAAAATCTCAACGGCGAGAATTGGTGTGAGTGGCATTTGATTTCGAGCACCTAGATTGCCCGTTCGTTGACATCTATCACACGATTTACAAAAATATATGAATCTTCAAACAAGGTGGGCCAATAAAATCCACTCTCGAGAACCTTGAGAGCGGTGCGTTTAGAACCAAAGTGGCCACCACAAGCAAAAGTGTGGCAAAACGAGAGGATGGATTGAAATTCGGAGTTAGGTACGCACCTTCGCATTATTTGATCAACGCCATATTTCCATAAGTATGGTTCATCCCACACATATTGCTTAGCTACCTTCTTAAGTTTCATCTTTTGGAAATTAGACATTGTACTAGGTACTTTCCTTGTCACCAAGTAATTCACTATATCCGCATACCAAGGTGTTGATTCTTCCATGGAGAAAAGTTTTTCGTCCGGAAAGCGGTCATGTAATGGAAGTTCTTCTTGAGACATAACAAGTCTACTAAGATGATCCGCAACGGTATTCTCCACACTCCTCTTATCCCGAATTTCTATGTCGAACTCTTGTAACAATAGGATCCACCGGATTAATCTTGGCTTAGCTTCTTTCTTCTTTATTAAGTGTCTTAGTGCGGCATGATCGGAATACACAATAACCTTTGTACCCACCAAGTATGATCGGAATTTCTCCAATGCGAAAACTATAGCCAATAACTCCTTTTCCGTGGTAGAATAATTGATTTTTGCATCATTAAGGGTCCTAGATGCATAATATATAACATGGGACAACTTGTCCACCCTTTGACCCAAAACGGCTCCAACCGCATAATCACTAGCATCACACATTAATTCAAATGGAAGATTCCAATCCGGTGATTTGATAATTGGTGCACTTGTCAACATTTCCTTTAATTTGTCAAAAGCATCCTTGCATTCCTTGTTGAAGTCGAAAGGTACCTCCTTTTGTAATAACTTGCACATCGGCATGGAGATTTTGGAAAAATCCTTGATAAACCGCCTATAGAAACCTTCATGACCAAGAAAAGAATGGATCTCCCTCACCGAAGTGGGATATTGTAAGTTTCTTATTAAATCTATCTTTGACTTGTCCACTTCGAGCCCTCGAGAGGACACAATGTGACCAAGTACTATGCCGTGGTTTACTATAAAGTGACATTTCTCCCAATTAAGGACAAGGTTTGTGTTTATGCATCGTTTAAGAACTAGTTCAAGGTTGTTTAAACAACCATCAAAAGAATTTCCATAAACACTAAAGTCATCCATAAATACCTCGATGATGCGCTCCACATAATCCGAGAATATACTCACCATGCATCTTTGAAAAGTAGCCGGCGCATTGCAAAGGCCAAACGGCATCCGTCTATATGCAAACGTTCCAAATGGACAAGTGAAAGTGGTCTTCTCTTGGTCCTCCGGTGCAATAACAATTTGGTTGTATCCCGAATAACCATCCAAGAAGCAATAATAAGAATGCCCCGCTAACCGCTCCAACATTTGATCAATGAAAGGTAAAGGAAAGTGATCCTTGCGGGTTGCGGAATTAAGCTTTCTATAATCAATGCACACTCTCCAACCGGTTTGAACTCTTGTAGGAACAAGTTCATCGTCTTGATTTCTAACAACCGTGACTCCGGATTTCTTTGGTACCACTTGAACCGGACTAACCCACTTGCTATAGGAAATTGGGTAGATTACCCCCACACTTAGTAATTTGAGTATCTCTTTCTTCACAAACTCCATCATGGGAGGATTAAGCCTACGTTGAGCATCACGTACCGGCTTCACGTTCTCTTCCATTAGAATCCGATGCATGCACATGGATGGACTAATGCCTTTGATGTCCGCAATTGTCCACCCAATAGCCGTTTTGTGCTCTCTCAAGACTCTAAGCAAACGGTCTTCTTGTACCGGTGTGAGGTTCTTAGAAATAATCACCGGAAGCTCTTCTCCATCTCCCAAGAAAGCATACTTCAAATGGTCCGGAAGCGGCTTCAACTCTAGCTTGGGCGCCTTCACAATAGATGGTACAAGTACTTCATCATTCACGGGTAAAGAAATATATGAAACATTACCCTTTTTAGCTTCTTGTAATGTCGCCAAGGCACCACACATCTCCACCAATTCCTTGGAGATTTCAACATCCAAGTTAGACAAGCCGTGGACGTCCAATTCAATGCTCTTTTGTAACACAACATCAAGTTCATCCTCTTGATTCAATTCCATCATTTGTTGCGCTAATGAATCAACCACATCAATGGAGTAAACGGAATGCACATCACTTGGGTAGCGCATGGCTTCAAATATATTAAAGTGTATTATCTCCTTGTCGAACTCCATAGTGAGTGTACCCATATCCACATCAATCTTCGTCTTTGCGGTCTTCATGAATGGCCTCCCAAGAAGTAAAGAAGTAGATGCTCGATTCTCATTGTTGTCCATATCCACCACAAAGAAGTCCACCGGAAAAATAAGCTCATTTACTTGCACTAGCACGTCTTCTATAAGTCCCTTTGGATATATGTTCGACTTGTTTGCTAATTGGATAATAACTCTTGTCTCTTTCAAAGGTCCAAGATTCAAGGAGTCATATATATCGGCCGACATCACACTAATGGAAGCACCCAAGTCAAGTAAAGCATGTTCAAACCTTTGCTTACCAATAGTAATTGGCACCGTGAAACCACCGGGATCCGTGCACTTTGTAGGCATCTTCTTCAATAGCATAGCCGACGCACTCTCACCAACTTTAGTAATTTCATTATCAAGCAACCTATCCTTCTTTGTGCATAATTCCTTCATGAACTTCGCATACCGTGGCATTGTTTTGATGGCCTCGATGAAGGGGATGTTGATTTAGACCTTCTTGAAAATATCCATGAGTGCCTTGTCTTGAGCTTCTTTCTTGGATTTAGCAAAACGACTAGGAAAAGGAGGTGGAGTAGTGAAAGTAGGAACCGGTTCCTTGGATGGGTCGGTTGGTGTTGAATTCTCCTTTGGTGCGGCCTCCTCCTTGTCTTTGACTACCTCCTCACTAGCTTCCTCATGATGACTTGGACCCTCCACTTGTCTTCCACTTCTTAAAGTAACCGCATTAACATTCTCTCTTGGATTTACAAATGGTTGCGAAGGAAGCGTTGTGGATGCTTGTGATTTCAATAGGTTCACATCGGTTGCCAATTGTCCCATTTGAGTTTGTAAATCCTTGATGGCCGAATCGGTTTTTTGTTGATTTTGTTGAAACAATGACGTAATACCTTACATCATGCCATTAAGCTTATCATCTATCGAAGATCCTTGTTCCTTCACTTGAGGTTGGAATTGTTGTTGAGGTTGAAAGAGTGATTGTTGGAAACCACCTTGTTGCGCATATGGATTAGGAGCCGCCGCTTGCTTGTTTGCATAACTAAAGTTAGGATGATCCTTCCAACCGGGATTGTAAGTATTGGAATATGGATCGTACCTTGGCCTTTGATTTGGATATAAAGCATTAACTTGTTCGGTCTCACCATCCGGAATAATTACCGCGGTCATCCTTTGAATCATTGTCTCCATGTTACTCATCCTTTGATCAAGATGTGATGATGAATCACTAACTTCATGCACTCGCCTAACCATTGGTTCATCTCTTGTGTAGAATTGTTGCGAGTTTGCAGCCATACTTTCAATCAACTCTCTAGCTTGGGTCAAAGTCTTGTTCATTAGTGCACCACCACCCGCGGCATCAAGAAGAGATCTATCACTTGGGTTGAGAGCTTCGTAGAAGTATTAGAGTATCATAACGTCACTAAATTGATGATGTGGACAGCTTGCCACCAATCTCTTGTATCGCTCCCAACATTCATACAATGTCTCTCCCACATGTTGCTTCATCCCACAAATCTCCTTGCGAATTTGAGTAGCTTTGGATGCGGGAAAATATCTCTCGAGGAAAAGTTTCTTCATACCATTCCATGTTGTGATACTTCCGGAAGGTAAATAATACAACCATTCCTTAGCATTGCCCGCCAAAGAAAACGGAAAAGCTTTCAACATTGCTTCATCCGTATTAGTCTCCGGTGGAAGCATGGCCATAACTATGGTATAGAAGTCCATAAGATGTTTGTTTGGGTCTTCATTCACCATGTCATGGAACTTTGGTAACTCTCTAATCAACCCCGGCTTGATCTCAAAAGTTGAGTTAGTTTGGATACGCCATTGTTGTGTGTCAAGCTTGTGAGAAGCTAGGTCCTTGAGTGTACGATCAGCCATTGTTTCTTCCTCTTTGTCCGAATCTGTGAATTCACTTGATGAAGAAGGAGGAAGTGGAGTGTTAACCGCATGAATGAAATCCTTTAGTTGAGTGCCGGATCGAAGACGTATTGGACTCGGTCTGCCCTCTTTAAGCATTCACCAAAGATATAGCACCTGAAATAAGATTCTCGAAAACTAAGTTAGATACGGTATAGAATCTAACAAAGCAAGAATAAAGCAAAAAGAAAAACAAAAACAACTAAAAATCGCCCGTTGCTCCCCGGCAGCGGCGCCAAAATTTGATGGGTGTCGTAACCACAACAAATTAATTAATATTTTTCCACCTAATTAACAAGTAATATAGTGTAGTCAAGTTCGTTCCCACGAGGAGCAAGAGATTCTAGTTGTCAAAATTATCACGAAAAGGGGGGGATGTATAAAGCAAAAGAAAATAAACAAAGCAATTCAAAGTTAAAGTTGAAATCAATAAGAGAGACAAGATCAAGGAATCCTTCTTCGTTGCAAAACAATGATTAAAGTTATGTTCTTTTCTACTTGTTATTAGTCACAGATTATCACCAACCGTAGGATAGCAGGTCCGCTTAGCTAGCCCCAAAATCCCTTATTTCACTGAGTAACAAGTCCGCTTAGTTATCAGATTCTATCCAAAAGAACCACCTTGAGGTTCGAAACACAAGATGTAATTCCCGAATGCATTAAGATTTATGAATTTAGGTTTAGTACTAGTAGTTAAACTCGATTCGCTTGGTTCACTTTCTAGCATTATTTCTACACACAATTGCTCCACGGAATCCCTCCGCAAGGTCTTGTGTTTTCTACTTGTGTAAAGTGTTGAGAACGATTACGTATTCCCTAACTTATACTAGATTTAGATCAATTAACAAATCAATTTAGCGTGCACTCCAAACAATCTATCAATCAATCATGAATGAATAAACATTCCTATTAGTAAAAACAATCGATAATCATGTGAAAAACCTCAAGATAGAATTGAAACAAAACTCAAATCATGAATTAAGAACTAGGAATTCATCCTCAATCAATAAGAAAATTAGCTACTCATGCTTTTGAAATTCACACAAATAATTATTAAAAGGAGAATTTTCAAGTTCACACAAAATAATTAAAAGAAGAATTTAGAAAAGCAAGCAAAAACACAAGTGTTGTGTGTGTAGAGAGGTGTGTAAAAGATGTAGAAAACTTCTCTATTTATAGGCTTCAATATTCTCCAAATCTTCTAAGGAATAGAATCCTTTTCCTTTAGCAATTCAATTTCCAAATTCAAGTCTTTCTCTTCTTCCATCTTCTCTTTCCAAGTTTGAGCCCAATTCTCCATCCAATTCCTAGTCCAAGTCTTCACACCCATGAGAGAAATTCATAGAAATTTTTGGAATTTTTGGCCCGCCGGAAAACTGGTATTATGGTCGGAATCCGGCCGGAATACTCACCGCCGGCCACCTGAAAATTTTCTCCGTCAGAGGAATATTCCGTCAGTCCACCGTTAGGACTAACGGTCAAAGTGGTCAAACCGCCAGTCAACTGTTAGTCAATCGGGTCAAAGGAAGGAGGAGTTAGCTTCTAGTCAGCTTCTAATTCGGCTGATTGGTCTAACTGGGTGAGTTGGATCGGTTGCTGGATCGCTCCTCGGACTCACTGAGTCAACTCGCCAGAGCAGAAAACTGGCCGAGTTCTGTTTGTTTGCTGGACTTGCACATGCCAAATTCAGGCCGTTCTCTGCTTCAATTCCTGTTAAGAATCCTACACATTCATCTATGTGAAATCAACAGCTTCATTCTCTTCTAACAGTGTTAACAGAACACTTTCTTTGTCATTCAATTTCGATGCTTCAAATCATCACCATTTCCTCCATTTCTGATATCAACAGCAGAAAGCAACACATACCCCAATTTCTGTTTAATTTCCTTCTCAGTCTACCACCAACAACATTGCTATCAAAGATCACTAATCTTTGTCTCATTAACACCGACTTAACAACCGCATCGGTATCAACAACACACATATTCGAACCCCACAAGCAAACTCAAATCCAAGCTGAACCCATCTGAACTTCTTCTACAGCTGCTCCTCTATCTCCTCCAATTTCTTGATTTCTCTCATATCAGCAGAATCCAACCCATTCAAATCAAGAACAACCTCTGACTTCTTGTCATCTGTTTCGATTTCAACATCTCACAGATCCCCTTCAATCTCTATTTGAGAATCCTAATTCGACTAATTCTTCAAACCCTTAATCATTACCACCAGCAAACCCCAATCACAACATCAGATTCATCTCCAATTTCTTAAATTAACAAGAATGATTCATCCGAACTTCAAAGCCCGACTACAAACCACCTCCATCATTTGCTAGATTCAATCCATTTCATCTTCACAGCATCACGAATTCAAAAACCCATTCTCTTTCTGAGTCTTGAAATTCGATAGCAGCAACTCCCGATCTGTTCTGTGTTCAATTCGATCTAGCCCTTTATAGCAGCAAATCAATCCATGTTACTTCACTGCTTCATTCTATTCATCGTGAATCCATCGATAGCAAAACCTTTTATTCATCTCTCGATTCAATTTCTCGGTTTTATCTCAAGAACAACATCTTCACTTGGTTTCAGAGATAACAAACCCTAACAGCATCAGGTCTTGCCGATTTCTCCTCCATTTGAGTTGTTTCGCACCAAACCCTAACCCAGTTACCATCAATTCCACCATCTTCGATTCAACCGCAGTCTCATCACTAACAGCTCTCGATTAACAGCAGCAGCCATGGCTGCTTTCTTTCTCACTTTCAGGTGTATAATGATTGGGGAGGAAATGATTTCTCGACCTAGCTAGGGCTTTAAATTGGGACGACTGTTTGCACCCCAAATAAGAACCACCCCAGATGGTGCCCTGAGTAACTTCCTTGGGTGTCTTTAACAATTCTTCATCAAAACAAAAATGTCTATCCCTTAACCGTGGCCATGCTCCATATATAACTTGTTTGTGAAATGACAATTACGCCATTTAGCACAACTTTGGATGGTTTCTTCTTCTTTTCTTTCGCATGACTCCAAAATACCTATAAAACTCAAAACAAGCGTAAAATACGTAATTTACAAGAAAAATAGCAGATAAAGCATAAACAATAGATAATAAATAGGATGTATTCTACACCCTATCATCAATCATCTCCAAAATGTCAACATAATGAATCAATACCTTATGGGCTCCTCCCCCAGAGCTTTCAAATATTCATTAGTACTGCAACAAGAGAATATCGAGGAATCAAAAACCATGAACAACTACCAGTAACTTTGTTAGTAATAATGTAGATGATTCAACAAAATCTAAGAAAGCAATAAAGTTACCTTTCTCTTCCCTTTACTGTTCTTTCTATTAGTTTGTCCCTAAGTATAGCATTGCTCTTCCTTTCCTCCTCCTCCTCAAAAGACATCTTCAGCTTATCACGAATACTAGCCATTTGAGAAAATGGGGAGTAGCTACACCACAATCAAAACAGAAAAACTCTTAAAAATCAAAAGAAGAAAAAGCCTAGAATCAAAACAATACAGATCGCAAAAAAAAAAAAAAAAAAAAAAAAAAAAAAAAAAAAACCTAAAATCGAAACAGGATAGCCTGAAATTAAAACAAAAACCTTACCAAATAATTGAGATCACTCAGCTGAAACCCAAATACTCAACTCCATAAACTTACCATAAGATCCCATTTTCTTCCACCCGAAAAGAAGAGCATAACAACGAGAAAATAGTGAAGTAGGTTGCACCCAAACCAATTCCTTTTAATCCAATTCAGTAACCAATTTTTTGAGAATTCTTTAGTGCGATGTAATAAGCTTGTAATGCTTTTGATTCACCAACATATAAGAAGACTGTTCTTATTTGACCCACTGTCTGCAATTCATTCAATTTTGTTGCCACAATCAAATTAAAGAAAAAAACTTCAAAAAATCCAAATTTCAAACTCATAGCAATTGAGACTGCAGTATTGACCTAACCTCAGTTCAGTTATGAGTCCAAAACTCACAGTAAGAACCAGAAATCAAAATCACTCAACACCCCATCTATAAATTTCATTCTTGAACCCAAATATCAATCGAATCCATGGCAGGAACACCTTTCCTCTTCACTTACTCAAACCATCAATAAATGTTGATGTAAACATCGCCGATTCAACCAATTTCATCTCCCGCTTAGTTGATCTCGAGCAATTACCCTCTCCGGACTTGATTGAACTAAACCTAATTTCGTCTCACATAAAACCCCAAATTCATTGTTGTTGCTGTTGTAGAATGATCACCGAAATACCCTTGAATCTCCATCTTGTTGGAAGCACAGCCCGAAGAAGAACTGATAAGAGCAGCACTTGTTGATGTTGATGCAGTTAACGCACTCCTTGGTTCAGATCTGGAATTGATGAGATGCTATTGTTGACTGTTGCGGATGAGAGAAAAGGGGAGTTAAAGATAGAGATTGAGAGAAGATGATGAAGAAGAGGGATTAAGAAAGGTGTTCTTCAGGATTCAGGAGGAGAGGAAGAGATGAAGAAAGATAAAAAACAGATTAGGTTCGAGTGGTTGGGAGGGTTTGGTAGAATGAGTGAGTAAAAAAAATGCTTCAAAAAAAAAAAAATCTTGACGGACCACGTTTCGTTTCATACATTCATACGGATTGAGAAAGATCTAGACGGGTGATATTGTATTTGGGATGTTCATGCGGATTGAGAACCATATGTGTTTCTCTTTGTGCTAATACGAACTCATGTATTTGGTCTAATTATCAACCTTCGACATGAAAAAAAATCCAAGAAAATACTAATAAATTTAGGACATTGTTATTGACATTCTGATATTAAAAAATCCAAAAAATATATAAGAATGAATTGGGAAAATGAAAAATGAATTCGATAATTGGTGTTTCTTTGTGCTTTCTCTTTGTGTTTCCGGTTTGAATTTAGACTAGTCACATAGGTCATGAAGCAATTTTGACTAGTCATACAAGTCATGAATAGGCTCCGGGTTGGTTATGACTTCAAACTTAACAGGAAACATCATCGTAATCGATAAATGTGAAGCTTAGTGTCGATTCGAACTTCAAATGTGGTATAATGGCATACAAACTATGAACCAAGATGCTCCGGGAGGGTTCAGACTGCAAACTTAGCATGATACATTATCGAAATCGATAAATATGAAGCTCAATGTCGATTCGAACTTCAAAAGTGGTATAACGACATAAAAAAATATGAACCAAGAAGCTCCTGGAGGGTTCAGACTTAAAACTTAGCATGATACATCATCGAAATCAATAAATATGAAGCTCAGTGTCGCTTCGAACTTCAAAAGTGGTATGACGACATCAATAATATGAACCAAGAAGCTTCGGGAGGGTTCAGACCATATTCTGGCAAATTGTATGCATACCCGGCTCTGAGATCGAAACCTGGTCGTGAGTGGACGACTATAAGTCGAAAACTTGGTAAGAACGATGAATCCATCCATTTACAGGTAAAATTACATTAGAATATTCCCCGAAACCTTAAACAAACCCTATTCTGGCATATTGTATGCATACACTGGCTCCGAGATCGAAACCTGGCCGGGAGTGGACTACTATAAGTCGGAAACTTGGTAAGAAGGATGAATACATCCATTTACAGGTAAGATTGCTTCGAAATATTCCCCGAAACCTTAAACAAACCCTATTCTGACATATTGTATGCATACTCTGGCTCCGAGATCGAAACCTGGTCGTGAGTGGATTACTATAAGACGAAAACTTGGTAAGAACGATGAATCCATCCATTTACAGGTAAGATTCCTTTAGAATATTCCCTGAAACCTTAAACAAACCATATTCTGGCCTATTGTATGCATACCGTGGCTCCAAGATCGAAACCCGGCCGGGAGTGGACTACTATAAGTCTGAAACTTGGTAAAAACGATGAATCCATCCATTTACAGTTAAGATTCCTTCATAATATCCCCGAAACCTTAAACAAACCCTATTCTGGCATAATGTACGCATAACTTGGGTCCGAGATCGAAACCTGTCCGGGAGTGGACTACTATAAGTCGGAAACTTGGTAAAAACGATGAATCCATCCATTTACAGGTAAGATTCCTTCATAATATCCCCGAAACCTTAAACAAACCCTATTCTGGCATAATGTACGCATACCTTGGGTCCGAGATCGAAACCTGGCCGGGAGTGGACTACTATAAGTCGGAAACTTGGTAAGAACGATGAATCCATCCATTTACATGTAAGATTGCTTCGAAATATTCCCCGAAACCTGAAACAAACCCTATTCTGGCATATTGTATGCATACACTGGCTCCGAGATCGAAACCCGGTCGTGAGTGGACTACTATAAGACGGAAACTTGGTAAGAACGATGAATCCATCCATTTACAGTAAGATTCCTTTAGAATATTCCCCGAAACCTTAAACAAACCATATTCGGCCTATTGTATGCATACTGTGGCTCCGAGATCGAAACCTGGCCGGGAGTGGACTACTATAAGTCTGAAACTTGGTAAAAACGATGAATCCATCCATTTACAGGTAAGATTCCTTCATAATTAGGGCTGTCAATGGGTACCCGTTACCCGCTACCCGAAACCGGACCCGCCTAATTGGGTCCGGTTCTGGGTCCTAAAGTTGGACCCATTAGCCACTTAAGACCCGACTGGGTAATTACTCGAATAGACCCGTTTATAACAGGGTCCAAAGATCCTACCCGACTGTACCATGCGGTAATGGGTACCCGTTTATTTAACCTTTTGATCATTTTTTTAGCAAAATTATAGGTATTTTGCTAGTTTTGGCTTTGATTTTTTTTGATTTTTGATTTTTTTCTTACATTTAATCTTTATTTAGTACATTAATAAAGAAATAATAATAAATTTTTATAAAAATAATTTATATTCAAGTTAAAAAGAGAAAGAAATTAAGATTTTAATAGTTTTTTTAATACCCAACTAAAAACCCAGGACCGACGGTATTTGGGACTTTAAACGGGTCCCGGTTCAGGCCAACACATTATGGAACCGGACCGGAACCGTGAGGACCGGAATCGATGTTGATATGCCGGTCCTAGGTTCGGGCCATGTACTACCCGGAGGACCAGGACCGTTGGATGTTCTCTATTCATAATATCCCCGAAACCTTAAACAAACCCTATTCTGGCATAATGTACGCATACCTTGGGTCCGAGATCGAAACCTGTCCGGGAGTGGACTACTATAAGTCGGAAACTTGGTGAAAATGACCATACTATCCTTCATAAGATTCCTTCATAATATCCCCGAAACCTTAAACAAACCCTATTCTGGCATAATGTATGAAAATGACCATACTATCCTTATCGGAAATAAGTAAAGTAAAAGTTACCGATTGTGAAAATGACCATATTACCCTTATTGGAAAAAGTGCAATAAATATTATGAGACTGTGAAAATGACCATACTACCCTTATCGGAAATAAGTATAGTAAAGTTACATACTGTGAAAATGACCATATTACCCTTATTGGAAAAAAAGTGCAATAAATATTATGGAGACTGTGAAAATGACCATACTACCCTTATCGGAAATAAGTAAAGTAATTTTACAGATCGTGAAATTGACCATATTATCCTTATTGGAAAAAGTGCAATAAATATTATGGAGACTGTGAAAATGACCATACTATCCTTACCGAAAATAAGTAAAGTAATTCTTACAGACTGTGAAATTGACCATATTACCCTTATTGGAAAAAAAGTGCAATAAATATTATGGAGACTGTGAAAATGACCATACTACCCTTATCAGAAATAAGTAAAGTAATTCTTACAGATTTTGAAAATGACCATATTACCCTTTTGGAAAAAAGTGCAATAAATATTATGGAGACCGTGAAAAATGACCGGACTACCCTTATCGAAAATCAAGTAAATTAAATATTCTGATTGTGAAAATGACCATATTACCCTTATTGGAAATAAGTGCAATAAATATTATGGAGAATGTGAAAATGACCAAACTATCCTTATTGAAAATAAATAAAGTAAAGATTAATATTCTTCTAAGTTTGGTTTGTTTTGTTATATTTTCACTCTAGAATGTAGATTTAAATCACTCTATATATTACATTCTATACCAGGGGCGGAACTACATCCAGGCTTCCCCTGGCTGAAGCCACCCCTAAAAGTTCAAAAGTCCAATTTTTTGTTACCTAATTTAACTTGGGCGAAAAATCCTATGTAAAGTTTAGGCTTAAGCCAGGGGTTGAAAATTGCGTAAGCCAGGGGTAAGGGACATTTCTAGCTCCGCCCCTGTTCTATACTTTGGTTTGTTATGCTATGTTGTTTAACCGTGTCTATATTTAACAATGCCTTGTATGTTTCAGGCAAAGTGGCGCATTTGTTAGTCTTTTTTTAAGTCTCGGTTTGAAATTTTCTTATATATAAAAGTAGATGTAAAATATAATCATATATTTAAATGTGAAAGGATGGTTGAATACCTCACTCCTCATTTTTTTTTTCAAGTTTTTTTTTTTACAACTCTTATAAGGGTTGTGATAGTAATAATAAAAAAAATAGGACAAAACTACCAATATTGAGAGGAAGGAAGGATGGTTCAGGGCTTGTGCTAACACCTAGTTGGCTTGTGTTCAAATCTCTCAAACACCATTATTCCAAATGATATTTTTTTTTATCTTCAACAACCCTTATAAGTGTTGTCGTATAGTTATTCACCTTAACGAGATGAGTTGTTAAAGTCTAAAGGTGGTCACTACTCTTTTCACAAAAACGTTATGATTTTGATTCTCGTCACGACTCTTTGTTCCTCTTTGGTCCTAAGAGTTGGACGTTTTTATACTTTGACAACTTTTGTTTGACAAAAGTTGTCAAACATACCACCTTTCACAATCTTAAATATACGAGTTGTGAAGTTACAGTTGTAGATTACTGTTTTTCCCGTAGACCATAGTAGAATTATATCTTTGCTTATTCAGAACTTTCGTAGAAACAGAGAGCAAAGAGAGATATAGCTTGAGCAACAACAAAAAAAATAAAAAACAAAAATCAATAGCGTAATGGAGAAGAAAGTAATAATGGCTTTGCTGATGTGCTCAAGTAAAAGCCAAACTAAGTTTCTCTCTCATCGCTCTTAAGTGATTCCATGGAGATTTTTTTTTTCTCCGACTAGAACAATTTAGGACTGCCTGAGGGAAGCAGATGATGAGCATGGGGATTTAATTTGGGGAATCTGAATTAGGCACGGAGGATGCTAAACGAGGTTTTCTTCCACTTTGTTTTCCTTTTTTTCTTTTGCTTAGGATTGTCCTTGTTTAGGTCGTATTCGGCATTTCTTCTGATCTTCTTCAAGTTTTTTGTTAATTAGTGTTCCTGTATCTCTTTATTAGGTTACCCCTTTCCCAATTTTAGTATTTCTTCTTGAAGATTTGATCTAGGGTTTGCAATTTAGGGGTTTCATGGGTCTGTGTTTCCCGATTAAAAAAAAAAAAAAAAAAAAAAAAAAAAAAGGTCTTTGTGATTGTTTCTGAACTTAGATGTTCGATCTTAATGGAGTTATCTTCCTCTCTATTTTCATTATGTTCTGTGTATCGGTTTTTGCCAGTTTTTGAAGTTTGGTTCCTTTGCAGTGTTTCTCAATTTCTTGACTTAATTGATTAATTGTTTCTTACAGGTTTAATTAGGTCTTTTTGGTAGGAAATTTATGTTCTGCTATATATGGGTTTTGGAATGTATGTTAAAGATGATTGAATTATTATGAATTGTGTATGGTTATTGGGGCTTTTCTAAATTTGGGTAACGAATCGAAATTTCTGGGTTTAATGTTGGGGACCTCAATGGGGGATGACTTAGTAATGCTTTGAAAACGCAGTAACAATAGTGTTTTGAAAAACCTTTTCATGTCTTAGATTTGATTTATGGTTTTGGATAATTGATGATTTTGCTAATGGTATGTTAATTTCTTGTTTGGTTTTTATATAAATAATGCATAGATGGTCAGTGATTCAATGTTTTAGTGTGTTTGTGTTTCACATAAAATAGTGAATGGGCTTAAGCTAAGTTGTTATAGGTGAATGGAGTTCTCGTGAACTGTTTAGTTGATCGGCTTTTGGTGAAATGCAATTGGGTTCTGCATGTTAGTATAAGTTTTTAGGTTGAATGGGTTAACCTTTGTTTGTGTAGTTTCTGTTGAAATTGTGGTAGTGATATAAAAAAAGATAGTATGAGTTTTGCAATTGTGATTGTGTTCTTCAAATTAGTGTTATGCAATTTGCTTTGGAAAGTTGGCTTAAATTCCTTGCAATCCCAGCCTTAGTCCTGCTTTACGCCTAGTAATCTCCCTTTTTATTTTTGTTAATCTTATCTTTGTACCCTGATGTGTTTTTCTAACCATGTGTGTTTTAATGATTTGGGTGAAACTGTTTATGAAATTTAGCATTTTCAATGTACTTCTTGTTTATCTTTAGACATAGTTAGCCATATGTAGAAATCTTTAAAATTCTTTGGTGGCTTTTCTTTAAAGGCTTTTGTTTAGTGTTCACTAACTAGGATTCGGTTGTATAGTTTTAATTTTTCGTTATTTAGCTCGACTTAGATGATTAACCATACAGTTCAAATCAAATCAATTTCTTAATTCTCTTATATCGAACCTTTTTAAGGCTTATGTTGTTTAATGTCCATTAATTTTCGATCTTTTCTTCTTCGGGTGTAACCTATTTGTGCTTCTATGTTAAGTTCACTTGTGTATAGACCTTAGTTTAGTATTTTTTTACTTGTAACCTTACCTCAAACCACCTTATCGCCTCTTTCGTTTGTGCTGAATATGAAGAAGTTATATGCTCTACCCCAATCCCATGCTCCTCTGATCTGACTAAACCCCAGGTAAGTCCGCTCAAAATATTGTGGTCGTATTAAACTTTGGTCAATTTTCTCTATATCAGCTTTATCCCACCTTAAACTTTGGTCAATTTTTAAGTTTTTAATATATCTTCATGTACAATATTTGAAACTCATACGGAGCCTAAGTCGCATTACATGGTTTATTATGTTAAACAAGCACCAAACCAAGCCCATTTGACCTCTCAGCATTGAAAGCCCATTAAAACCATAATCACCCTTTCCATATCAGTCTTCTCACTTAACCTCATTCATCAAAGCCCACTCAAGCCTATAAACCTTACTCACAATGACTATTATTTCCTGGAATTGTCAAGGCATAAATCTCCTGCCTTCAATACAACACTTAAAAGGGTTAGTCTCTCTTCACAAACCTAGCATATTGTTTCTCTCGGAAACATTAGCTAATGACCAACACATGAGAAGATTATCACAAACCCTCCAGTTCAATAATTACTTCTCGGTCCCAAAAGTTGGAAGAAGAGGCGGACTATGTCTAATGTGGAAAGATAACCTAAATATCCAAATTCTATTCCACTCTCAAAATTACATTCATACAAAAGTTACACCCCCTCCCCCAGAACAACCGTGGTACTGCACGGGTATCTATGGGCCACCGCATCCGGATACAAGGAAAATTTTGTGGCAGGAATTCCCAACAATCTTCAACAACATCAATCCTTCAATTCCTTGGCTATTACTAGGAGACTTCAACGACGTCCTAGATCAATCGGAAAAAAAAGAGAGGAAGACAAGTAACATATGCTCAATCTCAACCTCTACTCACTCTCATGGATCAAATGGGTTTTATAGATCTAGGATTCCGAGGAGAACCCTACACCTGGAAAAACAATCAAATGGGGCAAGATAATATTCTAGAAAGATTAGATAGACCTTTAGCAACCCAACTTTGGCGAACGGCAAATCCACACGCAGCAGTTACTCATCTTCCAAGAATAGCTTCCGATCACGCCCCAATACTACTACAAAGGAAAGCAATGGATTGGCAAGGAACAAAAAACTACAAATTTGAACACTTATGGCTCTCACACCCACAACTCAAGCAGATAGTCGAATCAGCATGGGAGCAACAACAAGACAGTGAACCTACCATCGATCTCCAACTAAAACTCATAACAACCGTACAAACCCTTTTAGAATAGAACAAACAAACCTTTGGCCACCTACCAACTATGATCAAGAAATCATCAGCCAAGATAAAACAAGCACAACACCAATGTGCAATCCAATCGGGCTCTGACCTGGAGCTATGGCTAAATCAAGAAAAACAGCTAAGAATAGATCATATAGAGCTCCTACAATGCCATGCGACATACTGGCAACAAAGATCTAGAATTCAATGGTTACAATCAGGGGATCTCAACACAACCTTCTTCCATACTAAAGCTACAATCCACAGAGCTTGTAATAATATACAACAATTACAAGATCCACAAGACAACTGGATCAATAAGAAAGAAGATGTTGTTCATCTCATTCTAGATTATTTCACTAAGCAATATACGGCCCCACCTACAATGATTGACGAAGACCTTTTCACAAATATCAGACCAAGATTAACTCCCAGACAATCGGATCTACTCACAAAGGAAGTAACTACAACGGAAATCAAAGAAGCCCTCTTCTCCATAAATTCAGAAAGTGATGCAGGCCCAGATGGATACACAAGTAAGTTTTTTAAAGTTTTTTGGGAAACAATTCATCACAATTGATAGCAATGATTCGAAGTTTTTTTAATAACCTAAATATTCATCCACTTATGAATCACACAAACATAACTCTAATACCGAAAATCGACCATCCATCAAAACCTTCTCAGTTAAGACCCATAGCACTCTGTAACGTCACTTATAAAATCATCTCAAAAGTTCTAGTCAACAGAATTAGACCACTTCTCCCATTTATAATAAGCCCCTTCCAAAGTGCTTTTGTCCCACAAAGATCAATACACGATAACATAGAAATGGCTGGAGAACTCTTCCATCATATCAAAACCTCTAACCTAACCAAAGATCCAAAAATAGCTCTCAAACTTGATATACAGAAAGCATATGATAGCTTAGATTGGGGATTCATCAAAACCTCTTTTACAAAACTTGGATTTCAGTCATCCTTTATAGATTACATTATGCTATGTGTCACAACAATTACATATTCAATCAACATCAAAGGTACTCCCCGGCCCATGGCTACATCACCCCAACTAGAGGCATCAGACAGGGAGACCCACTATCTTCCTATATTTTCATTATATGCGCTGAAATTCTTTCTACAAATCTAGGAAACCTACAGAACCAAAAATCAATTCGGGGAATCAACATATCAAATAAAGCACCAACAATCATTCATTTAATGTATGCGGATGACTTACTAATCACATATAAAGCTTCCAATCAGAGTAACGAACACCTTAAAACCCTTCTGCACTCATATAGCTCTTCTGCGGGGCAGATAATTAATACTTCTAAATCAGTAATCATCCATCACCCAAATCTAGACCCGACCAAAATAAACGAAATTCAACAATTCTTTAATATGTCAGCTACTTCAAAACCTCCAATCTATCTAGGAGTCCAATTCAAACAAGGAAGGGCAACCAACCAAACCTTCGCTCCTCTACTTCAAAGACTAGCTCGAAAAGCCAAAGGATGGATGACAAAATGCTTAACTCAGTAGGAAGACTCACTCTCATCAAAACTTCACTAATTCCCACCTCAAACCACATTATGCAAATAAAAAATCTTCCCAAAGAATATTCATAAACAAATAGATCGTATCACCAGAATTTTTTTGGGGACATGACTCAACCATTAAAAAACTTCATCCTATAGGATGGGATAAAGTAACAAAACCAATATCTGAAGGAGGATTAGGAATAAGGAAAAGCAGTGATCATAATAAAGCATTACTCATGAAGAGAATATGGAATCTTCATGAACAACCTAACTCCATCTGCGGAAGTCTCTTCAGTGCAAAATATCTCAACCATCAACCGATTCTACAAGGCATTAATTCCATACCCTCCTCCTCCAGTCCTCAATGGAGACAACTAGCTGCAATTGTACCTACCATGCAGCACTTGATATTCCATCAAATTGGAAACGGATTATCAACTCCGATAGAAGCCAATTGGATTCCACATTCAACAAACCTGGACCAAGCTCAATGGTATCCTATCAGAATGGTAGAAGATATCATAGACCCTTTTTCCCACTCTTGGAATCACGAAAAATTAAGCTCCCTTCCTAATACCATAACCCAAAAAATCATGAACATCCACATACCCCAGAATGCCCCTCAGGACAAAATTATCTGGCCACACTCAAAATCGGGAAAATACACAACCTCATCGGGATACAAATGTATGACCAATAATCAACCAATTCACACTCATCTACCACCCACCAAATTCCTTTGGACTTTACCATGTCCACCAAAAATTCGGCTTTTCTTGTGGAAAGCCATTAATGAAGGATTACCAACCTTTTCACTCTTACATCACATCCACTTAACCAACTCAGACATATGTCCCAGATGCAACACTGATCCTGAACTAGCAAGTCACCTTCTAATTCACTGTCCAACGGCAACCAACTCTTGGAACACCTTACTCACTCAACTATCAGCTTCACCAAATTCCAATCCCCCACCCAGTTTCACCATTACCTCTCAGACGACCATTTCTCAAATCCTACAACAACCTGCTTTAACTTCTGTAATATCCTCTTTCTGTTTCCTATTCTGGACCCTATGGCTAGCTAGGAATAATCTAATATACCAACAAAAGCAAACAACTTCGGAAGAAATACTAGCATGGGCACAAAAACTACAACAAGAATACTACGGAGCTCTACACTCTTCACCACCAATCATACTAGGAGATGCACCAGTATATAACCATCCAAAGATAGACAAAAGAATATCAACAATATCAATAGGATGGTCTATCCCACACATCAATTGGATTAAGATTAATACAGATGGAGCAGCCAGAGGTCACCCGGGATTTGCAGGGGCAAGTTTCATATGCAGAGATTCTGACGCTCGAAGTTTAATGGCCCTGGCACAACAACTAGGAATCACGACTTCCTTAACTGCAGAAACTTGGGCTCTGCTATTAGCATCAAGAACAGCATTAGAAAGACAATGGCCAAGAGTTCTATTTGAAACAGATTCAGAGAACCTCTTGAGATTCATCACATCATCTGACCCATCACCTTGGTACATATCAGGTATGATAGAGGAAATAAAAATCAAATTTCGACAAATCCCCCAGGCGGCTATTCAGCATAACTACAGGGAAGGAAACCAAGCGGCAGACGGGTTAGCCAACCATGCAGCGGATGGAAGCCAAACGGGGAATTTATTAACTAAAATATGGGACCAGGCAATCCCATTTTTTATCGGTCAAATTTTATTTCATGATTCCGTGGCCCACGACAAATTGTAACTTAACTCCCCTTAATTAATAGCATGCTTCAAAAAAAAAAAAAAAAAAAAAAAAAAAAAAAAAAAAAAAAAGTAATAAGAAAGGAAGAAAATGGTTCTGATAGTTTAAGAGAAAGAGACGAATAATACTCCTATTCCTGATAATTAAAACATCCCAACGCCTTTGGAGTAATCTAGATTCAAGAGTATCTTAGTTGGTTTATCGGCAAATGACAATGCTTTTTTTGTTTCTCGTCTATATGTGAGTCCATTTAATTAACCACAGGGTTTGTAGGGCGACCCCAAAAGAATTAGTGACGACACAAAACGACAATAAATATCATAATCGGGAAGTTAATCCATAATCGGTAGATAACTTCCAGGGCGTTAATCCATAATCGGTAAATCAGCAGGAGGTTGGTACGTAGGCTGTACCATCAAGTCCCAAAGGTAGTCGTAAGTTTTTCAATATTGATTAACAACCACCAACACTATGACACCTAGTTAAAAGTTAAATATAAAATGAACGGTAGAACTATACCTTTGCTTTCTAGAGAACTTTCGTGGAAACCGAGCAAAGAAGTAATGGAGAAGAAAGACACCAGAAGAAAATGGTTCTGATAATTTAAGAGAAAGAGACAAAGAAATACTCCTATTTCTGATAATTAAAACATCCCAATAAACTTGGAGTAACCAGGAGTATTTCATTTCGTTTATCGACAAATGACAATACTTTTTTGTTTCTTGTTTAAATACATTACGGTGTTTGGAGTTTAAAACTTTTCTGAAGGAAAATCTAAATACTAAGATTCGAATCATATAAGCTGGTGCAAAATTCATTTTATTTATATAAAGATTCATAGATCATAAACTTGTTCAATATTCAAACAACAGCGAAGCCATGGCTTCGCTTTCATCCCTTCACTCCATTTCTACTGCCTCCTCAAAGACTCTATCTGCATGTCCTACTAGATCACCTCAAAAGAAGACACATAAATATAACCATCTTAGCGTTATCCAATGTAAAAGCCGTGATCAAGATAACCATGGAAATGAAACTAGCAGCACGAGTTTCATTGATAGAAGAGATTTGCTTATTGGTCTAGGAGGTATATATGGTGCAACAACATCTGGGTTTGGTAAAGACCGCATGCCAGCTATTGCGGCTCCCATAACTATACCTGATTTATCAAACTGTAGTCCAGCAGATCTTCCGCCTGGTGTGACAGGAATAAATTGTTGTCCACCACCAACCACAAAAATCATCGATTTTGAACTACCATCTTATTCTACTCTTCTAAGGGTTCGTCCAGCTGCTCATTTAGTTGATGAGGCATATATCGCTAAAATTAACAAAGCCTATTCACTTATGAGAGCTCTACCAGACGATGATCCACGTAGTCTTATAAACCAATCTAATCTCCACTGTGCTTATTGTGATGCAGCCTTTAATCAAACTTTAGCTGGTTTCCCTAACTTGGAAATTCAAGTTCACTCATCCTGGCTTTTCTATCCATTCCATAGATACTTTCTTTACTTCCATGAGAAAATATTGGGAAGTTTAATTGATGATCCAACTTTTGCTTTACCGTTCTGGAACTGGGACTCCCCTGCTGGTATGGAAATACCTTCTATATATGCAAATCCGGCTTCTTCTCTTTACAACACACTTCGTGACGCACTACATCAACCGCCAGCTTTGCTTGATTATAATTACAATTTGGTTGATTCTAATCTCCCTGCACAGCAACTCATTACATCTAATCTTACTACCATGTACCGCCAAGTGGTGTCTGGTGGAAAGACACCCACACTTTTCCTAGGATCTCCTTATCGAGCCGGTGATCCACCGGCTCCTGGTGCAGGAACACTTGAGTCTCTTCCCCATAATATAATTCATGGTTGGACTGGAGATCGAACACAACCTAACATAGAAGACATGGGTAGCTCCTATGTTTCAGCGAGGGATCCAATCTTTTTCGCTCATCATTCGAATGTTGATCGCATTTGGCTTATATGGAAGAGTTTAGGAGGGAAACGAAAGGATTACACTGATCATGACTTCTTAAATGCTGGTTTAATTTTTTACGATGAGAAAAAACAGCTCGTTAGAGTGACGGTACGTTCAGCTTTATACTCCCACCTCTGCTTGAATTCTTATTCGTTCCATGAGAACTATATATAATCAAGTTAAACCAAACAAATGGCAGGAGCTATAAAAGAGGAGAACAATATATAAATATATATGTTGCTAACAGTCTATAGATAATTTGCAGGTTAAAGATTGTTTGGAGCACGAGAACTTGGGTTATAAGTATCAGGATGTGGAAATTCCATGGCTACAAGCAAAACCCAAAGCTCCTACAGGAAAGAAGGTCGACAAGAATGCAGTGGGTAAGACAGAATACCCTATAACACTTGATAAGACAGTACAAGTACTGGTTAAAAGGCCAGTTGCAAAAAAACGAAGCAAGAAAGAAAAAGAAGATAAAGAAGAGATGCTGATTATAAGCGGTATTGAGCTCAACAGATGTGCTCGTGTAAGATTTGATGTCTTTATTAATTATGATGGCGAGGTTGGTACAGATTCATGTGGATGTGCAGGTAGTTTCACGAACCTACCACATGCACATGGAGATAAAGACGGCAATGGCGAGAAACTCAAGACTCCTCTGAAATTAGCATTAACTGATATCCTTGAAGATTTAGATGCTGAAGATGAAGAGTATATTGTTGTTACTATGGTACCAAGAGGATCGACAGAATATGGGATGGAGCAGGTTGTTACAATTGATGATATACAAATCCAGTTTGATTGATCGATACCATATCGAGAATAATTCATCCCAAAATGTTTGAATTCTCTATCTTTGTTAGTATTACTGGATCTTTCCTTAATGTATGAGTGGGTTTGTAATAAAATTCATGATCAAGGTATATATGTTGTAAAAAGGCGCCCTAGCTAGGCGAACGCCCAAGGGGCGCCTAGATAATAAAGCGCCCAGGGCGCCAAAGTGTGAGCAAATTGTTTGTTTTCTAATTTTCTTCTGGGCGCCTAGCGCCTAATACAACAACATGCCTACTGTATTCTTCAGTAGGGTAGCCTGTTTATTTGTTGACACTGTATTTAAAACTTACAAGTACAAGAATGTTATTCACATTTTCTCACAACTGGGAAAAGCCTGATTTCCCTCAATCTATACCATATCTATTCTACTAGTATGTGCACATATATGACTTACCATCTTTCATCCCCGAACCAATTGTTCTTCTCTTTCGGTCCAGTTGGTCCTGATTCGCCGCACAGCTCTGCAGGAAATTTATTCACAAGATTCTCCACTGAACTTCTCATGAAAATCGGTAAAAGTTGTATTAACTTATCAAACTCAGACCTTCCATCATAAACAAGTTTGGGTCCCCATTCTCTCATATACTGCAACCAATTTGGTTCTCTAACAATCGTGTTGTCTCCTAGATATTCAGCTGCAACAACTTCATATTTAAGGCTTGAGTCCACATAAAATTTGCTCTTTGCAGCATCATTCCTCACTCCAACACCAAGAGATCCTTGCAAGAAGTTCCCAGGGTGTGGAAAACTTGCATGCCCGTTTTTTGATGAATAAACAATTGCCTTATTTCCTTCGATGAACTCCAAGTTGCAAGCATCCACCCATTCTCCGCCACTGTGCTGTGAGAAGTATAGACCCCAAAGTTCTCCACTGAAGTTGCTTATTCGGAGTGTATAATGCTCCCAATCACAAACATGTTCCCCTACCTTACTCAGTGGAACATTTAACACTCCAATCTTAAGAGTAGCTGGCCCATTGAAGGGACAAAATACCCACATCACAATATCAGTGAAGGTTCCTCCAAGAGCAGGTTTCACGTGAACATATAGCTCTGCACTCTCTAAATTCCCACACTTGACAAAGTTCCTATTACCATCCTTAGGCAAATCTATCCAATACTCTCTATCATTTGATCCACCGCAAGGAAGGTTTAAACCCATCGGATCAATGGGCATACCTACTAAATCCCCTTTCTTATACAACAAAGCCCCGTTTTTGAAAAACCATGACAAAGACGAAGGCAAATAAATCTCATCCGGATGGAAGAAAACAGTTGGCCCGTAATGTTTTATCAGTGCATGCACCTGGTCTAAATTTGGCATAGCATGTAGAGTGGGATCGAGGTTCTTCAAACAAGCAATATCTATTTCATCTCCAGAAGACCAGCAGCTGCTGCAGGAGAAAGTCCCAACAGATACACCTTTCTCCATCATCCCTCGACGGAAAGGTCTTGTTTCCCAAACCCTAAAAGGAAATTTAACAGATTTTAGATCCATGTGAAGAATCAAGTTACAGGTCTCACATTTTTCTGTAAGATCTTCTCGGATACATCTAACTTCTTCAAGCGAGGGTTTCTCTGGACTACTACTCACCAAATATCCCATTGGTTTATAGCCCTCCGCTGGTTGGGGTAGCCAAAAGTAACCACAACCGTAATGGTTACCATCTCCCCAGTCATCTGTACTACAAGCTAATGTATAATCGAGTGGCTTTGTAAGAGCTGGAGTCACATGGTTGAAATTCTTACCAGTTTTGGGTGCACCGACTTCTCTTGCCACCAGCACAAACCCATGCAACGGGTGATCGTGTGATTGGCTATAGTGACCAAGGCTGAAAAATCCATCTGGTATGTCCACAGGCTTGTAAAATGTAGCACAGTTTTTCTTATCCTTTGATGAATTGCAACTCCAAACACTCTCAAAGTTGGTGATCTGAATAACCTCAAGCTGTCCCAGACATATCACTCCATTACCAAAGCCTAGACCTGCGAAAATAAACACTGGCCATAAATTATCCAAATAGCGATAACTAAATTGGAAGCAAATTAAACTCAAACACAAAGTAACGGCATCATAAGAATGTTTAAGAAGCAACAAATTCATCTGCATTGGAAGGATATGTTTACCCATGGTATGTAAGGTACAGGAATCTAAGACAAATGCAGATGCAAAATTGTTGACACCAACAACTTTAGTTTGAACTCCTAAGAACTAAAATTCCTACGAATCCACCAAAAAAAGGAAAAATTTATCTTTTTCTAATAATAATAATGCTTTTTTCGATGCCAAACGGTTGAAATTATCAATTGATTAATTGAGTATCCAGAACAACTAGAATCAAATTCCAGATCTATGTAATTGCAGAAGGTACCATTTCCTCATTAATGAATTCCAAATTACCAAAAACAACAATTCTGAAAGTACAAATTTCATCAGAGGAACAAATATACCTAAATCAAAGGAAACCTGAGACACCCATAGACCAAATCAGAGAACCCGAATTATCAAAATGCAATGTATATCAACAAAAAACATAAGAAAAATAGAAATCAAAACTCATAAAGATTGAAACTTTATGATAAAAATAGATTACCTTGAGGCCATTGAGGAATTGGTGATGGTAATTTAAAAGGTTGTATCTCAGGAGTAGTACAGACATCATAGTTTGTGTTCCAATAAAAACACTTGCACCCATCCATCTTATTCTTCAATCTCTCTCTCTCAATTAGGATTTTGGGAGAGGAGATTCTTTGACACAATTGAGTAAGAAAATGGGTTGGTTATTATTATTTTTTTGAAGCATAAATGGGTTGGTTATGTTCGTTTGCTTTATTCATCTTCTTTTTGTTCCTCAGAATCAGAACAAATTTGATTTCTTCGAAACTCCTAATTGGTGTGGAATTTGATACCCGTTTAATTAGACGGCAGCTATGATGAGGGCACCAGACCAGATTAGACCAAAATAGTCTCATATCATTGACCAAAGTCAAAAGGTCAAACAAATAATAAATTTACACCAAAATTTCTGAAAATTTCCTACGATTTTTTTCTAAAACTCTCTAGCTCACTTTAATCGGACGGTAAAGATTCTATTGTTGGAAAGTACTACTCGTATATCTATTTATCTTGCAGAGGAAGATTTTTCTTTGAGAAAAAGACTAAACCCCCGGTGGAGACCTGGAATTGGTGATTACGATTCTAGCAAAACAGGTAATTATGTTTAATCTTCATGATTATTTTTTTTTGCTTTTCCGAAACATGAGAAAAAAAATGAAGCAAGCCTAGATTGTTATTCCATATGGGTATGTTGTACCCATATAATCAATTGATAGAATTTGGTTGAGAAAGGTATGTTGTACCCATATAATCAATTGATAGAATTTGGTTGATAAAAGGTGTGATTGTGGTCCAAGATAGAATTTGGTTGAGAAAATGTGGGATTGTCTGGTACCAAATTATTGTTTAATCTCCATGATGGCATGATCATCATGTCTGTTTATATGATATAGATGCATCTCTGATTAGGCATGTTACAGTTGGTGCTATAGATAAGCATTGTTATTTCGTTGCTGCAGTCTTATATTTTATGATTCCCTAAATAGATGATTTAGTTCAAGTTTGCACAATTCTTAAAGCAAAAAACATATTTTTAAGTATTTTTTACATTATATCCGCATGGACAATAATTAGTCTAATTTAAAAATGATTTATATCTCAAAATATCACGGATAAATTTTGTATCATTGAAAAACATAATAAAACAACACAACGAATATAAACATAGATATCCAAATATATATATATACACATATTTCTTATACTAACAATTAAAAGTGTAGTTTTAGAAATATCCCTTGTTTAATGATATAGGTCATCTATTAGTATGACAAAATTTAAAAATGAATAGGTAATCCATTTAGGGACTGAAGGAGTATATTTTTCTCGAGGCATCATACATCACAAAATCTGTTGTTTATGCATGTTAATTAGTCTTGCATTTGTGATTAGTATCTTGATTTTGTTTTAAAATTCAATCTTTTTTTTCGAATCTTTTTCGATTATGAAGGTGTAGCGATGGCGGATATTCAAACAAGTTATGGATTGACACCCGAAACGTATGCCAAATTGAAGGCTGAAGTTATTTCCAAGATGAGGGCTAAACTGATGACCCCAGAAGGGAGGGCTAAATTGATTGCCAGAGCGAGGGATGAGCTGATTGCTGAAGCAGAAATTGGAGTCGTTACGCCAGTTATGGCTCAACGGATAAGTCCCGAAGACATAGCTGAACTGATGAGCCCCGAAGAGGGAGCTGAACTCATGAAGGAAGCGAGAGCTGAAATGACGAAGCCTGAAGTCAAGGCTCAATGGGAGCCAGGAATGATTGCAAAATTGAGGCCTCAAGTGATTGCCGAGCTGAGGGATGAACTGATGACCCCTGAAGGAAGGGCTAAAATGATTGCCAAAGTGAGGGATGACCTGATTGCTGAAGCGAAGACTGGAGTGACGTTGCCAGTTAGGGCTGGACCGATGAGTCCCGAAGAGAGAAATGAACTGATGAGCCCCGAAGAAAGAGATGAACTCATGAGAGAAGCGAGGGATGAAATGATGAGGCCTGAAGTGAGGGCTCAATGGGAGCCTGGAATGACTGCCAAGTTGAGGACTGAATTGAAGCCTAAAGTGATTGCCGAGATGAGGGCTAAACTAATGACCCCCGAAGGAAGGGCGAAAATGATTGCCAGAGTGAAGAATAACTTGATTGCTGAAGCGAAGACTGGAGTGATGACGCCTGTTAGGACTGGACCAATGAATCCCGAAGAGCTAGCTGAACTGATGAGTCCAGAAGTAAGGGATGAACTCTTGAGAGAAGCAAGAGCTGAAATGACGAGACCTGAAGTGAGTTGAATTGACGAGGGATAATACGATGGGTGAATCCATAGCTGAAGTGAGGGGTGAACTAAACCAGAGTCAGGCTGAGTATAATGGTTTTGCTGCCAACTGCAGAAATAAGTTGGCCTGAGTTCAAAGTAGGACGGTAAATGCACCAATGAATGGATTTTACTTTTCCTAATTCAATATTGTCGCTCGCCGGCATAAGTTTTCAATAAATCGAAATATATAAAGGTTACAGCAAACACTTGAAGAAACCTACTCCTCCTGTGTGTTTGCAAAAGAACATGGGTGCCAACCCCATTATTAGTTTTGTTTTGTTGTTCTTTTCATCATTTAACGAACCATAGTTGTTACACATTATAATCTAAGTATCACATAATCCAATTCAGTTCTAACTTTAACGAATTCCATGATGTTGTTAACTAATCAAGCAGTTTTCGAGGCAAGAACTCTTCCATTGAAATTTACCATCCCAGATAGATTGTTTGATAAGCTACTTGGTTGGTTTTCTTCGTCTTCACAGGGCAGGATGTATTAAGGGGAAGCAAAATATTTCCAGATACTGCAATATGGCAAAAATAGGCTTAGGATTCCAAAATTTCAGAAAATTTAGGCTCCGAATCCGGTTTGATGTGCAACTGCACACCCTTACTTTTAACTGCCTGCGCCTCACAATCCGCTGCTTCCCGAAGGAAACTTGCATATGTGGCATGAATATATCTTTTTGTTTGATTTTGATTGTTATGAAAAAAAAAAAATTTCCGGATAAAGTTACGAAATGCTTAATTGGTGTGGAATTTGATGCCCGTTTATTACTCCCTCCGTCCCACATATATAGGCGGAATTTTGGTTTTTCTTTGTCCCACTAAATAGGCGGACTTTGTTTTCCAAGATGAATTTTTCCATATATACCCATATTTATTGTACATAGGTAATTGTGTTGGAGATAAAACGAAGGGCAAAACAAGAAAAAACATATAAAATTATGAATCCCATGCAATTTTCTTAATCTAAGAAAATTGTCTCTCTCCACCTATATATGTGGGACGGAGGGAGTAGATGGCGGCTCGATGAGGTGCAGAGTTAGCTGAATACGAGGCCAAATTAGTGGACCACGATTGACCAAAGTCAAAACGGTGAATAAATATTTGGAGTGATCTTGAATGGACGGTTGAGATTCTATTGTTATGGTGTGTTTCTCAACAAAAAAAAATAAAAAAGATAAGGAAAGAAAAATGAAAAACTTTTCCTTAGAGCGTCCAATGGACGAGTAGATGATGGAGTAAAACTATATTTACTCGAAAATTCAATCGCAGTGGAGTGGAGTATAACTATATTTAGTTGGAGAGAGAGTGTGATCCGGAGTAAATTTGGTCGATAGTCTCGACTAAAACTGATTATAGTCGAGCGCAACTTCAAAGTACGTCTTGTACCGGGCGGAAATTAAAATTACGTTTGAGCTGGGGTGCAACTTGAATTTACGTTTGAATTAAAAGTTTGAATTGGGGCGCAACTTTAAGTTACGTTTGAACTGGGGCGTAGATTTAGGTTACGTTTGAATTGGGGCCTAGCTTTAAGTTGCGTCTGGATTGGGGTTGGGACGCAGCTTTAAGTTACGTTTGAATTGGGGCATAACTTTATTTTACGTTTGAATTGGGGCGTAACTTGAATTTACGTTTGACTAAATTTTACTCCATATCCGTAGCGTGCAACCCCTAGTATAACCAAATTTTTTTAGTTTTTAGTTCAGTTATAGTATGGTCGCACCCCTGCAGTTGCTCTTACGGAGGGAGCATATACATAGGAACAGGAAGGTTTTTTTCTTGAGAAAAAGACTAAACACCGACGGAGACCTGTAATTCGTGATTACGATTCCAGGTGAACTATTGTGTTTAATCTCCATGATCATATCTGTTTATATGGAATATATGCATCTCTTATGCATTGTTATTCGTTGTTGTATTCTTATTTCTATACATCCGTTGAGTAGATCTGTTTTATAACTGAATCTTTCGATTATGATATTGCAGTGATGGAGGATATTCAAAGTGGGAATGTTATTTATGCCCCTACTATCCATGGGTCTATCACAAATACCCTTTAGAAACTTTACAAATACCCTTAATGGCATAATTGAAATTTTCTATAAAAACATAATAATCATAATTCCTTATTTAGCCTCTCTTACTTTGTTTTCTTCATTTCCATTAATAGAAGAAAAAAAAACTCACCGCTCCCACCACCATCATCTCCATCGCCCCTACCAACACCAAGATCTATCACCGCCACCACAACCAGCACCACCACCTCCGTTACGTCTGCCACTAGTATCAACATATTTTCCACGATTTATGTTCGATTTCAAAACAGTTTCAGAGATCGGTTTGATTTTTTATTTTCGATTTAGTAATTTCGAGTTGACATTGATTTCGGGTGGGTTTTTAGTTAAAGATTCGAGTTTGGTGATTTGAGCTCGAGAGTTGTTGATTATGAAACTGGTAAGGTTCAATTTTTAGGTTTAGGTTTTGAAATTTGTGAAAACCAAAAAATTGGGATACGTATTTGATTAAGATCAATATTTGATTTAGATTTGGGAGTTTTTAAGAGAGATTTAGGTTTCAATTTTGTATTCCATTTATCTAAATTAGTTTCTGGTGGTGGTGTGGTGGTTAAATCGATGAAGCTAGTGTTAGGGATTTGAAGCTACTGATGGTGCTCTTGGTACATTACTTTTCCAGTACATACTGGTGGTGGTGTTTGGTTCGAATCTGTGGTGCAATGGTGTGAAGTCGGGGATTGAGTTGAATGGAGTCAGGGATTGAGTTGAAGCCGAAATGAAATAGCTATATGGGAGTATGTGGAAGTCAGGTTTGATAAAGGTTGAAGAGATGATTCATAGTGTGATAAAGGTTTAGAAAGAATCAAAGAAGGAAATACATTTGGTAATAATGATTGTGTTATTGACTGAAATTATGTTCTTGATGTCATCTGTTCAGTTGGTGGATGAATTGGTTGGAGATTTAGAAGATGACGAGTTGCTGCTAATGGGAGGTGAAAGGCGTGAATTTGATTGTGGATTTGTTGATGATTGTGAATGCAAGAGAAGCTTGAGAGGGTGGTAACAATGGAATGACTGGTAGATGTATGTTAGGGTTTAATGTTTTGTTTGAGCTGAAGTTGATTTAATGCTGATGATTTCAGAGCTGTAAGAGGTGGTGTTATCTGGTGGTGGTTCGAATTGATGGTTGGTTTGTTGAGGAAGAGAACTGGAGTTAAGAGATGAATCTGTTTTGATTGAATTTGTTGAAAATTTGGGTTGTGGAACTGATGCCATCTCAAATTGTTGTGATTGGTTAGTCTGAAATTGAGAGGGTTTACTGGTGACATCTCAAATTCAGGTGTAGATAAACGATTACAATACAGAGAGTGGGATAGTGTTGTTGTTGAAGTGATGGATGAAATCGAATTGCAGGAAATGCAAGATAGCGTTGCAGGTTGAGTTAAAATGTTTGCGAGTATGAGATGGTTGTAGCTTCAATTGAGAAGATGAGTTTTGCAGGTGGACTGTGGAGTGTAGCTGAAGTAGTCGTTTGTTTGCAATTACAGGTAGTTATACTTTGGATGTAGTGTATAAGGTGTTGTACTAAGATTGCAGAGATTGGCTTGAACTTCTGATGAAAATGGTGTTGCAGTTAGGGAGATACTGTTGTGAGTTGGAGTTTTGATTTCTAGTATTGATCTCATTGGAGTTTGGTGGTATGTGCAGCAAAGAGATTGAGTGGTTGCAGATGATTTTGAGATTTCGAAATCAGTTTCCTTAAGAAAACTTGTGCAATTTTCCTTCATATACCGAGACATCCAAGAGATTGAGTGACTGCAGCTATTGGCTCATGTTGCAAGTGTGTGTATATGGTTGTGGTCATGAAGATGCTGCAGGTAGAGTTGCAGTATGATGAATATGTGAATCTGATCATTGGGTTCACAATTGAAGATGTGAGTCTTCTTAGTGGTGATGATAGTGCAGATGTTAGTAGCGATAATAGTGCAGTTGTACTGAGCTGGAAGTGTAGGTGGTAAATGAATTGATTGGTTTGCAAGAAGAAGAAGTAGTAGTTTGGTGGTATGTGATTTTGATATGTTGTTTTTGTATAAACGAATCGTGGTGCAATGGTAGCACAATTTGGCTATATGTCGAACACATGTGTGTTCGACCCACACTAGGTTCACTTATTTGTGTATAAATTTTTTTTTGAAGACAACTTGTGATAGTTTCCTCCATATATGAAGACAACTTGTGCTAGTTGCCTCCATATTTGGAGACAACTTGGGCTAGTTGCTTTCACTTTTGAAGACAACCTGTGCTAGTTGCCTCCATATTTGGAGACAACTTGGGCTATTTGCTTTCACTTTTGAAGACAACTTTGTGCTAGTTTCCTTCACTTTTGAAGACAACTTGAGCTAGTTGCCTCAGATTCGGAGACAACTTGAGTTAGTTTGCTCCATTTTGTTTTGCAACTTGTTCTTGTACACTATTTATTGGAGATAACTTGAGCTAGTTGCTTCTACTTTTGGAGACAACTTGAGTTAGTTGCCTCCGATATGTACACAACTTCAGCAAGTTGACTCCACATGGTAGTGGTGGTCGTTGGTGGCGGTGATGGTGGTTGGCGGCGGCGATGGTGGTTGACGGTGGTGGGTGAGGTTATTGGCGGCGGCGGTGTGATTGGTGGCGGTGGTAGTGGACAGTGTTGGTGTTGGTTAGCGGCGGCGGTGGTGGTGGACAGTGGTGGTGTTTGGTGGTAGTGGACAGTGTTGGTGGTCGTCGGTGGTGGTGGTTGGCGGTGGTGGACGGTGGTGGTTGGCGGCGGTGGTGGTGGTTGTTGGTGGTGGTGGTCGTCGGTGGTGGTGGGTGGCGTTGGACAGTGGTGGTGGTGGTGGTGGTTGACGGTGGACAGTGGTGGTGGGCAGTAGAGGTAGTGTTTCTGTTATTTTTTTTATTTTATTTTTTTGAATATTGGTTGGTGGTTTTGTATATACACTATACAAAAGAGGGTATTTTAGTAATGTATTAAGCTTAGGGGTATAATTTAAGTTAGAAAGGGTATTTTTCAATAGGTCTCATACTAGGGGTATATAGATAATGTTCCCATATTCAAACGCTGTATGGATTGACACCCGAAACGTTTGCCAGAGTGAAGGCCGAAGCGATTGCCGAGATGAGGGCTGAATTGATGAACCCCGAAAGGAGGGCTAATTTGATTTCCAAATTGAGGGATGACCAGATTGCTGAAGCCAAGAGTGGAGTGACGACTACACCTGATATGGCTAGACGGCTGAGTCCGGAAGAAAAATCTGAATTCATGAGCCCCGAAGAGAGAGCTGAATTTATAAGAGAAGCGAAGGCTGAAATGATGAGGCCTGAAGTGAGAGATGAATTGAGGAAGGATACTATGATGGGTGAATCAATATCTAAAGTGAAGGCTAATAGTTGGTTTTGCTGCCGACTGCGGAAATAAGTACTAGTGTTGGTAGCTTAATTACTGGATTTTTTGCTTTTCCAAACTTTTGGTCGTTTGAATACTTAACTAGAATGTGACTTGATAAGTAGTTATTCTGGAAGTTCCTCGTCGTTTTCATGTAAAAAAAGTTGACAACAGTTTCACAGTAGAAGTTTAAAACTCGCTATTTTGGTGTGCTCTTTAAGTTGAGATCCCATTCTCTAGAATGACTCGCGCATACAGCCATTACTTATAGAATAGAAACTTGAAATATGCAGAAGATCTCGAGCCTGCGAACAAACAGACACCTAAATTGCACATTTGAGCTCCTAGTTTGATCATATTTCGTTACAGCAAACACTTCAAGAAATAGCCTACTCATCGCTGTGCTGCTAAAAGAACATTGGTGCTAAACCCATTATTCGTTTTGTTTTGTTGTTATTTTCATCACTATAGTTATTTCACATTATGATGTAGCTCACCGTCATCAAAACATAATGATGCCACAAAAGTCAAGAATTAGATATTTCCGAGATGGGATAGAAACACAAAACATTTTCATCGTGTAATTAAGGGTCATCGAGCTTTGAACAACATAAACAAACTTCGTATTAATGGTCGATGGACCGGAAACAAACAAGAAATCAAGAAGGGTATTGCAAATCATTTTGAATTAGCTTTTAAAGAAGTTTCTAATAATCGTCCAAGAATCAAGAACATGTGCCTAAATCGTATTGATGAGAATGCAAGTGTATGGTTGGAGAGGCCTTTTAGTGGAGGAGGTCAAGAAGGCAATCAAGGATTTGGGAGTTGATCGTGCTCAGGTCCAGGATGGGTTTCTATGAAGTTTTTGTTGTTGGATGGGATTTCTTAAAAGAAGATTTGATGAAGGATTTTGAAGAATTTCATGACCACAATATTCTTGATATGTCGTTAAAAAATAATTTCATTGCTCTTATCCCTAAGAAGGCGGTTGTAGATGAAGTGAAGGATTTCCGGCCTATTAGCCTTATTGGAAGCGTGTACAAAATCATCTCAAAGGTCTTAGCGGAGCGCTCAAGGTATATCTTCCTACCTTAATTGTTGGAACTGCAACAATGAAATCTTTGAAATGATGATGTTAGAAACAAATTTCGAAAAAGCTTAAATAAACACTTAATGGGAAACAACAAACAGAGGATGAGTCACGTGTTCAACACGCTGTCCTTAACACGATAGTTCACCGGTACGCCTCAAAATGAGTGATGCCTATACCCCGTGGTGAAGTCGTATCCATGATGAAACTGCCCGTTGCAAATACTATAAGCATTATAATACTTGCCCACTCTTACGAACTCAACAGCAATGGCACGGAATATAAAAACCACACAGAGGAAGAAAGACGAAAAGAAGAAGGATAGTAGCTTCTTCTGGACACATTTTGGAATGAAGAATTCTAGTCCCTTTTATACATAGAAATGAGAGAGGTGAAATCAATGCACATTAATGTGCGAAATTATGTTGCATGATGTCGACATATATCAGTCATAAAATAGTCAAAAAACGATAAGAAATAATGTCGTCATTTATGCACATAAAAACGTTATGAATTATTTTTGGTAAGAAAATAAAATCTCCCATGTCACACGCCCCCCACATTCAAGACAAAATTTAATTTGAGTTTAAATTCATTTAGGAAATAATTCAAAAGTAATTTTGCCAAAAAGATAAGTGTTGGTTGACATACGTCCATGGTGTAAGCACGAGCCCGAGCCATAAGCCCAAGCCTTAGTGTAAACAAATATATTTTGCCCACTCGTTCTACCCACATTGTTTGTCTAACTATTCATAATGGATTAGTTAAATAGTGGAACTCCTCTTTAGTTATACCCTATATGGGACTAAAGGTCATATTTCATTCACTCATAAGAAAATGACCAAGTACCCTTAGAGATTTAAAGGTCCTAAGTTCCATTCCCACCAAGACTATAAAACCAACAAATAAAATTCATTTTCTCCAACAATTCATTATTAAAGGAAGAAAAATTCTAGTTTTAGCGAATTCTTGATGGAGTGTTGATAGCGAATGAATGTATTGATTCTAGACTTCATCAAAAACTCCCGGGGTTGGTTTGCAATTTTGATTTGGAAAAGGCTTTTGATAATGTGAATTGGAGTTTTCTAAATGAAGTCTTATTCAAAATGGGTTTTGGTGGCATATGGAGAGCTTGGATTAGAAATTGTTTAACTTTCTCAAAGTTTTCGGTTCTTGTTAATGGATCGTCTCATGGTTGCTTTGGTAGTGAAAAGGGACTCCGCCAAGGCGACCCACTCTCTCCCTTTCTTTTTACTATTGTTGGTGAAGTTTTAAGTTGTATGTTGACCAAAGCACAAGATCTCGATCAAATCTCGGGCTTTTCGGTGAAGGAGGGGGAACAAAAATAAATCACTTGCAATTTGCCGATGACACTATCATATTTCTTGTTGCTAAGAGAGAACAAGTTGATGCCTTACGCTACTTACTTCTTTGTTTCGAGTTAACTTCGGGTTTGAAGATCAATTTCTCAAAGTCTAGTTTATTTGGGTTTGCTTTTGAAGAGGGAATCGAAAACTTCGCAAACATGTTGGGTTGCAAGAATGCTACGTTTCCTAACGTCTATCTTGGTCTTCCCTTGGGAGACAAGGTGGAGGTACGCAAAAATGGGAAAAAATTCTTGAAATTTGTGGAAAAAGAATTTCTTATTGGAATGGGAAGACCCTCGGTAGAGAAGGTAAGTTAACTCTCATCAAAATTGTTTTGGCTAGTCTCCCAATTTATCATCTCTCCATTTTTCTTGCCCCTTGTTCCATAATGAAGAAAATTGATAAAGTGGTGAGAGATTTCTTATGGGATGACGATTCTAACAAGAAAAGAGTTCATAACATCAAGTGGAAAATGGTTTCCAAACTAAAAGAGAAAGGTGGTCTAGGTATTAGAAGGACCAAGCAAGTGAACTAGGCTTTGCTTAAAAAATGGTGGTGGCGATTTGGTTTGGAGAAAGATGCATTGTGGAGGAAGATTATGGTCGAGAAATTTGGTGAAATACCCACCGGTTAGGAAACTCTCCAACCCAAAGGATCAAAAGGTGGTAGTTTGTGGTTCAATATTTACAAAGAGCTTGAAGATTTCAATAAAAATATAAGATTCAATATTGGCGGGGGAAACAAAACTAGATTTTGGGAAGATGTTTGGCTTGGTGATAGAAAATTATGCGATATGTTTCCTTTGGCATTTGGAGCCTCAAAAACCAAAGAGTTTGTGGTGGCGAATATGTATGAAGTTAGGGAAGGTAATGTAAGATGGAAATTTATGTCTAGATAAAGATACTCTCAAAATATTTCAAGAGAAGTCTTAGCTATATCAAATCTTCTCGCTTCTATCTCTATTCAAGAAGGTGTGATGGATACCCGAATATGGGTTGGAAGTGATAATGGTCAATATACGGTCAAGGGTGGAATTAGAGAAGAAGGGGATCAAGATGAGCCGGATTATCCAACCGATATTGTGTGGAGCCATGAGTACCCTCACAAAATCAATTTCTTCCTTTGGCTTCTTTCTCATGATCGGGTAATGACGGCGGATAAACTTTTAAGAAGAGGTATGGATGTCTCTAGTGAATGTCGTTTTTGTGAAGAAGATAACGAAAAGAGCTCGCATTTGTTCTATGAATGTTGGAGAATCCAAAGAATATGGGTTTATTTTGTTGAAGGGTGCCAATTTCGTTGGACATATGACCGTAGTGTCACTACATCTATGAAAAATTGGAAGTTTAATTGTGGAGATGAAAGACTTAATCGAATATGGAATAACATCCCGGTTGCTATATGGTGGTGCATATGGAAAGAGCGAAATGCAAGAGTCTTTGATAACACAAAGAAAAGTTTAGCAAGCCTAATTAGAGATATCAAATTACAAGCTTTCTTTTGGGCCGAATCGAATACAAGGATGTTAGGGCTCACGGCAAATATGGTGATCTCTTTATGGGATTCATTATACCGGTCTCCGTAATTTTTGTGGTTTTTATTTGGGTAGCCAAATCTCCTTTCAGTTCCCCTTTTTGTTCGGTTGTAATCATTGGGTTGAGGACCCTCTTAAGTGCCTTTTTTCAATGAATTTTCTTATTGACCGATCAAAAAAAAAAAAAAGTTATTTCACATTATATTCTAAGTATCACATAACCAAATTCAGATCTAGCTTTAACAAATTCTATGATGCAGAATCAAGCAGTTGCCCAGGCCAGACCTCCTCCATGGAAATTTGCCATCCCTGCTAGATTGTTTGATAAGCTATTTTGTTGGTTTTCTTCTTCACAGTCCTCTGCCTGCCAAAGGAAACTTGCATATGCAGCATGAACATGACTGCAGTTGAAAAAAAAGTAACGATGGTAAGGACTTGGGGAAATGGTCAATTTATTCATGAACTAAATGAATGGGCTAAAATTTTCAAGATTGAACAGTACCTATCCTCAGGAGCAGCTTGAACTGCACGCTCAAAGTAGCTGCAAGCTCTTGCATAATCATGATGGAGCTCCCAGATCAATCTAGCATACTGCGATAAGATTTCACCGTCTCGAGGATCTATTAGTATTGCTCGAGAGTAATATTCGTCAGCTTGCCTAAGATCTCCCTTGGACTTTAAAAACAAACGGAACAAGTATTAGAGGCTTGCATGAATGTGCAACTCAAGCAAACAACAATCCACTGTGACATAACATAATACACAACTCAATCTTTTCACTAGCATTGCAAATTCTACTGGGGTCGAGGGGGACAGTAGCCCCGTGCAGTGTAAGACCCGATTCATCACTTCAATCAATCATATCTAATCAAAGAACTATGAGATAATTACCCAAAAATCTCACCTTATAAAGAAATTGAGCATAATTTCTTAGAAACAATGAATTACATGGATTTTCTCCAACCATCTTCTGATAGTACTCTCCAAGTTCTTGTTCATTCTCAACACCACATTCTCCACCCTGGAAATTTGCAATTCTAACGAGATTGTGTGAAATGCTACTTCGTTCTTCTTTTTCTTCATCACTGTCCCCAAATTCCCAAAGGAAACTTGCATATGCCGCATGAACATTACTGCAGTTAAGAAGAAAACATAGATGGTAAGGGAAATTCCCAATTTACTTTAGGAATGCAACGTTCAGGATAGGACTTAACCCAAAATCAGGCTTGTACATGCTGATAAAAATATAAAGGTGTTTGATTCTTGAACTAAATAATGGGATACAATACCTATCCTCAGGAGCAGCTTGAACAGCACGCTCAAAGTAGCTGCAAGCTCTTGCATAATCATGATGAAGCTCCCAAACCAATCTAGCATATTGCGATAACATTTCACCGTCTTGAGGATCTGCTAGTATTGCTCGAGAGTAGTATTCATCAGCTCCCCTAAGATATCCCTTGGACTATAAAACCAAACAAAGCAATCATTAGCGGTTTGCAAGAACGCGCAACTCAAGCAAATGACAACCCACTGTAACATAATACACAACTCAATTTTTCTCTAGGATTACAAATTATGCTGGTGTCAAAGGGGGCAACTGCCCCTGCAGTGCAGCACCCAACTGATTCATCGGTTTAATCGATTATCTAATCAAAACTATGAGACAAGCACCAAAAAGAAACTGCATTTGACAAATAAAAATCTCACCTTATAAAGAAATTGAGCATAATTTCTTAGAAACAATGCACTAGAAGGATTCTCCTCCACCATCTTCTTATAATACTCTCCGATTTCTTCTTCATTCTGAACACCACCTTCTCCAAACTTTGGAAAATTAAAACCACCACCGCCGCCGCCGCCGCCGCCGCCACCTCCATTAATATCAATTCCAAGCCCTCTTGCGAGAAACAAGGATGGGTTCATATCAGTATCTTGAACCAAATACTGAAATTCATTAAACCTGTCTTCTTCCTTCTCTTCAATGAAACCCATTTTCTCACCATAAGTAAATTCACCACTTCCCATAGACATAATGTTTTCTCCAATTGTTACACACCTCTGTAAAAACCCATCATTTTCTATCCCATCTTCTACATAATCTTCTTCTTCAGACCCTCCTTTAGAATTAACATCAGAGAGTGAAGGAATTGACTGCAACATTGATTTTCTTTTTGCGGATTTAAAAGGGGAAGAAGAAAAATGACTGAACTCTTGAAAATCACCACAACAAGGTGCAGCAGCAGCAGCAAGTCCTTCTAAATTCCCATCAGATTGAGCTCTTCTAAAACCTTTATTTGTACTGCTAACTTCTCTATCTGATGAATCAGAAAACCCACTGTTATAACGACTTAATGGTGATGAAATACTGCAAGAAAATGAGTTAAAGTTAGTACCTCCATGAGAGAATGAGATTTTCTTTAATTCAGAGTTGCTTTTGTTGTTGTTTTCATGATTAGGACTTTCTGATGAGTAAGAAGATGAAGAGAGGAGAGATCCAAGAACTGGTGTTGATGAACTTCTAAGCATCATCTCTTTTGAAGCCTTGAAGTTCAATTGGTTTAGTAGATAATGTAAGTACAAATTTTTATATAGTAGTATCTAGATTTGACTGACTTCACTTTGATTCCACCGTGTATGACGGGAAATGATGAAGCGATTTGGTTCCCGTGATTTGCTGGTGGTCAAACAGTTGGCGGTGTATCACGTTGGAAAATGAAAAAGGAAGTCCCTTTGCTTTGGCTTTATCACGTTTTTGGTAGGTTGACAAGTTCACATGGCCAATCTGAGAGTGAAGATAGGTCCATTTACGACTACTAACTACCGAAGGGGGAAATACAATTTGGATAATTGGACCAGTCCCTAGACGTCCGGATCTGATTCAGATCTAATTGGATAATTCGGCCGTTTATTTTGAGTCAGATCTGACTCGTGGTTTGACTCAGATCTAATTATTGGATCAGCTTGAGTCGAGGATAACCTGACTTACAGGACCAAGCCACTTACTCACATATTTTAAATCAGTTCAGTCAGACCTGACTGTAAAAGTAAACACATTGAATCATACCCAGATGAGTCAGGTCATTTTAGTCAGATCCGGACGATTCAAATAAAAACACAAAAAAAAATTATCTAAGTCTTATGGAATACTCTCATAGTCACTTGTATATTGATACCACCTAAGAAAAGGGGATGTCTAAAACTTATGGTGCGAGAAGTTGGACATAAGCGAGGACCAAAACCTCGCCAAAGCGAGTATTGCAAGATCGAAATCGAGAACTGAATCCTCGCTTGATCAGTTGACGAGGTTGAAGTCAGGTTTCAATCCTCGCCTAATAATTAGGGGAAAATCCAAACTTAGGTTTCCCCTCCAGTTCACTTTCCTTCCTTTCCATTCTCTTTTTTTTCAAATTTTTTTCCTTCTCCATAAAGAATATCTCATGCGCTAGGTTAGATCTTATTATTTTGGAAATGTTATTTACCAATTTGTTGAAGGGGTTTGTTGTAGATGCGATTGTGATGACATGCAAACTTATTGGTTTTGTTTTAAACACCAAGCAAAAGTGAGGTATCTTTTTGAAACAAAATCTCTTTTTTGATTTTAGTAACTGTGTTAATTGATTTTTGAATGGTTTTGTTGACAATAATAAGTTGATGGTTGATTGATGGTTGATTTTAGTATGTTGTGATATTTTTTGGTGATTAGTTTCGTGTGATTTAGTTTACTGTTGCTCGGTTCCATTGATGAAACGTAAAGAATTTGTGTTTGTATTTTCTACTAGGTAAAAATTTGATAATTATCACATTGTATAAAACATTTTGTTGATTGTTGTATGTGTTAATTGTAGTGTTTTATGGCTATGATTGCAAATGAGATATTGTCTAGGAAGGATGGTGACAACCATAGTTGTGTTCGGAGAATTTGGAAATGGCACGACAATTACAATTTAAAACAAGTTGGTGTCACGTGAATTATTATTTTTAGGGAATATTATCTATATACCCCTACTATGGAGGTCCTTGCAAAAATACCCTTATGAACTTTACAAATGCCCCTAAGCATAATACATTACTAAAATACCCTTTTTTTTATAGTGTATATACAAAACTATTAATCATTATTAAAAAAAAAAAAAGCATTACCTCCACTGCCCACCACCACTGTCCACCGCCAACTACCACCACCATTGTCCACCACCGCGCACCACCACCAACCACCACCACCGACGACCACCATTGTCCACCACCGCCACATCGCCACCGCCGCCAACCACCACCACCGACGACCACCACCAACCATTGTCCACCACCGCCAATCGCCACCACTATCCACCACCACCGCCGCCACCCACCACCGCCGTCGCCACCCACAACCACCATAACTGTCCACCACCTCCAACAACCACCACCACTGTCCACCACTGCCGCCGCTTACAACCACCATAACTGTCCACCACCGCCAAAAACCACCACCAATGAACACCACCATCAACCACCGCCGCCGCAACTAGCATAAAAACTATAGTGAAGGCAACTAGCACAAAGTTGCCTTCCACATATGGAGTCAACTTGTTGAAGTTGTCTCCAAAAGTGAAGGCAACTAGTTCAAGTTGTCTCCAATAAATATTGTGTACAGGAACAAGTTGCAAAACAAAAATGGATCCAACTACCTCAAGTTGTCTCCGAATCTAAGGCAGCTAGCTCAAGTTGTCTTCAAAAGTGAAGGCAACTAGCACAAAGTTGTCTTCAAAAGTGAAAGCAACTAGCGGAAGTTGTCTTCATATATGGAGGCAACTATCACAAGTTGTCTCCGAAAAATAAAAATTGTACACAAAAAAAAGAACCTAGTGTGAGTCGAACACACATCTTATGACATATAGTCAGTTGTGCTACCATTGCACCACAGATTCATGCATAACACAAGGTAACATGCATGAAAATCTACCTGGTTTGGCGAAAACAAACGCACATATACCGGTGAGCATCCATCGGTGAGCTCAAATTGACAACCGTATGCAAACCCAAACTCTATTGGCCAAGCTTCAATTTGCAACATCAAACTGTTCTGCACTTCACTTCAACTCCCATTCCAGTCCACCCTTTTGCTGCAATTTTATAGCTTCGTAACCAACCCATTGAATCACCAACAAAACTAGCTCTTAGCACCCTTCATCATTTATCATGACTTCACATACAAGTAACAATCATATCCTGTAATCATTCATACCACCAATACCCATCACCATCATGAATAAATCACAACAAAACCATCTTAATTCTTACCCTTATTTCTTCATAATACTCAGTTTCTTCCATTCCTCATTTACATATTCAGTTGTCTTCAAAGTGAAGGAAACTAGCCCAAGTTGTCTCCAAATGAAGTAGTAATAAGTGTTGCGACATCACTGGCTAGAACCTGTAAAAAGAATAAGGTGCTTGAACTGAATTGCAACTACTCAATATCTTGGATATCTCTTTGCTGCAAAAAATCATATCAAAATCACATTCAATAGACAGATAAATGGTAACACTAACCAAACACGTCGATAAATTGCTAACTATTTTCTTAAAAAATGGAGCCAACTAGCTCAAGTTGCTTTCGAATCTGGAATCAACTAGCTCAATTTGCTCCCAAATCTAGAAGCAACTAGCTCAAGTTGCCTCCAAAAGGGGAAAGCAACTTTTCCAAGTGGTTCCCAAAATCTAGAGTCCAAATGCAGTCATCGCATCTAGCATATTGCAGACAATTTTTTTTCAAGTGTACAAGATAAAAACCTGGTTCTTCTGCCTGATCAGACTCTTTGATATCCAGACTACATGGCTCCCGCTTTCTCTTTAACTTGGTTGTTAATAACGCATCTATTGTTTGCATCCCGTCTGATACACAACTAACACAGAACACAAACCCCAAACCATAAACAGTAAGAACTAGAATTCGAGCATAATAAGCCATAAAAAAGAAAGAAGCATTTATATGAATCACATGCTCAACAATAATATATATGCTGCAATTACAAAGACCCAATATAGACCAACTACATAGACATACGTATTTAGAATACCTCAGAGCTAAAACAGGTCTAGGATTCCAACAAATTTCTTTGAGCCCATCCAAAAGCCTGGACTTTGACATGACCAACGCTGCATCAAGATCTGGAACATACAGCAGAACCACTTTGGGTATGAGGGTCTTGTTCTGCATTTCATGAAAATACAAGCTTAGTATAAATGAGAAGCACAGTATTTCCTTAATCCCAAAAAGGCACGAGAATAACGAGACTTGGGTCATTTGGCCTTTAAAAAAAAAGAGTTGTACAGTCCGACAAATGAAATCGTCTCCTAATTACCTCATTTTGTACTCCCATACTGCTTAATTTTTCCTGTTTGTTTTCACCAACTAAGTACGACTAGTTAGTTAGGTTGTGGTGATTACTTTGACGTGTGTTATATGCTGCAGATGTTGTCGGTACCATTAAATTTCATGGTATCTTCAAGCTAGTGGTGTTGGGAGAAAGTCTTGAATTCAACTGGCAAGAGATGACCGAGATGAATCACTTTTACTAGAGCTACTTCCATTGACCAACAAACTTTTATTCAGCTACAATTCAACTGCAGCACCACATACCCACTGCAACACCTGCTCATTCTTCTCTTGTATTAGCTCTCTTTCACCTTGTTCTCTCCTGCAACTATTTACTCCCATTCCAAACATTCATTTACAGATCCATCCAAACTCGCCACAGCCCCCAACATTCATTTCATACCCTTCTTCCTATTTCAACACAGTTCATTCATATGAACCCAAATTTGCATTACTCAATTTAACCATAATTCAATCAAAATCAATGTAATCAACAATAAAACAATTTCAGCACGGAAACCATACCTTGGCAGCAAGAAAATCTGGGAACAGGATCAATTATCAAATTTCGCTACTCTTGTTGGTGGTTGATGATTTCAACCAAATCACCCAATCACTCAAATATCTCTCTCGAATCGCACTGGAAAAGAAACCATACCTTGGGAATAAGCTCCACCACCATCATTTGTATACTATTCTTCTTTCCCTTCCTCATATCACCACCACCAGCATCTTCAACCACCACAACAAGCAATCTTAACCACCAGTGTCTCAATCACCGGATTTCACTATTCCAACCAAAACCACCGCAATCTCCATCAATTTCGTCGTTCTAAATCTAACCTTTTTCTATCTACACCACTACCAGTTACAATACCACCAACACCAGCAGAAACTTCAAAGCAATAGAAAGAAGATAATCCATTTTTAATCGTTTTAGATGATTGGATTTTCAGATCCAACAAATTGATAACGATTTTCATTCCGTCTTCCAAATCGATGCGAAAAAAATCTGTATTAACCAACTGTAATCAACGATTTTAGGTTTTTCAATCCCAATCCAGTTAAAATCGACATGAATTTGAAGTTTCTGATGCTTTATATTCGGTTTTAATTATCAAGTTATCCACAGTGGCGATGAAGGTGAAGATGTCGGAGATCTGGTGATGTTGGTAGCGGTTACGGCGGTGGAGAAACGCCGCTGATGGTGGTGGTGGTGATGAGTGAAAGTGGAGGAGAGAAATAACGGTGGTGGGAGGGATGAGATTTTTTTTCTGTTATCAGAAGTGAACAAGAACGAAAGTGAATGAAGAAGGCTAAATATGGAATTATCAGTATTATTTTTTTAAAGTAAATATCAATTATGCCATTAGGGGTAAACACATAAATGGATAAGGGTGTTTGTGCATGACCCATGGATAGTAGGGGCATAAATAACATTCCCACTTATTTTTATAGTTAGTGGTGATTAATAATCCGGCAACCAAACAATATTATCTTTAATATGGTTCAATACTTTTTGAATGTTTGTCCAAATCCAAGCAAGATTACAGGTTCTAGAGAATTCTAGAAGATGTGAGTTTGGAAAGTACTTAGCTTTTAGGAGTTGGACCCATAATTGATCCTGCTCTGATATAAGTCTACTGGCAAGTTTTGTGAGCAGGGTTATATTAAACTGGTGGGGTTTTTTTAATTCTTAGACCTCCTTGATATATTGGCTTGCAAATATTGTCCCAAGCTTTTATGAAACCCTCTCGTCTTTTGGTCTTTGTTCCACCAGAAATTTCTTTGAATACGATCCATTTGATCTAAGGTTTCTTTGGGAAGAGTAAGGACATGCATTTGATAGGTTGGGTAGCTTGGAATAGATTTTTATGAATATTTTTTGACATGCTTGAGAAAGAAGTTTTGATTTCCAACCTTGTAGAGTAGAGTAATATTTTTTGGTCAAAGGTTAAAAAATTTCTTTCCTGTTCTTGTCAAAGAAAAATAGAGTGCCAAGATATCTGTCATTTTTTGTCATCAAAGGGACTTTTATAATTTTAGCTATTATTTTTCCATGTTGATGATGGATTCGGGGGATAAAGTAGATCCCAGATTTTTGCAGATTTACCATTTGTCCCGTGATATCACCAAAAGTAGATACGATATCTAATAAATCTTTTTCTTCTACCAATTCCGTTTTCGTGAATAAGAAACAATCATCTGCGGGGGGAAAGGTGAGATATATTCGAAACATTTTTATTAAATTTAATCCCCGAGATTTTTATCTCTTAATAGATTTTCAAGAAGCCTAGAAAGAATTTCAATGCAGATAAAGAAGAGGTATGGAGAGAGGGGACCTCCTTTTCTTAAACGTCTAGAACTGGTGAATTTAAGTCCGAGAGAACCATTGAGAAGGATGGAAAAGAAAGTTGTCGTAATACATTGCATTATAAGATTTATCCAAATTTCGTTGAATCTAAAGGAGAATACAACCTTTTTAATGAAAGTCCACTCCATCCTATCAAAAGCTTTTGAGATGTCTAATTTCAGGGCTAAATATCCCTTTTTGTCTTTGGAAATTTTCCTCGAGTGAAGGAGCACGTGAGCTATGATAATGTTATATGTAATTTGTCTTCCCGGAAGATTTTGGACTTAGCAACAAAAAAAAAAGATTTGTCTTCTCAGAAGAAAAGCCAATTGTTTAGGGGAGATTAATTTTTTAAGGATATGCTTTAACTTGTTAGCTAGGATTTTGGATATTATCTTGTAGATAGTATTACTTAAACTTATGAGACTGCAATCAGCCGAAGTTTGTGGAGTGGCTATTTTTGGTATTAGGGTAATGAATGAATGAGTAGTTAAATTTCGGATTTAAGATTCCTAATTTTAAAAAATCTCGAACTGAGAAAATGATATTCGGGCCCAGTATTTTCCAATTATCTTTGAAGAATCGTTGTTGAAACTCGTGTGGACCAGGGCACCTAATTGATTCATACTAGAGATGGTATTCCAGATTTCTTCTTTCGAGGGGATTTTGGTGAGGGATACGTTTTTAGATTCTGAGATGCATGGCGAAATTATGTTGGATAAGTTCACATCATAGTTGTTGATTTATGAAGTGCCGAAAGAAATGATTAACAAGGAGCGAATTTATTTGATCCTTATCAGAAAGCCATAGATCAGAAGGTTCTCTGAGGGAATTAATAGCGTTGATTATTTTTCTATGTGACATTGAAGCATGGAAATATTCTGCATTCTGAACATATTCTTTGAAAAATTTATCTCTTGAGAGGATGATCTAACTTCGTACCATTTTCCTAATTCAGCTTGGAGACTTTTTAATTTATCTATATTGGTAGAAATATTTCCCGACCTATGGATACTCTCTATTTTAGAACAATTAATTAGGGGATACTTTTTTTAATTGGGGGATAAGCTTCCGGCATGGTTTTTCAATGCCGGCAATCCATAGACCATGCCAGCAGCTTATCCCCCAATTAAAAAAAGTATCCCCCAATCAACCCTTCCTATTTTATTATTTAGAGATTAATATTTTTGTGTATATTTATGAAGATATCAGAATTCCGACGAGCCAGATCCGAAGATAGGAGGTGAAGATTCGAGGATTTTTTTTTTATTAGAGTAGTTTTTGGAGTGAAGTTTCCAAGAAGCAGAAATTACCGTGGAAAGCATAGGGTGGCCAGGATCTATTACATCTGAATGGTTTTTGTATTTTTTGTTTTTTGGGTTGGAATTTAAGGGTATGGCGTGCGGTTTGATCCTACACTGGCTAAATGATTTACTTTTTTGTGTCTGCAAAGTTTTGAATCCATTGGAAAGTGATTAAAGCTCTATCAATTCTATCACAAATATTGACGCCTTCTTTGTTGTTGTTAGATACCCTATTAAAAGCCATGTTTAATGACTTGTTGCGTTATGTCTGAAATATATGACCATTGTTCAATTTTTTTCACCGGCTATAATAGCACCATAAACACATGTAGTTAAAATTTCCTTATTTCCTAATTTCGTTTCAAAGTGATACACATAAAATTTTGAAGAGATTAATTTGAACTCTACGTTGTTGTATCAAGCTATGGCCAATCCTTTTGTTATTCCCACAGAAGGTACAGTACCAATCATGAAAATAAGATTTTTTAGAAAGTAAATCCATGCGAGACAGGTGGGCCTTAGTCCCGGCTAAGAAAACGATATCAGGCTGTAGATGGTGAAATTTGGATAAGGGGCAAAAGTGTCATTTCAAGACCATTGACAAAACTCAACCCTCATGGGAGAGATTAAGCCCTTGGCCCTCAAGGCACCCATAGCCACTATTTCTAGTATATGTCCCCGCGAGACACCGCTGGTCGTGATGCCGTAATTCCTAGCACACATCCTCGACGAGATACTGCTGATGACGTAGGTTTTGTAAAGCGTAAAATGTCCCTGTCGGACTTATGAACCATAACATCCACAATTCTAGCATGTCTTCGCGAGATACGCAGCTGATCATTGTGATTCCATGATTCCTAGTATACATCCTCCACGAGATATTATTGGTCATGTAGGCTTTGTATATGCGTAAAAACGTCCCCAACGGACTCATGACCGATAACGAAGACATACATGTCTTATGTAAGCACGAATCACCCTATCTGAGATAAAGGACTGATTCCTAGTACATCATCGCGAGATACACTGGTCATGTCTAGTCTAGGCTCTGACTCGAATTACATAGGCTTCCAAATAATTCCCTGTATATCCCCGCGAGATACGCTGGTTATTCTTCCTCTGGACCCTTTTGACAGACTCCTAGAATAATTGAATCTTTTGTTAAGTTTTCTTATGCCATGGGACTTTTGTCCTATAATGTCCAGGGCATCGATCCTCCTATAATTAGTGATCACCTTAATCATCTTTGTCGATATTACACTAGTGGAAAACATAAATTCTATGACCTTCAGGACAAGTCATATATACGAGTTATACGACCAATTCTAACCGTCTCTGTTGGGGTCTCTGATAAAGCGTATCCATTTTGTACGACCCTTAGCCGTATGTCTCTAAATAACGATTGGTTTTAAGGGTAACGAGGTACAGACCCTAAGCCGTGAGTCTCATATTAAAATTATAATATATAAAAAAAAATATGATTCAGATTTGCTGAAATGCCTAAATGGCTAAATCTGAAATAATCTGACTGCATCAAGGTCAAGTCAAGTCAAACGTAAGTCAAGCCAGAGTCAAGTCAAAGTCAAGGAAAAGTCAAGGAAAATGGAACTCAAAGAAAGTCAAGTCAAAGTCAATTCAAATAGAACTCAAATTAAACCCAAACTGAAATTCAAATTTAAACTCAAACTTGAATTCCACATTCATTCATTCATTTTATCCATTGGGTTTATAATTACACAAAAAAGATGAAATTCTGGTTCAAGACAATACATGTCCAAGCTAGCTAGTAAGTTCTAACAACAAGATGCTAAACTAATAAGCTAACAACAAAACGATAAGCCCCACATTATCAGCTTTCCAAGTAATTCCTAAAAAGAACATTAACCATAGAGAACACGCAAGTAGAGTTCCCTACCAATGACCTTAGGATCCATAAGAACGCCCCTTCAATTTGAGTAAACTGATAGCTAGTTATAACGGCGCAAGATTTTAGCATCGGATCATTATCATAGATGCTGAATTTCGACACCTGCAACAAAGCTAAATTTAATAAGAAAATCAACATATAAATAAAAGCTTTGGCTGCTTACAATTAAAAAAAAAAAGAAATAGACACTTACATCACTCAAAGATCTCACTTGCTTCTGGGGTTTTGTCTTAATTTTTCCACAAGCAAAGATCTTTCAATAGTAGACAGTGCCTTAGTGTAGCGTTGTAAATATACCAACGAACAAAGCTACCAAGGACAAGAACCACAATCTATACTGAGAATCAGTATATTCAACGCACCAGCTTTAAATCAAAACATACAATGGATGTCATCTTTACCTCAGTATGGCGATGGTTAACAAAATAATTATACACTGTAATTTCGACAGTTCCACCATCTGCATCTGCACCCTTCGGATTCATGGTAAACCTGTGAAGTTAAAAGGTTTAGAGACATAAATAGAAGTTTGTAAGCCAGATGGGAAGTGCGCTTTAGATAGTTAACATAGAAGTAATGGATGCTTACATCTGTTGACGACAAGGCAACTCACTAGGTCCAGTGATTTTATACGCTGAATTTGTGGGAGTAACCTTGACCCTTAAATTTTTAAGTTCGCTTAGCCTGCCAACATTCAAGACTTTCAATGAGATAACTTTAACAATAAAACATATGCAAATGTTTGAAGAAAAATTATGTTTACCTTGTCCCACTTAATTTTGTTTGGATGATTTACATTTTGGTTGCCCAATAAAAAATCTAATACATGTATTTATCATGATACATGGGCCCCGAGCATTGGTTCTATATTCGACTGAAATTAACCTGGAAAAAAATAGGTACCGGTAAGTAATTCTCGATTTAAATGTTGTCTCGTAACGACTAAAATTATTGAATTTAAAATATTCAGGTACCTTCATAGACTTCGCTTCACCAAGAGCAGCTAGTATGTACATCTCTCTCTTGGAGTCCTGTATTCTTTTCTGCAGATATTTCATTACATCTCCCTTCTCTACATGATTGTTTTTCTTCTGATCCTTGTTTGATTCCTAATGGAATAAGGATGTAGTAGTCAACAATGAAATCCTGATGCAAGTTTCACTCACTGTTAACAATGGAAGCACAAACACATGAAGTATCCCCGAAATGCTTGTAGTTACAGGAAATCCTACACTACACCCCTCACAAGAATCTATACAATCAAATCATTTTTAGAATGAACAATTGTAATTTTTATTGATTAAACTCTTCAAATGTTTACAAGATGAAATGGAAATCAGTTAAAGAACTACAATCACTCTAAAATTTCTCTCTCTTAATGAATTGCCCAACACTCGAAGAAAAGATCCCTCTCCCAACAGACTTGTTCAACTCTTTATATAAGGTAGTACATAGTGGATGACAGCTAAGCTGTCCTTTATTTTCGGGAATAACTTGCGAAATATCGCAAGTATACAAATGTATAATCTCGCAGCTCTCCTAGATATCGCTAGGTCTTCACATCTTTCTCGTGTTTTGGCTGTCGTCATTCTTTGCGTCATTTATATTACTTATCTGCGATACTTTCGCAATGCTGTCGTTTATTGATCTCACAAGGTATTATAGTCGCGATATTTTGATCCTACATCTTGCCTCTTCTCATGTCTTCTCTGCGAAGAAGAGAATGTCATGAGAATTAGTATTTTTGAAATGCCGCAACTGTTCATCTTTATCTGTTTTTGATATGACCTCGTACTTTTATACATAATTTATTACACGTGTTTCTTCTTCCACTCTTTTCTTGACACGTCTCTTTCAACCGTTTATTCTTGACCATTCACGTCTCTTCTCGCATTAAATGCATTTATCTTCTCGAGAACTCTTCTCTATATATAGTTTTCTCACCCTCCTCATCTTCTTTTTTACTTTCTCTCTGCAATTTTTCTTCAATTTTCCTCCTCCGCAATTTACGTTTCTGCTACTGTAAATCTTCATTTTCTTCTTCCTCTTGATATTCAATTCTCTATTCATTCCCATATTCTGATAATGGCTCCACCTGGTCGTAGATACGAAACCCTTTTGGGTGAGACTCAAAAGAATTTACAAGAAAGGGGTTTCACCTTATCTACTATTCCCAATCAAGAATCTTCATCTATTGTCTCTGCAAAATTGTTTACTGACCATCATTGTGATGATCAGAAAATCATAATTTCGCTAGGTCATCTCCTCGCAGGTCTTCCCATTCCTCTCTACAATCCCGACTTGCCCTTGCTTTATGAAATTCTTTCTCATGAGAAGTTCTCGCGAGCTATCTTTCAATTGAGTGGGGATTGCATCCGTTTAATGCTTGAATTTTCCAATCGCGACGCTGGTAAGGGATCTCTATATCCTGATGAAGTCAGAGATCCTAAATTCGCAAACTTGGAGATAGTTGCTGAAAAGTATTCAGTAGAAAACTTTTTTGAAAATTATGAAGTGATAAATATGAAAAATGATAGGTCTCGCTGGGGTGCACGATTGAAAAGAAAAGAGAACATTCCCAGCGACAAGATACTCATGCAAGATATCGATTGGCACTCCGGCAAGAACAATGTTCCTAGCCATTCCAAAGACGACAAGTGGTGTGTCTTTCCGCTATTTTTGAACGGACCTTACATTTCAGGTTCCAATGTACTTCCTGCGAACCTCGCAAACTATCATCCCTGGGTATTTAATTGGCCCGGGAAAGCAAAAGAGGTATATTTCCTAACCTTCACTTGCTTTGCAATCTTCACTTCCTCTTATATCTAATCTTTCGAACTTTTAGATCACTAAACTGAGAAAAAGTTACTGAAAGGAATCCAAAGGCGAGTACCCTGGCGATACTCCGTTCAATCACAGATGAAGTAAGAAACATTTTCTTTTTCTATTTTTAATAATATTATTGCCTCTGTTTCTTATCTTCATTCGTGTGTGAAGATTGGTGTTGAAGTTACCGGAGAAGAAACTTCTGAAGCTGTGAAGGCCAAAGGAAAGGGTAAAGGTTCTCTTCGCAAGGGGAAATCCATTGCCCCACCTTCTAAAAAACGGAAGATTCACTCTTCTTCTCGCTCAAGTCCTCTATCCAGCGAGAGTTTTGATGAGGATGATGACGAAGTTGATGTTCCTTTTGCGAAGGAGGATCATCTAACTGAATCCCCTATGGCATTACTGTCTAACATCTTCTCAGATTCCATGCAAGGAATTGGAGATGATCGCCTTTCTAGTACATGCGAAGCTCTCGCAAATATCTGTGATGCTTCCTTGCTAGAGGGTAACGATTCTCTCCAGGGTGTTTCCAGATCAGTGACTCCCAGCTTCTTAAATGCACTTGGTGCCTTGGTACGTCTGTATTTCTTTATTACTTCATAATTTTGATTTTAAATCATATCTTGATAATTTCTTTATCTTTCTTTGTAGTCTTGGAGAGCTTCCTTTGTCGTTGCCTCAGATCTTGAGAAAAGACGCAACACTCTTGAAAAGAAATATCTTCAACTTCGCAAGAAGGATGAAGGGTTAGAAAGTGAAGTCGGTTCTTCGCGAAAGGGTTCAACAACTGGAAGCTGAATATTCCACACAGAGGAATAAAATATCTAGCCTTCAAAGTGCTAATCAAAGCAACTCTATGGTATAAGATTCTTCTTTTTTCCTTGTTTTTATTCTGTCATTTATTTTTCTTTATCCGACATATCATTTTGCAGACATTTATAATCTTTTACGATGAAGCCATCCTTCTTCACTCATTTCCCGAGCCTATGGATAGTGATGCTCTTCTTACTCATTTCAACGAATCTTTAAACAGTTCTTTGAATAACAATATTAGATCTCTTCCGCTAAACGAACTTCAAACCAAATTTCACCTCTTAGAAATTGACCATAGATATAGTTTAGGTTTAGCCAACCGATTTAAACGTCTATACCTTAGTTCCCACAAGAAAACTAATATTTTAAGGAAGAAAATTAGTAACCTTATAGATGACAAAGATCGCATTACTAATCAAGTTGCCCAAGCATTAACGAGATTTCAAAAAACTCTTCTTGAAGTCCAAGTTGAACGGGATGAATCTCTTCGCTAAAATACCATACTTAACGAGAGAGAGAATCAAATTCGTTCTCTTCTTCTCATAAATAGTGACGATGAATTCGCTTGGGCTGCGAAAGTTCTAGATAATGCCAGAAATAACTTAGGTGTTAACGTTAGCCTTCACGCTGAGCATACTGCCTTGGTTAAAGATATGATTTCTGACAGAGAAGATTGTTAACTGTTTTTCTTTACTTTACCACTTCTTTTTGTGAAATTGCTATTAAGTTCTCGACTCATTGTCATTTGTTCGCGAGAAGGCGAGAAGAGGTTTAGGACAAGAATTAAAGAACTTGAATGCGAGAAAGCACAACTTGCAAAGGACTTCTCTCTTCTCAATGATAAGTATTCCAAGTTGAAGAAGCAACGCAAACTACTGGGTATCGAATTTCGAGAATGATGTTGTCCGCTTTTCGCAATCAAACTATTAGGACAGTCTGTGATGACCATAATATTCCTCATTCATCATATCCTTGACTTCTTGATGAGATTCCTGAAAATATGCCTTCCTTGGATGTCTCTGATAGTGATGCTAGCGAAGAAGAGGAGTCCGATGAAGAATCTGATGAAAAAGAAGAATGAACTAAGAAATAGCTCCATTTTATTCTTTCTTTTTTTGTAATATCTGTACATTTATCCTTTTAATCTTCCATTTTTGTAACTTCTTACTGTAAATCTCTTGGATCTTCAAATACAAGTTCTACTTTGTTGTCTTTTTCCTCACATGTTAAAAGAACAATTCTTTCTTGCAATACAGTTAATTAATATTATGAGTGCATAAATCTATCATATGAAAATAAATAACAAGTTTATATCCTATTCATTCCCATATTTGCCTCTGTTATTTGTTTTCAAATGAGAGATTTTAGTCGAGAACCTTTAAGTAATAATATGCCTCAGTTTCATAATTGTTGATGCTTAGTCTTCGCAAGCAAATTTTTCCTGATTGTCTCCATGTGTATACTCGCAAGCTTATTTGTTTGCATATAATCATTTTCGCAAGCTTATTTGCTTACTCATTTTCTTGTGTGGTCTTATTTTGCCTTCTGTTGATGGTGGTTTTTAAACAAAGGGTAAAATCGTAAAACCCCAAATAACCTAATGTCACCAGTGACACATTTATTAGGACATTTAATGAATGTAGTCAGTAATTAATAGGGGGTATTTTTTCAAATTAGGGTTACAACGAACAAAACCCTAATTCCCTCTCGTGCCAATGGCAAATCATGCCGACCATACCAAACGCGCCGAAGCATGCCAACCATGCTAGCCGCACCTCCGTGCCAATGGAAAATCATGCCAGCCATACCCAAACGTCTTTCAAGCATGCCAACCATGCTATAGCACCTCTATTCCAATGGAAAATCATGCCGACCATACCAAGCGCCGAAGCATGCCAACCATGCTAGCCGCACCTCCGTGCCAATGGCAAATCATGCCAGCCACACCTAGCCCAAGCTAGCCGCACCTCTATGCCAATGGCAAATCATGCCACCATACCAAACGCCCAAGCATGCCAACCATGCTAGATGCACCTCTATGCCAATGGAAAATCATGCCAGCCATACCAAACGCGCCGAAGCATGCCAACCATGCTAGCCGCACCTCCGTGCCAATGGCAAATCATGCCAGCCACACCTAGCCCAAGCTAGCCTCACCTCTATGCCAATGGAAAATCATGCCAACCATACCAAATGCGCCAAAGCATGCCAACCATGCTAGCCGCACTCCGTGCCAATGGCAAATCATGCCATCCACACCTAGCCCAAGCTAGCCGCACCTCTATGCCAATGTCAAATCATGCCAACCATACCAAACGCGCCAAAGCATGCCAACCATGCTAGCCGCACCTCTGTGCCAATGGCAAATCATGCCAGCCACACTTAGCCCGAGCTAGCCGCGCCATGCCAAACACACTCTCGCCTTGGCCCTAGCTACGCTCGGCCACGCCACGCCAAGCCAAACACCCTTACCTTGGCCCTAGCCGCGCCATGCCAAAGTAGCGCCCGCACCTAGACTTGCAAACCATGCAACCTAGGCCAAATTGGCACGCATGCTATTGGCACATGCCAACACGCTCACGGTAGCTTTTTCTACCAGGGCGCGACCCAAATTGGCCACGCATGCCATTGGCACATGCCAACACGCTCGCTGGTAGCTTTTTCTACCAGGGCGCGACCCAAATTGGCCACTCATGCATGCCATTGTGTCACACGCCTATTTAATTGCATAAAATTTTCATGGGTCATGACCGCAATGATTGTGGTTCAATGACTCAACATCACCCAAAATCATTCACTCTTGCATACTTGCATCAAAGCACGCATCCGCCTTCACTCATAAGGCTTTGTACAACGGAAGTCTTTTCTTCTTTCTCTCTAACTCTTTATGCCCCCATAAGCATAAGAGGTCTGCCATGTACTTGATCAATTCCCACACAACATCAGCAACATAATGAACACAAAGATATACTGCAACAAACCCATTTTATTGCACTAAAGGAAGATTACAAAACTCGTCCATCACATGGACCAAAAACAGGCCATTCACCCTCTTGGTGAATGCCTAACTCTCTCAAACTTGAGACTAACTCTCCTATGTAAGCCTACTGATGATTCCCACTCCTTAGGACTATTTATACAGTAGTTACAATTGCCAAAACCGTGCACAACACTTGCACACGCATGGAACAGCCATGTGTCCCATCCTAGTTTCCATAACCGCCGCCTTGCTTTTCCAACCGCCACCTTTTGTGTTGTCAAGCCAACAGATGCCACACCTGTTCTTGGTGGTTATGAACACTCTACTAAGGCTATGAACTCATTTCATAAGCCTTCTAACTTGTCTCGCACCTTTGGCACGCTTGTGAAGCCAATAATCAACTTATAACCGTCACTTGAGCCGTATTGCACACTTGCTGTGCCATACTGGATTCTGTCTTGCGTCAACGTTCAGCCCTCTTGGCCCTGCATGTTTATCATTCTAAACTCATGCAAGAACATTCCTTAAGCTTCAAACATCGATGCCATCTCCTTAAGCTCACTCTAGTTACTCACGCGTCATATATGCTTCACTTCGCCAATTAGCTTGACAATAGTAACGCAACTCTTGCATTACCAACTTGTTTGCATTATTCAAGCTTTGACCAACCTTGAATATATGCCATAGACCAACTCTTAGTCTATTCTTCACTCTTGCATCCTCCTTGAGCTTGGGCCAACTCAGTTCCATGGATATGCATTGATGCCAACATCGCATGTTGCATCTGTCACTTTAGCCATGTCTTGCCAAACCTTCAATGAAGCTTCATTGTGTCGGCCAATAAGCTTCATCACTTATCCAAATGTGTTTACAATGTAATGTTGCACTTGCATTACATTGGCCCTGTGGGTTTATGCCATTCTTGACACTTGCCGTCTATTCAGTAATACCGCTATTATGGCTTGCGTTGCGCTATTATAGCTTGCGTTGCGCTATTATAGATTACGTTGCGCTATTATGGCTTCGCATTGCACCATTACGGCGGACCACAAACTTGGCCTGCAACTCTGTAACGCGTGATCATTGTGCATCACTTGCAGTACCGTCACAGACCTCCCCCACCTAATCTGTTCAACGCCCTCGTTGAACGCAACAAAGTATACTCGTTATACTTGTTCTCTGGCCTCGTACGCTTCTGAGCCCTTCTCAGAAATCAGCAAACTTTCTTTGGCCTTCATTCTTGCCAAAACTTTTATGCCTAGTACCAAATGCCATCACTTAGCTTACTGCCTTTCCATTGATCCTACTGACTTGTATTGTTGTTGTCACGTTGATCAGACGTTCTAACTCCTACTACAATCGCATATCAACACCCAAATGCAACTTGGAAATTCATCCTGCCAACTCCCTGAATTGAGCTTGAACTTCGCATGAATCATTTGTGCCTAAGTGTACACAAGTAATGATTCTTCCCAACTGATCACACTGATCATTGCCATTGTCTTATGCCTCCATTTTCCGACTTTAGTTGCACCACGCAACATAACAGGACTTATACAATACTTGACTTCAATTCTTCAATCATATGCTCCTACGCCAAATCATGCCATGCCTTAAGGTATGCTTGCTATGATTCCATACCACTCTGGTATGTGCCACAACCCATAGTCTTTGTTGTCTTCACCTTCTTGGACTTGCATCATTTGTATGCCAAAGAACCTGCACCTTGTTGTTCTTTGCTTGCATTGTCACAACATCATGATTGAAATGCATGACTCTGGTATAGTCACGACTTAAGATACCCCTGACATCAGACCGTCTTTTTAGACCAGGCATCCTCTTCACGTGCCTTTGAAACCAGCAATTTAAGCATCACTTGCTCTTTCAAATCAAGCTACGCTTTAATGTAGCGGAAAAACATCATCATGTTCTTCCTAACTATGAGTTACTCTCAACTCATATACTTGATGGACTTACATCTTCATTCTTGCTGCGTTACTCCATGCCTTCGCTGCCAAATGCCTTCGCACTTCCACATAACTCTCAACAAGCAAACTCGACTATGCCACCAACTCTTGTATTTGCTTCTTTCACTTTCAAAGCGTCTTCTATTACATATTTTGGCTTAATATGCTATGTAGCATCTTCCACGCGAACTAGCTTTACTTTGAACGAAAGAGGCAAGATCTTTCACTTCAAATACCCTCATTCACTACTACCTTACATAGAGAGACTTCATTCCAACACCAAGGTCCACTCGACCTAAACTGAAAGTATACTCAAACTTGAGCAAATACTCGCGCCAACTGATTGCAACTTGTAAGACCTAACAAGCCTTGCAATACTGACTTCAACTTCGCTTCTAAGCAACAAAGGAAGCGAGACAGCACCTCTTTGTACCCAATGTAGCAATTCACCTTGCCACATGCACTCTTCCACCGATGCTATCATGTTGCTTTAGCTTTCATGAAGATTTCTTCAATAATGGCCACATGCCATCTTTATGCATCACCACTACTTTGTCCTTCTTTCCATGCATCTACAATTCGCCTAACTTGCATTTCTTCACGCATTATGCATTCGCCATGCCCAAATACCATTTGGCGCATGCTTTCTGCTGCATACATGCTATGCCAATTAGCACCCAAATCTTGACACAAACTTGTGCACCTTTGCACAATCGAACGGACTTAACTTGGTGATCCCGAGCATCACCATAGAGCTCAAAGCAAAGTCATATCACTCAATGACTTCCGCGGACAACTATCTTGGACAATATTAACAAGGCACAATCCTTGCAAATGAGGCGCCATCGTTTACGTTCCATGAAGCAAGAATGTCGCATTCTTCTTCAAACTTGGAACTCATTTTTCGCCCATGCACAACTGGTTACTCTTGTCTTTCCCTTCGCCAAAATCAACTTGAGTAGCAACAATTGTTGATTTGTAGTTGACAAGAACATCCGCTTGTGGTTTTGATCAAATGCAGGTCTTTGGACACCCTTGTCCAAGCATACTGATCCCACTCATAAACCAGGTGCAAACACACTCCTTGTGCTCATCTAGCATCAACGAAGAACTCTTTGCAAACGCAAGACCGTGGTGTACCGGGTTTTTCCTAACTCGCGCTTATTTCTTGACCTTTCCATAACCTTTATGCTAGATAAGAATTGGCCATCCAATTCTTCCTTCATGGCATCACATTGCCACAAACATGCTGGTTCGCAACCAGGACTTTGCATTACCACCAAGGTACATGCATTCAAGAGAGATAACAATCTTCCATCAACTGGCTACAATGAAAACACCTTCAATCTATCACGTAGACATGTTCTTCATCTACTTTGCCACTGCAAAGGCCATCAACTTCTTTGTATTCAGGAATTTTCCCTAAAATTCCCATCACAACTTGTAATGTACTCGCTACTGATAACACTACGAAATAATGCATTCCAAATGCATAATCTTCGTGATACTTGTGAGAAACATGGACTTTAACACCTGACTTGCACCATAGAAGTCAACATACTCCTTAGTTTTGTCATGCAATCACTTGAAAACCCTGTTTTCAATGATTTTTGTTGCGTTCGCCTAACACTTTCAAATGGAATTTTGACACCTTTGTCATAAATTTTCATGGCCTGCTTCTACTTCAAGCTTCAAGTTCATTCCAATTGATCTTTCCACACAAGATCAACTTATTCTAGTCTCCACACTAGTGAAACCCAAAGAATTCACCACTGAATTTTACAACCAAATGACATTAACTTGAGTAAAAGAGAGAAAAATCAGCAACTGTGTCCCCTAACACAGCTCTGATACCAGCTGTCACACGCCCATTTAATCGCCTAAAATTTTCATGGGTCATGACCGGCAATGATTGTGTTTTAGTGACTCAACATCACCAAAAATCATTCAGCCTTGCATACTTGCATCAAAGTACGCATCTGCCTTCACTCATAAGGCTTTGCACAACGGAAGTCTTTTCTTCTTTCTCTCTAACTCTTCATGCCCCCATAAGCATAAGAGGTTCTGCCATGTACTTGATAAATTCCCACACAACATCAGCAACATAATGAACACAAAGATATACTGCAACAAACCCATTTTATTGCACTAAAGGAAGATTACAAAACTCGTCCATCACATGGACCAAAAAAATGAGCCATTCACCCTCTTGGTGAATGCCTAACTCTCTCAAACTTGAGACTAACTCTCCTATGTAAGCCTACTGATTTTTCCCACTCCTTAGGACTATTTATACAGTAGTTACAATGGCCAAAACCGTGCACAACACTTGCACACGCATGGAACAGCCATGTGTCCCATCAGGTAGTTTCCATAACCGCCAGCTTGCTTTTCCAATCGCCACCTTTTTGTGTTGTCAAGCCAACAGATGCCACACCTGTTCTTGGTGGTTATGAACACTCTACTAAGGCTATGAACTCATTTCATAAGCCTTCTAACTTGTATCGCACCTTTGGCACGCTTGTGAAGCCAATAATCAACTTATAACCGTCACTTGAGCCGTATTGCACACTTGCTGTGCCATACTGGATTCTGTCTTGCGCCAACGTTCAGCCCTCTTGGCCCTGCATGTTTATCATTCTAAACTCATGCAAGAACATTCCTTAAGCTTCAAACATCGATTCCAGCTCCTTAAGCTCACTCTAGTTACTCACGCGTCATATATGCTTCACTTCGCCAATTAGCTTGACAATAATAATGCAACTCTTGCATTACCAACTTGTTTGCATTATTCAAGCTTTGACCTAACCTTGAATATATGCCATAGACCAACTCTTAGTCTATTCTTCACTCTTGCATCCTCCTTGAGCTTGGGCCAACTCGGTTCCATGGATATGCATTGATGCCAACATCGCATGTCATCTGGTCACTTTAGCCATGTCTTGCCAAACCTTCAATGAAGCTTCATTGTGTCGGCCAATAAGCTTCATCACTTAGCCAAATGTGTTTACAATGTAATGCTGCACTTGCATTACATTGGCCCTGTGGGTTTATGCTGATGAGTGCCAAATAGTGCATATTTATACATCTAATTATTGGCATTTTACTCATCTTTTGCGCTTAGAAATCAGATATTATCCTGCATTCGTGTTTTCTTTGTTTTCAAGAATAAATATTTGTATTAATTAATTTTGTGTTTTTAGGTAATAAATAAAGTCCGGGAGAAACCGAGGAGCTAAAGAGCCGAAGAATTGAGTCAAACATCTATGGAGCAGAAGCCAAAGCCCGCGCAAATCGATTGCAACCCAACAAGGAAGACTTGGGCTAGAGCTACCCACGACCCGGATCCGAACCCGCTCATCCCGAGCCGTTGAGATCTTTATCTTCCACATCCAATGGTCGCGCGCTCCACGTGCATCATAGATCGCCGCTCAGGTGCAATACCGAGATCAAGCCAAAACCGCTTACCTCCCTGAGCCGTTCAGATCTCCATCAGCTCCATCCGACGCTCGCTAGGCCATTCCCATCGACTCCCGTTGTTCATGCCTCATAGAAAATTGACCAAGACCCTATACCCCCCATCGACAAACCCTATTCTCTTCATCTCCTTCTCTCACCTTCTTCTCTCCGTCTCCATCGAGCGAGCTCGCTCTTCCCTGCACACCACCTCCACCTTCCCTGCCACAGCCACCTCTTCCATCACCACCTCACCAACAACCCTCCCGACACAGCGCCAACAACCACCCTCTCTAGCTTCACTTATCTCGCCTAGCCCTCTCGAAACCCTAGAGGCTATGTAAGAGATAATTGAAACTAGGGTTTCGATCAAGCAACCCTTTGATGGAGTTAGAGACGATTAGACAAGAAGGAATCTCGAGTCGAGAGGCTATAAGAGTATGGGTACTTTATTTTGCATTTAATTTCTGTTTTAAAAAAGTAATTTAGGGTTTGGTTTGTTGAAGGTGTTGCATGTATAAATAGGGATGAATTGAGTGTGTAAAAGACACGCCTGGATTAGCCAGAGCAGTCACTTTAGGTTTAATTTGTTTCATTTGCTGTTTTATCATGTTTTAATTTAGTGTGTTAGGGTTTCAATGAAACCCTAACTCCATGTTGTGTTAAACTATCTTTGAATGTTCTTGAAGGCTTAAATGTTATTAGATATGCTCAATTCTAACATCTCATCACTCTTGCTCTCACTATACATGCCTTGTATGTATTGTAGTTGGACTAACATTGTAGTGAGAATGTTTCACTCATAGTTTCAATTATCAAATGCTAATTCCTTTGATTAGTTATACTTAATTAGATAACTAATGCTCTGGGTTAGTACCCTTACCGATGAATTGAGATATCTCCGGGTGAAATCCTTTAGGTGATAGAGCTATTGATAAGATTGACACATTATCATCAACTGTCACATGAACAAGAAACTCAACTGAGTTGAGCACACAATAAGAGTTAGTGGTGGATTTGCAGACCCTAGTATCCCCTCACTTTTTGCCTTAGCTTAGGTTCACACCATTTCAATTCAGCCGTATCGGCAAAACAAACATCTGTTGTCACTTGTTACCACTTGAAGTCAGTTTAGCATAGCCATAGATCATTGAAAGCACCCCTCGTCTCTGTGGATCGACCCGTACTTGCCGCGTCTCCAATAGACGCCGTGCACTTGCGGTTATCACCGTAGGCCATATAATTCATACACTTTCGAGTCCTAACAAGTTTTTGAGGTTTAATTTGTTTCATTTGCTGTTTTATCATGTTTTAATTTAGTGTGTTAGGGTTTCAATGAAACCCTAACTCCATGTTGTGTTAAACTCGCTGAATGTTCTTGAAGGCTTAAATGTTATTAGATATGCTCAATTCTAACATCTCATCACTCGCTCTCACTATACATGCCTTGTATGTATTGTAGTTGGACTAACATTGTAGTGAGAATGTTTGACTCATAGTTTCAATTATCAAATGCTAATTCCTTTGATTAGTTATACTTAATTAGATAACTAATGCCGGGGGTTAGTACCCTTAGCCGATGAATTGAGTTATCTCCGGGTGAAATCCTTTAGGTGATAGAGCTATTGATAAGATTGACACATTATCATCAATCGTCACATGAACAAGAAACTCAACCGAGTTGAGCACACAATAAGAGTTAGTGGTGGATTTGAGACCCTAATATCCCCTCACTTTTTGCCTTAGCTTAGGTTCACACCATTTCAATTCACCGTATCGGCAAAACAAACATCTCGTTGTCACTTGTTACCACTTGAAGTCAGTTTAGCATAGCCATAGATCATTGAAAGCACCCCTCGTCTCTGTGGATCGACCCGTACTTGCCGCGTCTCCAATAGACGCCGTGCACTTGTGGTTATCACCGTAGGCCATATAATTCATACACTTTCGAGGCCTACCAAGTTTTTGGCGCCGCTGCCGGGGACTTGGCGCGTGCCCTGCTGATTTTGGGCTAGTTCTTCACTGAATTCTCACCATTGTATATACGCACTTGCATCTTTTATAGCTTATCGTTATTGCATTTTATTTTACACCCTGTATTTGCACCTTCATGATAACTTAGCTGTTTCTTTCATTTAGCTGTTATAAGCATGATAACTTAGTTTAAGTTTTTAACTTGCATCTGTAACTTAGGAATTCTAGTATAATTTAGCTATTATTTTTGTTAGCTTTGCTTAATACTTAGCTTTGTTAGCTTAACTTTGCATATACCTGCATCATGCTCTTGCATTTGCAGCTGTAGTCTCCTTCAGTTATACAGTTAGCATCTTTGCACTTTTGCATCACCATCATCTATTGGAACTGTGCATTTGTGAATCTCATTCGCACGAGTTGTAACTCAGGAGAGCAGTTTGAAGCATCTGTCATCTTCAAGAGTAGTCATAGCTAATTTTGTTCAAACTGTGCACATCTCTTTGTCACCGCTTTAAACTTTGCAAGTCCGAGCACCGAAGCTTCTTTGTTGAGATTACAGTACCAAGGTGCATGCTACATCGCAGTGAAGCAAGGAAAGCAATAAGGAGCGGACTGACAAGATCTTTGCGGCTTTGAGGTTAGCCCAACTATCGCCTTGTATGCTAGACCATCACCCCTGATACCTTCACATGATATGCCCAGTCAGTTTGCTGAGCATAGCTCAAGCCTGGTTCACCTGGTAAGCCAGAAACCTGGGCAAACTGTTACTTTCTTGATCTGTACACAAACTGTGCACTCAAGCCTGAGCATAGTCTTTTGCATTGGTGTATGAATCTGTGGTGCATAAACAGCCCCTGTAGCTGCATTTTTGAATCACAACCTGGTGAGCTAGAAACCTTGCTGCCATCACCATAACCTGTGAAAACTAGTGCATCTGAGAGGCCTGAGCTTTGACAAGGCCTGAGCCTAACTCCATCTGCCCTGTAGTGTGTGAGCATATATCTGTGAGAGCTAGTGACCTGTGCAACCCTCCATTACTCATTTGTGAGGGTGTGTTGCAAAATTTGGCTGTGTTGTAAGTTCTTTGGCCTGCACTTAGAGCTGCACTTAGAGAGTGCTAACCTGTGTAGTGCTCATTTTTAAGCTGTGCTGTGTGCTCTGTGTGTTTTGAGCATATAAACCCTGCCCTGTTCAGCTGAACTGAACACAAACCAACCAGTTTTATCTGCCCTGATCTATGTCATTGTGTGTGAATTTGTGTGTTGTGGTGTGAATTACCCTGAGCTTAAACCTGGGCTCTGTGCAAGCCGCCCGCCAAGGAGTTGCACTGTTGGGCTAATCGAACATAAACTAGAGCCCACAAAAACCTAAACCGTGCATATGAGCCGAAACCCAACCCTTGGGCTCAACATAAATCGAACCCGCCGAGCCCATAGTCTGTGGGCTATACCCTTTTCGCCAGGCCTGCGCACACAAACTCAGCCCACATACTAAGCCTTTTCACCTGGGCTGCAAACAGCTAGAGCCCACAAAAAGATAACCAAAACTCAGCCCACTAACCTGGGTTGTACATTAACCTGGGCTGTCTGTTTAAACCGAGTAATTTGGCCTGCATGATAGCCGAGCCCACATAACCTCTCGCTGTACTGGCTTAAACAAAACCGAGCCTTACATCCGTTAAATTTGTGCATATAATCGAACCCAACTCGGGCTGCCAAACCAAATCATCCAATCGGGCTCAATCCACTTCTGGGCTACACATTTTGCAACAACCTGGGCTTCCCACATAAACCAAAGCTCCCAACAAAATCAAATGAATCCCATTGAAACCAAATCCCAATAAACCAAAGCCCACATAAACCAAACTAAACTTTGAGTTCAATTTGAGTACTAAATCATGTCGGGATTTTGGTCCGCATCTGGGGATGGAACCAAATCCCCTTAGAGAGCTTGCTTACGGGCATCTTTCATGGGATGAACACCCACATACCATAGTGACTTTAGGGAATTTTATGAGCCTTCTCGGGCCCCGAACTCACATACCCTAATCATTATGATCACATACATCATTCACCACAGTGGGGAGATGAATGATGCGTGTCGTAGGTGCAATCAAATTAATTCAAAATTTCCACTCAATTAAAAATAATATAATGGAAGTCAAGTTCGTTCCCACGAGGAGCAAGTGATCTTTAGTTGTAAAAGTTGTCACGAAAGGGGGGTGTAAAAAGCAAAAATAAAAATAAAGAAAGCAATTAAAATTGAAAGTTGAAAGATGAAAAACAATAAGAGAGAGAAGACCAAGGAATCCTTCTTCGTTACGAAACAATGAATCAAGTTATGTTCTATTCTACTTGTTATTAGTCAAAAATTATCACCAACCGTAGGTAAAGCGCTAGCTCAGTGCTAAACCCCTAAATCCCTTGTATCACCTGGGACACGGAAGTTCTCGACTACTGGGATTCTAATCACCAAGCCACCTAGAATTAGCTCAACCTAGATGTAACTTGGCTCATGCATTAGGTTTTGTGAATTTCTTAGGTTGATATTAGTAGTTAGACTCTTAGCTCAAGGTCCACTTGCTAACGTTGTTTCTACACACAATTGCTCCACGGAATCCCTCCGCAAGGTCTCGTGTTTGCTACTTATGTAAAGAGTCAAGAAACGATTACTTATCTCCTAACTTTCACTAGCTTTAGATCGAATTAACAAATCAATTTAGCGTGCACTCCAAACAATCTATTAATCAATCATGAGTGTCTTTAAGATCACTCCTATTAGTAAAAACAAACGATAATTATGTGAAAAACTTCAAGATAGAATTTGAAAACAAAAACTTAAATCATATGTTAAGAACTAGGAATTCATCCTCAATCAATAAAATTAACTACTCATGTTAAAAAGTTCACACAAAGAATAAGAAAAGAAAAGAATTGTGTGTGTAGAGATGTGTAGAAGTTGTAGAAAACTTCTCTATTTATAGGCTTCAAAATTCTCCAATTCTTCCAAGGATTAGAATCCTTTTCCTTTTGCAATTCAATTTCCAATTCCAAGCTTTCTCAACTCTTCATCTTCTCTTTCCAAATTTGAGTCCAATTCTCCATCCAATTCCTAGCCCAAGTCTTCACACCCATGAGAGAAGTCCATAAAAATTCGGAATTTTTGCTCACGGAAAATCGGGATTGTGGTTAGGAAATTGACCGGAAAACGTCGTCATCGCCGCGGTCACTGAAAAATTTCTCCGTCGAGAGAATATTCGACGGAATATTCCGTCAGTCCTCCGTTAGGACTAACGGTCAAACTGGTCAACCGTCAGTCAACAGTTAGTCAATAGTCAAAGTAGAAGAGAGTCACTGAGTGCGATTCCGGTCTTAGTCTGAGGCCCGAAGTCACTGAGTCAACTCGGAGTCAAAACCGAGTCAGTGATCCAGCTCAGTCCAGACCAAGCCACTTGCCAGGCCAAACTTGTTGCAGCGCCATCCTTGTGCATCATAGCTGCATTGCCAGCCATCATGGCCCTGGCTACCAAAGCATCACTATTTCAATTCCTCCTCCCTGAACCATAACTGCTTCCCTGTATTGCCTTTTCCAAGCCATTCAACACCATTGCCAATAATTCACTCCATCTGCCGGCTACGCCGGTCAATACTGGACACGCAACTTTCGGTTGAGGCCATTGCAATCTTCACTTCAACAACTGCAACAAAGCCACATCAGGCCCATTATCTCAGCATTTCCAACATTGCACCTTCTCTACAATGCAAGACTCATCTTCACCAATTCTGCAATCATTACAAGACCACCAGAGCATAGTCTGCCATCTTGTCAATAACCTTTCTCAGCTTGGTAACACAGGCTTCCCTAAGCTTCACATAACCCACAGATCCCTGTAGCACCATCTTCATCTGTTAAAGCTTCAAGCACCAGCACCATCACCATGACCTGCACTAGCCTCAAAAGCTCAAAACCAGCACCAGCTTGCATTCCATCATCACTGCCAGAATCACTCTGGCCAACAACCTGCACTGCCTTCCCACCTGCTATTCAATGGAAACCCAGACATACATCTAATTTAGCAGCCTTTGCAGCAGAGCTTCAGCTGTGTTAGTGACAACAGCCTCAATTCCCCTGGTCTTGTAATCTCCTTCTCAGCCTCAGCCATTCATCAACTCCTACTATCCACTGATTTCACTTCAAACAGCAACATACACCTCCTTCTCTTCTTGCATCAACAGAAGCTCAGCTCCATTGCAGTTCCCCGTAATTTGTGACCACATCCACAATATTCTCAAAAACCCATCTGAGCTTGACATTATCTTCAACAGCTCACAGAACCACCAACTTCTCAATCTGCATCTTCAATGGTAACACAGAGAACTTGGTTCTCTCGAAAGGGCTTCTCTACAACAACGGTTCTCAAACACCATCATCGAGAAAACGAAGAAAACCCTTTAATTCAATTTCCGCCATCTCTTTGATTCATCCACAGACCCATCTGAGCAAAACCCATTTTCCTAAATCACTTTCGTGAGCAGAGCCACGGACCATTTCTCCAAAAAGATTAGCTTCACTACTTCCTGTCAATCTTCAACTCAGCCCATTTCTGTGTTTGTCTCGATCTGGCTCATCTCGATAGCAGCGAACCGATCCATCTCTCTTGCCATTAATCTCAATCTCTGAGTTCTCAACGGCAGCCGCCTTTAACAACACCAAAAACCCATCTCTTCTTCCTCTGTTCACCCCAAATCAACACCACCAGACGCAGCTTCATCCATCTAACCCACTCGATCTCGATTCAACAAATTCTAGTTCCCGTGTTTGCCTTTTCGATCATGAATCAATTTATATAGATCTCATACAACCACGAACTGGTTTCTACTCGGTCGAATTCAATCTCTGGCTCTTCTTCCAATTTCAGACGCAGCCATTGTCTGCTCTTCTTAATTTCAGTCCAGGGGAAAAATGATTGAGAAAGAATTCAATTTAGGGTTGTAATGATTGAGTGGATTTAAACGCCCCAGGGCTAGGACCACCCCAAGTTTGGGTATTAATAACATATAATTCTGGATAAGGGCTACCCAGTGATGACAACTCCCACTGCTGAGTGATAAGGGGTACCCTGAATGAGAGCCCCTTAACCACCTCTGGGCTCCAAATAGTCTTCGCCCTTGATGAAATGACAAGTTTGCCCTTTTTGTTCAATTTTGGTGATTTCTTCTTCTTTTCCTCCGTGTGACTCCACAGTAGCTATAAAACTCAAAACAAGCGTAAAATACATAATTTACAAGAAAAATAGCAGAGAAAGCATAAACTACTAGATAGTAAATTAGGTGTATTCTACACCTATCAAATTCCCCCACACTTAGACTTTGCTAGTCCTCGAGCAAATCAGACTAAAAACTCACAACTTCAAAGCGTTCAAACGTCACAAGCATCCAAAGAGTTATGAGGACATAGAGTTTCTGCATGCTAGTAATAAGAAGTTAGAAATACCAAAGAACATATTCTCATTCTTAAATGTTGAGTGAGAAATAACCACACCATAACGAGAGAATGCGTGTTTGAGAAACGATCAATAAGCATTTCGCCTCGACTTCTGCCTCACCAAATAAGATTTTATGATAATTGCACTCAATAAGACAGCTTTTTTATGGTTCTCACATGTGTGCAGGTAGGAATGAAGAGAGAATTCCTGCAACACGTTGAATGGTGGGAAGGGTAACTTCCGAAATATTTTTAAAAACCCACATCTTTTAATATTTTGAAAAACCATTTTTCTGACGATCTCTAAGAAAGGAAATCAACCATTTATATTGAGGATGGGATTACTTACTTACCTTCACATCCGATCGCTAATTAAGATAACACCACTCTCACGGCATCCAATAGAAACGTCTTCCGCTCCTTGTTCTTAACTTCTTGGTCTTCGGTTTCAACTATTGATGATAAACCCTTGAATTTCATAAATCCTTGACAATTTATAACTCTTTTACCTTAAAACCTTGTCGCTTGAAACTTCCTTATATATTTTCCTTCCCCACGGCTCATTAAAATATTTCTCTTGTTTTTTCTCTCTTTTTTTTTTTTTTTTTTCTTCTTTCTTTTTTTTTTTTTTTTTTTTTTTTTTTTTTAATTTTTTTTTTTTTTTTTTTTTTTTTTTTTTTTGAAAAAACAAGAGAAATTAAATACAAAATAAACCATGGCCGTGGAAGAAGTATTTTACCGCTTGATTCTTCACAACTTGTATCGTCTTGAAATCATAAACTTTCAAAAAAAATTCTCACCTTTTAATTTTCTTCGCTTTCATGAATAAGTCTTCATACTTGGATATAAAATTACCTCATTGTATTGTAAGTCTTCAACAAATATGTAAAAATCCGCCCTTTGTATGTTGCTTTACTTATATTTGAAATTTGCTCTTTTTCTCGTTCCGTTGCTTGTAAACCTTAAACTTTTCCAACTTTCCTTGTAGATTTTGATGTCGCTCCTTGTTGATGATGAATGTGTTTCTATGGATCCGTTGTTGTCGAGAGAGAATGGTGCTAACTGCAAATCGAACTACAAGAAGGAAGCTTTCATCCATGGACGTCACCCTCATGATTGACAAAATTAGCACTCAAGAGATCTAAGAGTAGTGCTTCTATTGGTGGGAGGTTGGGTAGCTCACCATTCTACCCGGAATTAACGTATGGTGACACACACTCAAAAGAAGCTCTTTAGTAGATGGAAGATTTCTGGTTGGTGCCTCTCATGATATGAATACGGGTAGTCTCCACTAATGATTGATCAGCAACTCTAATAACGCACTTCTCCCTGCACCAAATTCGCATCACCGGCATGATTAAATCCATTATTTAACACTCAAACAAACAAGAAATCCGAATGTAGTTCTCTAACACTTCCAAGTTCAATTATGTCGGTCAAAATCTCTATGTAAACATACCTAGAAGTATGCTAGTGACTCTAAAATCTTTAAAAGTTGGAATTTTTAAGTAAAACTTTTTTTTTTTTTTTAAAAAAAATTTTAATTTTTTTTTTTTTCAAAATTTTTCAATTTTTTTGTAATTTTTGTTTTAAAAACATGCTTAACCACTCCCCCACACTTAAACCTTACATTGTCCTCAATGTAATTGAATCCTCCTAGTAAAGTTAAGGTGGGAAATTTTAACATGATAAGAAACAAGAAAAAGAAATAACAAAAAGCAAAATGATAAGAAATACAAAACCGATGGGTTGCCTCCCATTAAGCGCTTGTTTTAAAGTCGACGGCCCGACGTAGCTCTTGCGGCACATTACTCCTCCGAGAGGGAGTGCATCTCCAAATGAAAGTTCATCCAAATTCACATAAGCGATGTTCTCATAGTATGGCTTCAACCTATGGCCGTTGACTTTGGAAACCGAATTGTCTCGAAGACTAGTAATTTCAACTGCACCATGAGGAAAAACATTAGTAACAACATATGGTCCAATCCAACGGGACCTTAACTTTCCAGGAAATAGTTTAAGACGAGAATGATATAAAAGGACTTTTTGTCCCACGATGAAACTTTTACGAGAAATCATCTTGTCATGAAAAAGCTTGGTCTTTTCCTTGTAAATACGGGCACTCTCGTAAGCATCATTGCGTATCTCCTCTAACTCATGTAGTTGTAACTTCCTTTGTTTCCCCGCTTCATCATACTCCATGTTGAATTTCTTTATCGCCCAATAAGCCTTGTGTTCAAGTTCAACCGGAAGATGACAAGCCTTGCCATAAACCATCCTATATGGAGACATACCAATTGGTGTCTTATACGCCGTTCTATACGCCCAAAGTGCATCATTGAGCTTAAAGCTCCAATCTTTCCTTGTGGTATTCACCGTTTTCTCAAGAATGGACTTGATCTCACGATTCGAAATTTCCGCTTGTCCACTAGTTTGTGGATGATAAGGCGTACCAATTTTGTGTGTTATGTTGTACTTCTTGAGGAGAGCGTGGAAAGCCTTCTTGAAATGTGAGCCTCCATCGCTTATCACCACTCTTGGTGTTCCATGCCTATTGAAAATATTTTCCCTTACAAAATCACAAACAACTTGAGAGTCATTAGTTTTGGTGGCTCTAGCTTCCACCCATTTCGAAACATAATCAACGGCAAGAAGTATATAAAAATTCCCATTCGAATTGACAAAAGGACCCATAAAATCAATACCCCACACATCAAAAATCTCAACGGTGAGAATTGGTGTGAGTGGCATTTGATTTCGAGCACCTAGATTGCCCGTTCGTTGACATCTATCACACGATTTACAAAAAACATATGAATCTTCAAACAAGGTGGGCCAATAAAATCCACTCTCGAGAACTTTGAGAGCGGTACGCTTAGATCCAAAGTGGCCACCACATGCAAAAGTGTGGCAAAAGGAGAGAATGGATTGAAATTCGGAATTAGGCACGCACCTTCGCATTATTTGATCAACGCCATATTTCCATAAGTATGGTTCATCCCACACATATTGCTTAGCTACCTTCTTAAGCTTCATCTTTTGGAAATTAGACATTGTACTAGGTACTTTCCTTGTCACCAAGTAATTCACTATATCCGCATACCAAGGAGTTGATTCTTCCATGGAGAAAAGTTGTTCGTCCGGAAAACGGTCATGTAATGGAAGTTCCTCTTGAGACATCACAAGTCTACTAAGATGATCCGCAACGGTATTCTCCACACCCCTCTTATCACGAATTTCTATGTCGAACTCTTGTAACAATAGGATCCACCGAATTAATCTTGGCTTAGCTTCTTTCTTCTTTATTAAGTGTCTTAGTGCGGCATGATCGGAATACACAATAACCTTTGTACCCACCAAGTATGATCGAAATTTTTCCAAAGCAAAAACTATAGCCAATAACTCCTTTTCGTGGTAGAATAATTGATTTGTGCATCATTAAGGGTCCTAGATGCATAATAGATAACATGGGACAACTTGTCCACCCTTTGACCCAAAACGGCTCCAACCGCATAATCACTAGCATCACACATTAATTCAAATGGAAGATTCCAATCCGGTGATTTGATAATCGGCGCACTTGTCAACATCTCCTTTAATTTATCAAAAGCATCCTTGCATTCCTTGTTGAAGTCGAAAGGTACCTCCTTTTGTAATAACTTGCACATCGGCATGGAGATTTTGGAGAAATCCTTGATAAACCGCCTATAGAAACCTGTATGACCAAGAAAAGAACGGATCTCCCTCACCGAAGTGGGATATTGTAAGTTTCTTATTAAATCTATCTTTGACTTGTCCACTTCGAGCCCTCGAGAGGACACAATGTGACCAAGTACTATGCCATGGTTTACCATAAAGTGACATTTCTCCCAATTAAGGACAAGGTTTGTGTCTATGCATCGTTTAAGAATTAGTTCAAGGTTATTTAAACAACCATCAAAAGAATTGCCATAAACACTAAAGTCATCCATAAATACCTCGATAATGCGCTCCACATAATCCGAGAATATACTCACCATGCATCTTTGAAAAGTAGCCGGCGCATTGCAAAGGCCAAACGGCATCCGTCTATATGCAAACGTTCCAAACGGACAAGTGAAAGTGGTCTTCTCTTGGTCCTCCGGTGCAATAACAATTTGATTGTATCCCGAATAACCATCCAAAAAGCAATAATAAGAATGCCCCCGCTAACCGCTCCAACATTTGATCAATGAAAGGTAAGGGAAAGTGATCCTTGCGGGTTGCGGAATTAAGCTTTCTATAATCAATGCACACTCTCCAACCGGTTTGAACTCTTGTAGGAACAAGTTCATCGTCTTGATTTCGAACAACCGTGACTCCGGATTTCTTTGGTACCACTTGCACCGGACTTACCCACTTGCTATCGGAAATTGGGTAGATTACCCCCACACTTAGCAATTTGAGTATCTCTTTTTTCACGACCTCCATCATGGGAGGATTAAGCCGACGTTGAGCATCACGTACCGGCTTCACATTCTCTTCCATTAGAATCCTATGCATGCACATGGATGGACTAATACCTTTGATGTCTGCAATTGTCCACCCAATAGCCGTTTTGTGCTCTTTCAAGACTCTAAGCAAACGATCTTCTTGCACCGGTGTGAGGTTCTTAGAAATAATCACCGGAAGCTCATCTCCATCTCCCAAGAAAGCATACTTCAAATGATCCGGAAGAGGCTTCAATTCTAGTTTAGGCGCCTTCACAATAGATGGTACAAGTACTTCATCATTCACGGGTAAAGAAATATAAGAAACATCACCCTTTTTAGCTTCTTGCAATGTCGCCAAAGCACCACATATCTCCACCAATTCCTTAGAGATTTCAACATCCAAGTTAGATAAGCCATGGACGTCCAATTCAATGCTATTTTGCAACACCACATCAAGTTCATCTTCTTGGTTCAATTCCACCATTTGTTGCGCTAATGAATCAACCACATCAATGGAGTAAACGGAATGCACATCACTTGGGTAGCGCATGGCTTCAAATATGTTAAAGTGTATTATCTCCTTGTCAAATTCCATAGTGAGTGTACCCTTATCAACATCAATCTTCGTCTTTGCGGTTTTCATGAATGGCCTCCCAAGAAGTAAAGAAGTAGACGCTCGGTTCTCATTGTTGTCCATATCCACCACGAAGAAGTCCACCGGAAAAATAAGCTCATTTACTTGCACTAGCACGTCTTCTACAAGCCCCTTTGGATATATGTTAGACTTGTTCGCTAATTGGATAATAACTCTTGTCTCTTTCAAAGGTCCAAGATTCAAGGAGTCATATATTTCGGCCGACATCACACTAATGGAAGCACCCAAATCAAGTAAAGCATGTTCAAACCTTTGTTTACCAATGGTAATTGGCACCGTGAAACCACCGGGATCCGTGCACTTTGTAGGCATCTTCTTCAATAGCATAGCCGACGCACTCTCGCCAACTTTAGTAATTTCATTATCAAGCAACCTATCCTTCTTGATGCATAATTCCTTCATGAACTTGGCATACCTTGGAATTGTCTTAATGGCCTCAATGAATGGTATATTGATTTCAATCTTCTTGAAAATATCCATAAGTGCCTTGTCTTGAGCTTCCTTCTTGGATTTAGCAAAACGACTAGGAAAAGGAGGTGGAGTAGTGAAAGAAGGCACCGGTTCCTTGGATTGATCATTTGGTGTTGAATTCTCCTTTGGTGCGGTTTCCTCCTTATCTTTGACTACCTCTTCAATAACTTCTTCATGATGACTTGGACCCTCCACTTGTCTTCCACTTCTTAGAGTAACCGCATTAACATTCTCTCTTGGATTCACAAATGTTTGTGAAGGAAGTTTTGTGGATGCTTGAGATTTTAATAGGTTCACATCGGTCGCCAATTGTCCCATTTGAGTGTGTAAATCCTTGATAGCCGAATCGGTCTTTTGTTGATTTTGTTGAAACAATGACGTAATACCTTGCATCATGACATTAAGCTTATCATCAATTGAAGAATCACGTTCCTTGACTTGTTGTGGTTGGAATTGTTGAAAACCTCCTTGTTGCGCATATGGATTAGGAGCCGCCGCTTGCGTGTTTGCATAACTAAAGTTGGGATGATCCTTCCAACCGGGATTATAGGTATTGGAGTATGGATCGTACCTTGGCCTTTGATTTGGATATAAAGCATTCACTTGTTCGGTCTCACCATCCGGAATAAGTACCGCGGCAATCCTTTGCATCATTATCTCCATGTTACTCATCCTTTGATCAAGATGTGATGAATCACTTACTTCATGCACTCGCCTAACCATTGGTTCATCCCTTGTGTAGAATTGTTGCGAGTTTGCCGCCATACTTTCAATCAACTCTCTAGCTTCGGTCAAAGTCTTGTTCATTAGTGCACCACCACCCGCGGCGTCAAGAAGAGACCTATCACTTGAGTGGAGAGCTTCATAGAAGTATTGGAGTATCATAACGTCACTAAATTGATGGTGTGGACAGCTTGCCACCAACCTCTTGTATCGCTCCCAACATTCATACAATGATTCTCCCACTTGTTGTTTCAATCCACAAATCTCCTTGCGAATTTGAGTGGCTTTGGATGCGGGAAAATATCTCTCGAGGAAAATTTTCTTCATCCCATTCCATGTTGTGATACTTCCGGAAGGCAAATAATATAACCATTCCTTAGCATTGCCCGCCAAAGAAAACGGGAAAGCTTTCAACATTGCTCCATCCACATTAGTCTCCGGTGGAAGCATGGCCATAACTATGGTGTAGAAGTCCATAAGATGTTTGTTTGGGTCCTCATTCACCATGCCATGGAACTTTGGTAACTCTCTAATCAACCCCGGCTTGATTTCGAAGGTTGAATTAGTTTGGATACACCATTGTTGGGTATCAAGCCTGTGAGAAGCTAGGTCCTTGAGTGTACGATCAGCCATTGTTTCTTCCTCGTTGTCCGAATCACTTGATGAAGAAGGAGGAAGTGGAGTGTTAATCGCACGAATGAAATCCTTTAGTTGAGTGCCGGATCGAAGACGTATTGGACTCGGTCTACCCCCTTTTAGCATTCACCAAAGGTATAACACCTGAAACAAGATTCTCACAAACTAAGTTAGATACGGTAAAGAATCTAACAAAGCAAAAAGAAAAATAAAAACAACTAAAAAATCGCCCGTTGCTCCCCGGCAGCGGCGCCAAAATTTGATGCGTGTCGTAGGTGCAATCAAATTAATTCAAAATTTCCACTCAATTAAAAATAATATAATGGAAGTCAAGTTCGTTCCCACGAGGAGCAAGTGATCTTTAGTTGTAAAAGTTGTCACGAAAGGGGGGTGTAAAAAGCAAAAATAAAAATAAAGAAAGCAATTAAAATTGAAAGTTGAAAGATGAAAAACAATAAGAGAGAGAAGACCAAGGAATCCTTCTTCGTTACGAAACAATGAATCAAGTTATGTTCTATTCTACTTGTTATTAGTCAAAAATTATCACCAACCGTAGGTAAAGCAGCTAGCTCAGTGCTAAACCCCTAAATCCCTTGTATCACCGGACACGGAAGTTCTCGACTACCGGATTCTAATCACCAAGCCACCTAGAATTAGCTCAACCTAGATGTAACTTGGCTCATGCATTAGGTTTTGTGAATTTCTTAGGTTGATATTAGTAGTTAGACTCTTAGCTCAAGGTCCACTTGCTAACGTTGTTTCTACACACAATTGCTCCACGGAATCCCTCCGCAAGGTCTCGTGTTTGCTACTTATGTAAAGAGTCAAGAAACGATTACTTATCTCCTAACTTTCACTAGCTTTAGATCGAATTAACAAATCAATTTAGCGTGCACTCCAAACAATCTATTAATCAATCATGAGTGTCTTTAAGATCACTCCTATTAGTAAAAACAAACGATAATTATGTGAAAAACTTCAAGATAGAATTTGAAAACAAAAACTTAAATCATATGTTAAGAACTAGGAATTCATCCTCAATCAATAAAATTAACTACTCATGTTAAAGAGTTCACACAAAGAATAAGAAAAGAAAAGAATTGTGTGTGTAGAGATGTGTAGAAGTTGTAGAAAACTTCTCTATTTATAGGCTTCAAAATTCTCCAATTCTTCCAAGGATTAGAATCCTTTTCCTTTTGCAATTCAATTTCCAATTCCAAGCTTTCTCAACTCTTCATCTTCTCTTTCCAAATTTGAGTCCAATTCTCCATCCAATTCCTAGCCCAAGTCTTCACACCCATGAGAGAAGTCCATAAAAAATTCTGGAATTTTTGCTCGCCGGAAAACTGGGATTGTGGCCGGAAATTGACCGGAAAACGTCGCCGCCGGTCACCTGAAAATTTCTCCGTCGAGAGAATATTCGACGGAATATTCCGTCAGTCCTCCGTTAGGACTAACGGTCAAACTGGTCAACCGTCAGTCAACAGTTAGTCAATAGTCAAAGTAGAAGAGAGTCAGCTGGTCTGACTCGGTCTTAGTCGGCTGAGTCACTGAGTCAACTCGGAGTCAAAACCGAGTCAGTGATCCAGCTCAGTCCAGACCAAGCCACTTGCCAGGCCAAACTTGTTGCAGCGCCATCCTTGTGCATCATAGCATTGAATTGCCGACCATCATGGCCACAGCTGCAAAGCATCACTATTTCAATTCCTCCTCCCCGAACCATAATCGCTTCCCTGTATTGCCTTTTCCAAGCCATTCAACACCATTGCCAATAATTCACTCCATCTCGCCCGGCTCTTGCGGTGCAATACTGGACTGCAACTTCCCGATTCGAGGCCATTGCAATCTTCACTTCAACAACTGCAACAAAGCCACATCAGGCCCATTATCTCAGCATTTCCAACATTGCACCTTCTCTACAATGCAAGACTCATCTTCACCAATTCTGCAATCATTACAAGACCACCAGAGCATAGTCTGCCATCTTGTCAATAACCTTTCTCAGCTTGGTAACACAGGCTTCCCTAAGCTTCACATAACCCACAGATCCCTGTAGCACCATCTTCATCTGTTAAAGCTTCAAGCACCAGCACCATCACCATGACCTGCACTAGCCTCAAAAGCTCAAAACCAGCACCAGCTTGCATTCCATCATCACTGCCAGAATCACTCTGGCCAACAACCTGCACTGCCTTCCCACCTGCTATTCAATGGAAACCCAGACATACATCTAATTTAGCAGCCTTTGCAGCAGAGCTTCAGCTGTGTTAGTGACAACAGCCTCAATTCCCCTGGTCTTGTAATCTCCTTCTCAGCCTCAGCCATTCATCAACTCCTACTATCCACTGAGTTCACTTCAAACAGCAACATACACCTCCTTCTCTTCTTGCATCAACAGAAGCTCAGCTCCATTGCAGTTCCTGTAATTTGACAGCCACATCCACAATATTCTCAAAAACCCATCTGAGCTTGACATTATCTTCAACAGCTCACAGAACCACCAACTTCTCAATCTGCATCTTCAATGGTAACACAGAGAACTTGGTTCTCTCAGCAGTGGCTTCTCTACAACAGCAGTTCTCAAACACCATCATCCAGAAAACCAGAAAACCCTTTAATTCAATTTCTGCCATCTCTTTGATTCATCCACAGACCCATCTGAGCAAAACCCATTTTCCTAAATCACTTTCAGAGCAGAGCCACCAGACCATTTCTCTTCCAGCATTAGCTTCACTACTTCCTGTCAATCTTCAACTCAGCCCATTTCTGTGTTTGTCTCGATCTGGCTCATCTCTGATAGCAGCGAACCGATCCATCTCTCTTGCCATTAATCTCAATCTCTGAGTTCTCAACGGCAGCCGCCTTTAACAACACCAAAAACCCATCTCTTCTTCCTCTGTTCACCCCAAATCAACACCACCAGACGCAGCTTCATCCATCTAACCCAGTCGATCTCGATTCAACAAATTCTAGTTCCCGTGTTTGCCTTTTCGATCATGAATCAATTTATATAGATCTCATACAACCACAAGAACTGGTTTCTACTCGGTCGAATTCAATCTCGGCTCTTCTTCCAATTTCGACAACGCAGACCATTGTCTCCTGCTCTTCTCAATTTCAGTTCAGGGGAAAAATGATTGAGAAAGAATTCAATTTAGGGTTGTAATGATTGAGTGGATTTAAACGCCCCAGGGCTAGGACCACCCCAAGTTTGGGTATTAATAACACATAATTCTGGATAAGGGCTACCCAGTGATGACAACTCCCACTACTGAATGATAAGGGGTACCCTGAATGAGAGCCCCTTAACCACCTCTGGGCTCCAAATAGTCTTCGCCCTTGATGAAATGACAAGTTTGCCCTTTTTGTTCAATTTTGGTGATTTCTTCTTCTTTTCCTCCGTGTGACTCCACAAAGTAGCTATAAAACTCAAAACAAGCGTAAAATACATAATTTACAAGAAAAATAGCAGAGAAAGCATAAACTACTAGATAGTAAATTAGGTGTATTCTACACCTATCAATGAACAATTTTGTGCTTCTCAATCTGTGGAGGAAAATCTTAGACTCATCGAACAAAATAATGCTAGGAGTGTATTGCATGATAAACCATATAGCATTGATTATGAATTTCCTACTTTTGAAAACTCTCCTTTCATTGAACCACATAATGAAATTCTAGAATTGATTCAAAACCTTGACCAAAGGACTGCGAGCTTAGAACTCAAATTGAGTCAAATCTGTGATGCACTAAATGAGGAAAGGGAGGGCTTTCAAAATGAAATGTTTATCACCCATAATGAAAATAGTATGCCTAGTATTACTCGTGCAATTGATATTGCATATGAACCTGTTTCAAATGATGGGACTAGAAATACTATGATTTTTAATAAGGAAATGCATTTCTATGATGATGATGATGATGAATATGATATGTTAGAAGAGCATGTGCATGCCGAAAATATGATGGAATCTTTTGGTTCGAGACGTTAGGCGTCTCTTCGTGAACCCTATGAATGATACTTCTTCTAACATTCATACATGTGATCTTAACTATGAGCTCGGTTTTGTGAAATTCTTCGGTGAATGTGAGCATGCTACACAACTTGTTTGTGACTTAAGAAAGGATGAATCTTCGTTGACACTAATGTTCTTTTGGATCATAATATTATTTTTGTGTCTCGATTCCCTGCCCATGTCACAATATGTTGCCTCCTCTGATGAATTTGACATGGAAATTGATGAATTATCCTGTGAAAATGAACATGATTTACCCTCTTTTGACTTTAGGAAAGTGTGTGATGGTGCAAATGATTTTATAAATGAAAACAACCTAGATGTACCTAACCTCTCTCCTGAGTCACAAATTGAAACTCTTCCACCAAACCTAGGTGTAGTTTGTCACAAAATTGCAAAACCAACTTTTCTGAAAATGCCTAACTTAGGCCTAGAGCTTTGTGCTTCCCAAGTCCTCTTGGACTATTTTGCATCAAAGTATAACACTCTTAAGGAGCCACAGTTGGAATGTGTATGTCTGCCTGTTATTAGTAAAACTCATTTTGAGTTAGACCTCTTGCATGATGTACCGTTAAAATTGCAAGATTTTGTTCTCACAAACACACCTGTTCACAAGTTTAGGTTTGGGGAAACTCATTCCCATTTTGAGTCTTACTTGCACTCTCATTTTATTTTTGTGTAAGGTTTGTTAATGTGTGTACATATTTTCTATTGGGTTGATCCTCAACTCTTTAGATTGTTAGTGTATGGTGAATTTTCTTTGTATATATCCAGTAGGACTTGTTAAAATTTTTCTTTTCTTGATTCGGTTGAGTCTTCTTGCACATATATTATGCTAATCCGATATGATCTCCGTTGAGAATATTGGATTCTAGCCTTGACGAATGAAGCTCAACCTTGCTCCCGCCGACATACCGGTAATCTCTTCCCTTTTATCTTATCAGCATAGTTCTCGTGGTACGTGACTGTTTAAATTTTTTCCTATCTGTGACACATTGAGGACAATGTTTGATTTAGGTTTGGGGGTGCATTTGCATTTAGAGTTTTTAGTCTTTTATTTTACCTTTTATTTTCAAAAAAAAAAAAAAAAAAAAAAAAATCAAAACTTTTTGCAAATAAAAACCTCCAACTTTTAGAGATTTTAGAGTCACTAGCATGCTTCTAGCTATGTTTACATAGAGAATCTGACCGAAATAACAGAACTTGGAAGTACCGGAGAACACAATCGGGTTCCTTAGTTGATTAGAGCGTTAAAGTTGGATTTAACCATACCGGAGAGCGAATTAGGTGTTGTTTAGATATTCGGTAGTAGAATTGTGATCACCCATAGTGGAGACTACCCATTTTACATCAAGTGAGGCACCAACCTTCAATTTTTTGCAACTTTCTAGAAAAGTCGTTAGAGTGTGTGTCACCTTACGTAAATTAGGGTAGGAATGGTGAGCTACCCAACTTCGCACCAATTTCAGCACTACTTTTGATCTCTTGAGTGCTAGTTTTTGTCAATCATGAGGGTGACGTCTAAAGATGAAAACTCCTTCTAAATACCGATTTGTAGTTAGCATCATTCTCTCTCTCAATCAAGCAAGACCCATAGAAACACATCATCGTCGACAAACGGTGCAAAGATCGAGAATATTGAAAGAAAAATTGACATAGTCCAAGGTTTTTGTGCAACAAAGAAAAGAAAATAGGATGAGAATTAATAAAATTTATAAAATCAAGACAATACAAGTTGTGGAAAAATTGAGTGATAAAGTCCTTTGTCCATGGAGTTAGTTGTGTCATTACTTGTATTTTATTTTCACTTTTGTAAATTAACTACCAAAAAAAAAAAAAAAAAAATCAAAATCAAAATCAAAAAAAAAAAAAAAAATATATATTGTAGTTTATTTTTGCTACCACCATGGTAAAGAAGAATTTAAAAAATAAAAATCCAAACAACAAGGAATTTGAGTAGAAAAGTTAAAAAATTGTCAAGTTTTGTGAAGTTTAGAAGTTCGTCATCAACATTTGAAGACCGAAGACCGAAGATTGAAGACGTTTCTATGGTTCTTATGAGAGAGTGATATTAATTGCCGATCGGGTGAGAAGTGAGTGAGTACTCCCACCCCTTGCTAATGGTTGATTTCCTTCCTTAGAGATCATCAGACAAAGATTCTTTTTGTCCACATTTCTGTGGAGTCTTCAGATTTTATTTCGGAAGGTTATCCTTCTTACCTACAACGTGTGCAGGATTTCTCTCTTTATTCCCGCCTGCACACATGAGAGACTAAAAAAGCGATCTTTTTGAGTGCAATTATCATAAAACCTTAATGGTGAGGCGAAGTTGAGACTTATGATCACAATCGAATCCGAATTCTTTCATATGGTATGGTTACTTCTCGCTCAAAGCACTTAAGGATGAGAAGGCGTTCTTTGGTAGTTCTAACTTCATGTTACTAGCATGCGAAACTCTATGTCCTCATAGCTTCTTGGATGCTTGAGACTCTTTTACACTCGAAGTTGGAGAAGGTTTTGTGGGTACACCTCTGGTAAACCCTCACGAGACTACAACTCGTCCACTAGGGACACCTAGGGGTTTAAAGGCTTAATGCATACGCTAAATGCATTCGAGAGACCTGCGACAGGGGTATAGTTAGGATTTCCTAATCTCTGTTTCACTTGAGGACAAGTAAAATTCAGGTTTGGGGGTATTTGATGAGTGCCAAATAGTGCATATTTATACATCTAATTATTGGCATTTTACTCATCTTTTGCGCTTAGAAATCAGATATTATCCCAGATTCTGTGTTTTCTTTGTTTTCAAGAATAAATATTTGTATTAATTAATTTTGAGTTTTTAGGTAATAAATAAAGTCCGGAGAAACTGAGGAGCTAAAGAGCGAAGAATTGGAGTCAAACATCTATGGAGCAGATAGCCAAAGCCCGCGCGCAAATCAGTTGCAACCCAACAAGGAAGACTTGGGCTAGAGCTACCCACGACCCGGATCCGAACCCGCTCATCCCGAGCCGTTGAGATCTTTATCTTCCACATCCAATGGTCGCTGCCTCCACGTGCATCATAGATCGCTGCTCCCGTGCAACACCAGATCAAGCCAAAACCGCTTACCTCCCTGAGCCGTTCAGATCTCCATCAGCTCCATCCGACGCTCGCTAGGCCATTCCCATCGACTCCCGCTGTTCATGCCTCACAGCAAATTGACCAACACCTTATACCCCCCATCGACAAACCCTATTCTCTTCATCTCCTTCTCTCACCTTCTTCTCTCCCGTCTCCATCAGAGCAGAGCTTTGCTCTTCCACAGACACCACCTCCACCTTCCCTGCCACAGCCACCTCTTCCATCACCACCTCACCAACAACCCTCCTGACACAGCGCCAACAACCACCCTCTCTAGCTTCACTTATCTCTCGCCTAGCCTCTCTCGAAACCCTAGAGGCTATGTAAGAGATAATTGAAACTAGGGTTTCGATCAATCAACCCCAGCATGGACTTCTGAGACGATTAGACAAGAAGGAAGCTCGAGTCAGAGTCTATAAGAGTATGGGTACTTTATTTTGCATTTAATTTCTGTTTTAAAAAAAGTAATTTAGGGTTTGGTTTGTTGAAGGTGTTGCATGTATAAATAGGGATGAATTGAGTGTGTAAAAGACACGCCTGGATTAGCCAGAGCAGTCACTTTAGGTTTAATTTGTTTCATTTGCTGTTTTATCATGTTTTAATTTAGTGTGTTAGGGTTTCAATGAAACCCTAACTCCATGTTGTGTTAAACTCTTTGAATGTTCTTGAAGGCTTAAATGTTATTAGATATGTTCAATTCTAACATCTCATCACTCTGCTCTCACTATACATGCCTTGTATGTATTGTAGTTGGACTAACATTGTAGTGAGAATGTTTCAGCTCATAGTTTCAATTATCAAATGCTAATTCCTTTGATTAGTTATACTTAATTAGATAACTAATGCTCTGGGTTAGTACCCTTAGCTGATGAATTGAGTTATCTCCAGGTGAAATCCTTTAGGTGATAGAGCTATTGATAAGATTGACACATTATCATCAACTGTCACATGAACAAGAAACTCAACTGAGTTGAGCACACAATAAGAGTTAGTGGTGGATTTGCGAGACCTAATATCCCCTCACTTTTTGCCTTAGCTTAGGTTCACACCATTTCAATTCAGCCGTATCGGCAAAACAAACATCTGTTGTCACTTGTTACCACTTGAAGTCAAGTTAGCATAGCCATAGATCATTGAAAGCACCCCTCGTCTCTGTGGATCGACCCGTACTTGCCGCGTCTCCAATAGACGCCGTGCACTTGCGGTTATCACCGTAGGCCATATAATTCATACACTTTCGAGGCCTACCATATGCCATTCTTGACACTTGCCAGTCTATTCGGTAATACCGCTATTATGGCTTGCGTTGCGCTATTATGGCTTCGCATTGCACCATTACGGCGGACCACAAACTTAGCCTGCAACTCTGTAACGCGTGATCATTGTGCGTCACTTGCAGTACCGTCACACATTGGCACATGCCAACACGCTCGCTGGTAGCTTTTTCTACCAAGGCGCGACCCAAATTGGCCACGCATGCCATTGGCACATGCCAACACGCTCGCTGGTAGCTTTTTCTACCAGGGCGCGACCCAAATTGGCCACGCATGTCATTGGCACATGCCAACACGCTCACTGGTAGCTTTTTCTACCAGGGCGCGCCCAAATTGGCCACGCATGCCATTGGCACATGCCAACACGCTCATTTGGTAGCTTTTTCTACCAGGGCGCGACCCAAATTGGCCACGCATGCCATTGGCACATGCCAACACGCTCGCTGGTAGCTTTTTCTACCAAGGCGCGACCCAAATTGGCCACGCATGCCATTGGCACATGCCAACACGCATCGCTGGTAGCTTTTTCTACCAGGGCGCGACCCAAATTGGCCACGCATGTCATTGGCACATTCCAACACGCTCGCTGGTAGCTTTTTCTACCAAGGCGCGACCCAAATTGGCCACGCATGCCATTGGCACATGCCAACACGCTCGCTGGTAGCTTTTTCTACCGGGCGCGGCCAAAATTGGCCACGCATGCCATTGGCACATGCCAACACGCTCGCTGGTAGCTTTTTCTACCGGGCGCCACCCAAGTTGGCCACGCATGCCATTGGCACATGCCAACACGCACCCCTGGTAGCTTTTCCTACCATGGCGCAACCCAAGTTGGCCACGCATGTCATTGGCACATGCCAACACGCATCGCTGGTAGCTCCTCTTACCAGGCCACAACCCTAATGGCCAAACACGCCATTGGCACTTGCCACACACGTCACTAGCAGGCATTGCCACTTACACTCAACGTACAACCTACCACCAAGGCATTCCACACATGCCATTGGCACATGCCACACACGCCACTAGCAGCTCTGGCATTGCCACTTGCACTCAAGATGCAACCCGCAACAAAGGCGTTCCGCACATGCCAATGGCACATGCCACACGCGCCACTTGCACTCAAGGTGCAACCAACACTCGAGATATCAACACAAACTGTGGGATGCTTTCCGGGGGTTTTGGTTTGGCGGTCGCGACTTGCAGCGTACACTACGCTCACATTAAGAAAGCGTGAAAAGGAATAAAGCGGTCAAATAAATGAGGAAATAATGGTGAAAATGTTTTCACCCACAAACACCATGCGGTTACCACCTCCTCCCATTATTTCACCCTTTACTCTCTTCCTTCATGAGTCCAGGGTACGTTTCAATCTCGACTTGTATAAATAGTTCTTACCTATTTCCACCAGACAACAAGTCTCGGTCGGGAGAAAATACAATACTCTCAGAAAAGGCAACTTTGCAAGCTATCCAAAAAAGCTTTCATCTCTTGCAAGCTTCCTAAGCTTTCACTTTCTGATACAAGTCGAGACACTACTCTCCCAGAATTATTCTGGCCTCACACCTTTCTTTGCTTCCCTCCCCAAATCAACCCTTCTCCTCCACTTTGTGACCGAAGCAAGTCTGGAACGGCCATTTCTTGGTTTAGGCCGGACTTGTACGGATTGATCTCTCGAATCTATAAAGTGCTCACGTGCAGCACATTTGTTTAGGGTTTAAACCAGTTTCTCACTCACCTACCGAATTTACCGAAATCGGCGGAAACGATTTTCACCTATAAACAATTGGCGACCACGGCGGGAGGATTGATCTATCGGCTACAATGTCAGACTATCGATCTCGTTCTTCGACCCGAGATGTCAAGATGGTAGGGAAGGCGACTCAATCCGACTCAACCGCCAGAAAACCCGGTTACCGGTTGTAAAAACTACACCTGAAAACTGGGGACTCGCTGAAGATGCTACCGCGATTGGGGACTTGCGACTCAATCCGACTCAAGCTGCCCAGACAACCTGTTACCGGTTGTTAAAACTACACCGAAAAGCGGGGACTCGGCTTGAATATGCTACCGGCGATTGGGGACTTCTTTGGCGATGCTACCAACGAAGCCGCCTCTTACATGGAGAGGGGCGTGTTCGAAAAAAACCTCGGAGTGAGTAAATTTAGGCCAGGGCAAGATATACGATCGTTTTTAGGTTCTTAATAAAACCGTCATACTCTGCGTCTTGTGCCTATTGCTAGCACACACTTTCACAAAAGAAATATTCCTTTCACAAAACATAATCGAGTTATATTATCAAAACCATTCATCCGAGGAAAAAAAAAAATCCAATATCCTCAAAAGCTACCATTGTCTATCAAAACCAGTCGAACTTTGAACCGGACATCCCGGTATGTTTTTCAAAAAAAAAAAAAAAAAAAAAAAAAAGAAGAACCTAAATGAGAGTTTAACGAGAGAAACATTCAAGGAAAATCATCCAACGAAGTTTGCTCTTCTTGGAGAAAGTCAACTTTGCATCTTCAGAGACGCTCTCTTCATAGTTAACATCTTGGAAATCTTTTCGAGTTCTACCTCTGTCGTGCAATCTCCTCTGCGAGAAAGGCTTTCGATTCTTTGCATCTTTCGACTTCGGATTTCAGCAAGGCCTTCGACAAACCACGAAGCGTTGAACTCCTTTCTACACATACGTCGCGATGGTGCTCCCGGTCGGCAATAACGTCTTCGAAACGGTGTGGCCGGTCACCTCACGCATGTCCTCAATGGAAGATAAAGCCTCTTCCACACGCTTAACCAGCGTAAATCGACTAGTGATCTTCTTGGTTGTGGCCATATGTCCATGCTTCTCCCAGTTACGGTGTACAACGCCTCATACTTAGCCAGCACGCTGAAACCGCCAACTAGCACATGACCTAGATAAGGAACCAAGTACGGGGGATCAAAAATGGCTCCTGCGACCGGCCTCACGACGCGCAAAGGGTCTTCTTCCATGTCTATGGCAGCAACCATCAGAGAATCATCCACCGTTTGAACCACATCTGTGCCCGGCAATTGGCTAACTCCCATCTCCAAGTCACCGGCGGTGGTCGCCAAAGGCAAGTTTTCGTGTGACTCCACCCCAGAATCGTCCTCCGAACCGGATTCCTCCTGCGAACTTGAGTTAGACATTTTTCAAAAGAAGAAACGGAAGAAGAAAGAAAAAAAAGCGCGAAACTCACCGAACCACTTCCCAAAAAAGAACCGGTCTTTGCCCGGAGGAATCACTCTCACTTGTCGAACTTTCTTCTTTCTATGACTCATCACCGCTATGAGGAGGCTCGGTCTTGCCGGAATTCTTGAAGAAATTGCCGTCTCTGGCAGCGTGCAAGGGCAGCGAAAACATTAACGCTACCGAAGCCCTGGAAAAAACAAGACGCATGTTTTTCGGCGAGAAATTCACGTGTGTTGAGACAAACCAACAAGGAGGCGACACGTACCTGGTTATTGGAAGAACTGAAAGACACGAGAGAAGCGGGAGGATCTTGTGAAACCGCCCAGAACCCGCCTGCACGATTCTTCGTCCTCTGTTCCTTTGCAGGGACTTTCCGAGTTGCCGAGGCAACTTTCGCTGGGATCTCTCAACATCGGATACTTCTTCAAAACTGCTGGGGAAGGTTTACAACGAACATTCTCCACCACGATTTTTACAAAATCTTGGATCATAATAAACTCATCGCGCGGAACTCATTATAGCCAAAAAAGTCGAAGTCACTCTTCCGTTTGAAAAAGGGAAGGCGGATACCCGGCTCAAAGGCACGGCATTGAGGGCGGCATGCAATGAATCTTTAGGAACCACCGGTGGTAAGCAAGAGGTACCCCTTGATCGAAACCCATGTAACGAGCGGCGCGGTCAATATTGTAAGCATCTATTCGGAAAGACCCCATGAATAAAGACGGCATATAGCCGGACATGCAGCTTTGAATAAACAAGTTTTCACCAACACTCAAGTTGCCGTCAGAAGACAAAGACATGTTCGGAGCAGAAGCAAAGGTGTCAATTTGAGTCACCGACCTATGGACCGGCTCCCATGGGCGAAAACTGATTCCATGCGACTTATCGAGAAGACTAACCAAGCTCACGCCAACTCTTGGACCTTTGTTCACCCATCGAAGAATTCGAGAGCCGCCCCAACTCGCGGGAATCGAAGGCATCGGTTTCGAGCATACTTCTCAAAGTGCTCCCATAGCCGGACTTGCGAGAAAAGCAACGTGCACATATGAATCCACTTTCATGAAACCATTCGAAACTCGCATGTTCGCAACTAGGTGATCCGGATGCACATACGGGAACCGAGGAATAGCTTGCCAATGGGAAGAACTTCACCTTTTGCTAACTTCACAGCAATCACTAGCAACTACGGTCTTATTTCCTTCTTGCAGAACCGTCATCAAAAATGTCTCTAGACAACCGAGAGAGCCAAAATGCTGCAACATGAAGATCACTTGCTTCGTTTAGGTTCCGGCTCGTCCGGAAACCATTGAGATATCCACCATCTATAAAAGCACCTTTCATCCTATTTAGGACGAGAATCCTTCGACTTCGCGGTGGAGTCTTTCCGAGCGTAATCTCCCAACTTAGCGGCAAGGTCTTCCCGCATCTTTTCCTCACCTTGAGACAATCGGATATTAAGATTCCGATTTAGGAAGATTGACAAGAGAGACACACTATCCAAAGAGAAAGTTATTTCACCCCATCTACATATGATCGTATGGGTTTCCGAACACCATCCGGAGATGAAAGCAACCAAGCTTGGGGATATCCTTCCTAATCGGAGATTTCTTGAAGCTTTGTGACATCAATAATCTGCGCTCGAGTCAAGTTGGTATTTATGTGCTCCCCACTCACCATGAACTCAACCCATCTATCAAAAGAACGCAATGGGCTTTGACACATCCACGAAATCAATGTTGGAAGAAGAGTATACCCCTTTATGAAGAAGAACCGTATGATGTTCTCTGGGCGAACCGAACGTGTTCTCTTTTCATCTTCACCACCGGTTAACAAAATTGGCACGAAACCTGGGTGATTCTTCCGAGAAGGGGCGAGGGGTCTAGCAAAGAATTCATCATCCGTGTTTGGTTTGGAACTATGAACATCCTTCGATGAGGCGAAATTTTGTTCAGATAACATCTTGTCGGATTTCTTCATAACAGTTTAGTAACGAGATATCTGCACACGAAGAAAGACGAAATTATCTCCCTGACACATAATCGCACCCAACAAAAGAAGAAAAAAAAGAGGGGAGAGGGTGTATTCTCTACGGGTTCAAAAGCGCACACATGAGTATTTTTTCTTGAGGTTCAAAATTATACTTGATATTTTATACGGGCTCAAGTGCGTCTGCAGTATCCTTCTTCGGGTTCAAAATTATATATGGAGCATTTTTCTACGGGTTCAAAACGCACGGCGGTATTTCCTTGGGACCGAAATTCATATATGCAATATTTCCTATGGGTGCGAAGTCATATGAAGCACATATACGGTATTCTTCTTCGGGATTCATATACGGTATTCTCTACGGGTTCAAAAGCGCACGCTTGATATTTTCCTCGGGGTTCAAAATTATATACGCAATATTTTATATGGGCTCAAGTGCGTCAAAGTATCCTTCTTCGGGTTCAATATTATATATGGAACACTTTCCTACGGAGTTCGAATAATATATCGGTATTTCCCTTGGGTGCATATATACAATATTTTCTACAAGAAGCACGCCAAGAAATTATATGTGCAATATCATTGCAAGGATTATAAAGAAAACGCCTACTCTTAGGGTTTGCACCTACATGAAAAGGCAAACAAGGGAAATCTTGGAAGACACCGGAATTTGGTTTTTCTTTGTAACTCTGCCGCTAGTAGGAAAGGATGAAAGGAATAAGGTGCAAGATGAGAGAAAGGGGTTTTATATATATGGGCATGAAGATTCCTAAATAGGGAAGGATTTCCCTTTACCAAAAATCGTGCGGGCTCACAAGGACGCCCAACTTCCCAATGCCGCCCAAGTTGCACCGGTCCCACCAATTGCGCCCAACTTCCCAATGCCGCCCAAGTTGCACCGATCCCACCAATTGCGCCAACTTCCCAATGACCGCCCAAGCCACGCCAGCAAGCACGCACAACTTCCCCACCTTGCGCTGGTCCCACCAGCTAGCACGCTCAGTTTCCCAACTCACGCCAACTTCCCAATGACCGCCCAAGCCACGCCAGCAAGCACGCACAGCTTCCCCACCTTGCGCCGATCCCACCAGCTAGCACGCTCAGTTTCCCAACTCACGCCAACTTCCCAATGACCGCCTAAGTCGCGCCAGCAAGCACGCACAGCTTCCCCACCTTATGCCGGTCCCACCAGCTAGCACGCTCAGTTTCCCAACTCGCAACAACTTCTCAATGCCGCCCAGCTTCCTGTCTCTCACGACGCTAACTTCCCAATTGTGCCAGCCTCCCGATTTGCGCAAAGCTGCCGAGAGGTAAGGATTCCAAATCCTATTTATAAAAAGGTCAGACGAGCCTCCTCAATTCTCTTTACAGTTTGTTGTTGATAGTTTGTCACCATCTTATGCTTACCTCGCAACAAAGCTCCTGTTCCGAGCTAAGCATGGGACGTAATGTTGATGGTGGTTTTTAAACAAGGGGTAAAATCGTAAAACCCCAAATAACCTAATGTCACCAGTGACACATTTATTAGTACATTTAATGCATGTAGTCAGTAATAAATAGGGGGTATTTTTTCAAATTAGGGTTACAACGAACAAAACCCTAATTCCCCTCCGTGCCAATGGCAAATCATGCCAGCCATACCAAACGCGCCGAAGCATGCCAACCATGCTAGCCGCACCTCCGTGCCAATGGCAAATCATGCCGACCACACCTAGCCCAAGCTAGCCGCACCTCTATGCCAATGGCAAATCATGCCCGACCATACCAAACGCGCCGAAGCATGCCAACCATGCTAGCCGCACCTCTATGCCAATGGCAAATCATGCCCGACCATACCAAACGCGCCGAAGCATGCCAACCATGCTAGCCGCACCTCCGTGCCAATGGAAAATCATGCCGACCACACCTAGCCCAAGCTAGTCGCACCTCTATGCCAATGGCAAATCATGCCAGCCATACCAAACGCGCCGAAGCATGCCAACCATGCTAGATGCACCTCTATGCCAATGGCAAATCATGCCATCCATACCAAACGCGCCGAAGCATGCCAACCATGCTAGTCGCACCTCCGTGCCAATGGCAAATCATGCCAGCCACACTTATCCCAAGCTAGCCGCACCTCTATGCCAATGGAAAATCATGCCAACCATACCAAACGCGCCAAGGCATGCCAACCATGCTAGCCGCACCTCCGTGCCAATGGCAAATCATGCCAGCCACACCTAGCCCAAGCTAGCCGCACCTGTATGCCAATGGCAAATCATGCCAGCCATACCAAACACGCCAAAGCATGCCAACCATGCTAGCCGCACCTCCGTGCCAATGGCAAATCATGCCAGCCACACTTAGCCCGAGCTAGCCGCGCCATGCCAAACACACTCTGCCTTGGCCCTAGCTACGCTGGCCACGCCACGCCAAGCCAAACACCCTTACCTTGGCCCTAGCCGCGCCATGCCAAAGTAGCTCCCGCACCTAGGCTTGCAAACCATGCAACCTAGGCCAAATTGGCCACGTACGCATGCCATTGGCACATGCCAACACGCTCATTTGGTAGCTTTTTCTACCAAGGCGCGACCCAAATTGGCCACGCATGCCATTGGCACATGCCAACACTCTCATTGGTAGCTTTTTCTACCGGGCGCAGCCCAAATTGGCCACGCATGCCATTGGCACATGCCAACACGCTCTTGGTATCTTTTTCTACCAGGCGCAACCCAAGTTGGCCACGCATGCCATTGGCACATGCCAACACGCACCATTTGGTAGATTTTCCTACCGGGCGCAACCCAAGTTGGCCGCACATGCCAACACGCATCGCTGGTAGCTTTTCTTACCAGGCCACGACCCTAACGCCAAACACGCCATTGGCACTTGCCACACACGTCACTAGCGAGGCATTGCCACTTACACTCAACGTACAACCTACCACCAAGGCATTCCACACATGCCATTGGCACATGCCACACACGCCACTAGCGGCTACGGCATTGCCACTTGCACTCAAGATGCAACCCGCAACAAAGGCGTTCATGCCGCACATGCCACACGCGCCACTTGCACTCAAGGTGCAACCAACACTCGAGATATCAACACAAAGGGGGGGATGCTTTCCAAGGTTTTGGTTTGGTGGTCACAGCTTGCAGCGTACACTACGCTCACATTAAGAAAGCGTGAAAAGGAATAAAGCGGTCAAATAAATGTGGAAATAATGGTGAAAACGTTTTCACCCATAAACACCATGCGGTTACCACCTCCTCCCATTATTTCACCCTTTACTCTCTTCCTTCATGAGGCCGAGGTACGTTTCAATCTCGACTTGTATAAATAGGTCTTACCTATTTCCACCAGGACAACAAGTCTCGGTCGGAGAAAAATACAATACTCTCGGAAAAGGCAACTTTGCAAGCTATCCAAAAAGCTTTCATCTCTTGCAAGCTTCCTAAGCTTTCACTTTACGATACAAGTCGAGACACTACTCTCCCGCAGTATTCGGCCTCACACCTTTCTTTGCTACCCTCCCCATATCAACCCTTCTCCTCCACTTTGTGACCGAACCAAGTCTGGAATGGCCATTTCTTGGTTTAGGCCGAACTTGTACAGATTGATCTCTCGAATCTATAAAGTGCTCACGTGCAGCACATTTGTTTAGGGTTTAAACCAGTTTCTCACTCACCTACCGAATTTACCGAAATCGGCGGAAACGATTTTCACCTATAAACACCTTCCTAATTAAAGGTCTTATTGCGCCACCCCTCATCATTGCGACAAAATCGCAGGACGTCTTTATATTTTCATGTAATGACTCATTGATCTTGCCTTATCATGTCTTTAGTATTGTTGCCTCTGCAGGATAATTTTATTGCGACAATATGATAGGCCTGAATTTTCTTGCGAAAATAAAGCCCCATGACATTGCCGTCTTGCGACGAAATCGCAGGACGTCTTTACACTTTCATGTAAAAACCCATTGATCTCGTCTTATCCTCGCGTTAGTATTATTGCCTCTTCAGGATCATCGCACAAATATGAAAAGCCTCAATTTTCTTGCGAAAATTGAGCCCCATGACATTTGCGTCTTTAGACACTTATCAGCTCCCTAATGGAGGGTGCCGCCCTTATCATCTCCCTGGTTGCCCATTCAAGGAGGCGTACATCGGCCATACAAGACTAGCTCCTCCCATCCGGTCTTAACAACAATCCCTTATACCTATAGGGCTTATGGTTACGAGACTGCACCCTAAGTGGAGTTTTCTTCGGGCCGAGTGCAGCATGTGCCAAGACTTGCCAAGAATGGCCGAGACACTTCAAATGCCCCAGGCACTCTTGGCTCAACCATGTACCTCGGCGCCTTGGTCATACACTGACTCCTTGGAAGAGACCCTCGGTCGTCCAACCAGGGTATAACCTTATATAGTTGGAAATCCAATGTATCTCTCCCGGATGGGCTTTATTGACCCCAAATCTCCATGACTCAGGTTCCAGGGGCGGTGTAACCTTTTCCGTAGGATCATAATATCGCGACATCAATACTTCGCGAGATCAATAAACATCCGCATTGCGAAGGTGTCGCAGAAGAGTAATATAAATAACGCAATGAATGACGACAACCAAAACACGAGAAAGATGTGAAGACCCAGCGAGATTTAGGAGAGTGGCGAGATTATATATTTGTACACTTGCGATATCTCGCAAGTCATTCCCGAAAAAAAAGGACAGACTTAGTTGTTATCCATTGTATAATACCCTATATATAAAGAGCCGAACAAACTGTTGTTAGGGAGGATTCTTTTCAGAGTGTTAGACAAGTCATTAGGAGAGAGAAAGTTGGAGGTGATTGTAATTTCTTTAACTCTTTTCTATTTTATCTTGTGAATCTTCAAGGAAATAATCAATAAAATCATTGTTATTCATCTTAAAAATGTCTTAGTTGTGTGGAATATTGTGAGGGGTGTAGTGTAGGATTTCCTGCAACTACATATTGGCGCTAGAAACAGGGATTGATTGAAGATAAGAGATTGGGTATTGTCAATAAATTGTAAAAATAAAGAGTATGATGGATAAATTGAAGAAAACTAGAATCAAAGAGAATAATGAAGAATCGGAATGTAATATGATTACAAAGTCAATGGTTAATGAATTTCATGAAAGTATCAAAGGGAGAATACATAAAAGAGATTTTGAAGGAAAGAAAATTATAACAGCAGAGAAGGTGTTACCCTTGAAAGAATGGGAAAAACAGAGAATTATATTCACAACAACGGGGATGTCAGGAGAGAATTTAAATCACACATCTCCACTAGTGATTACGATAAGTGCCAGTAAAGAAGAAGGAAAATTAACAAAAACAATGGAAGAATGGGCAATAAATAGAACTTTAGTGGATACGGGAGTTCAGTGAATATAATGTTTTATCATGCATATAAAAAATTGGGGTACAAAGATGAAGAAATGACTTCCGCAACATATCATATCTATGGTTTCGGCAAATCGATAACAAAGCCTAAAGGGGAGATAAAAATACGAATTTTGTTGGGAGAAATTGAAACAAATGTGACGTTATGCGTAGTGGATATGGAATCACCATATAACATGATGTTGGGAAGGCCATGGATACACGCAATAAAATCTGTAGCATTAACATTTCATCAATGTGTCAAATTTCCTATGCCGAGTGGAATTGGCGAAATCAGAGGAGATACTGATAAAGGAAGAATGTATCATCAAATCGAAGTAAAACATTATGAAGAACAGGTGAAGAGGCGAAAATATCGCAAGAAGATGGCAAAAGCAGCAAAAAAGGAAGAAGAATTTAGAACTTACATGATAAGAGCGGAAGAAGGAAAAGGAATATGTGGTGAAGAGAGTGATCTCGCAAAGGAAGTAAAAGGACCAACGCCCATGGGAGAACCGAAGGCTAGCTACATTGCGGCGGAACCAACAAAGGAAGTGAATATTGGAACTGAAGAAGAACCCAAGATGTTAAAAATTGGGACTAAAATGGAGGCAGATGAAGAAAGAAAGACTATTGATTTGTTGCGAGATTATAAAGATATTTTCGCATAGGATATGGATGAGATGCCTGGAATAGATCCATCTGTAGCATGTCATAAATTAGAGATTGATAAAAATGCAAGACCATTCAAGCAAAAAATTAGAAAAATTACAACAGCATATCATCCTCAAATAGAAGAAGAGTTACAGAAGATGCTTGATGCCGGCATTATTAGACAAGCAAAATACCCCGAATGGATAACGAATATGGTCGTAGTTCCAAATAAGAAAAAAGGAATAAGAATTTGCATAGATTTTACCGATCTAAACAAAGCTTGTCCAAAAGATAGTTTTCCCTTGCCAGATATTAATGAGATGGTTGAATCGGCGGCAGGAAATGAAAGGATATCCTCCCTTGATGGATATAAGGGATACAATCAAATTCCTCTCATTTGAAGAAGACCAAGAGCATCTTTGTCTTTTTCGCTCCAAGAGGATTATCTTGTTACACAAAAATGTCATTTGGTCTGCGAAATGCGGTTGCAACGTATCAAAGGATGGTGGAGAAAGTGTTCGAACAATGGATACATAAAACACTAGAGGTATACGTGGATGACATGTTAATAAAAAGCAAACATGTGCGAGATTTGAAGGAAATTTTCGAACAAATGAGACATTTCAACATCAAAGTAAATCCAGAAAAATGTACCTTTGGAGTGGCATCAGGAAAAAATTTAGGATACATTGTGTCAAAAGAAGGAATACAAATTGATCCGGAGAAGGTACAAGCAATTCGCGACATGCCGACACCAGCAACAACGAAAGATGTGCAAAAGTTAAATGGACTATTAGCTTCGCTAGGAAGATTCATCTCACGATCATCTGATAAGTGCAAATATTTTTTCAACATACTTAAAAAGGGAACGAAATTTAGGTGGACGGATGAATGTGAAAAGGCATTGCAAGGAATAAAAAAACATCTAATGGATATATCAATATTACAAAAAGCAGAATAAGGGGAGGAATTACTAATTTACCTCGCGACAACCTCGCATGCACTAAGCGCAGTATTATTGCGAATGGACACAGGGGTGGAAAAACCAATTTATTACATCAGCAAAACATTCAATGCCGCAGAGAAAAATTATTCAAAAATTGAAAAATTAATTTTGGCATTAGTTTACGCAACGTTTAAACTTCGCATCTACTTGAAGCACACACGGTAAAGGTAATGACAAAAGTACCAATTGAGTCAGTAATGAAAAATTCAAAAAGGTCAGGAAGGGTTGAAAGATGGAATGCTCAAGTAAGTCATTGCAAACTCAAATATGAAGTATATCCTCACCCAAATCACAAGTTGTTGCAGACTTTTTAGCAGAATTTCCATTGGAAGAGGATGAAGCAGTGGAAGAAATGATGGATATAGAAGAAGAACATGGGAATCCAAGGGATTTATTAAGCCGAGCCAAACGGATGGGAAATATTGGTAGATGGATCGTCAAATGGAGAAGGTAACGGAATTGGGATCATTATAATTTCGCCGTAGGAAATAAAATGGCTTTCTCTTTTAGATTGGAATTCGCATCTACCAACAATGAAACAGAGTATGAAGCTATAGTGCATGCTTTGCGATTTGCAATAGAAATGAAGTTGGAGAATGTAAGAGTTACCAGTGATTCTCAGTTAGCTATTCGCTAGATAAAAGAAGAGTATACTACAAATGAAGCATCCTTGAAAAAATACAAAAAGCTTGTTGAAGAATTGACAGCGAAGATACCAAAAATAAAGTGGAGACACATATCAAGAAAAGACAATAGACTCGCAGACGCTTTTGCTTTTATATCAAGTATGATGACAGATCCATCTGCGAGATGCATAAAAATACAGACACTTCAATCACCATCAATCAACAAAGAGGAAGAGGAAGAAGCAGAAGTAATGCTCATAGAAGATGAAACACAAAGACCCCATTGCGAGGATTGGAGGATAGAACTTCATGCTTATCTAATGAAAGGAGAAACACCAAGAAATAGATTAGAGATGCACAAATTAAAAATCCGTGCAACAAATTATGAATTAAGAGACGGGGTATTGTACCGAAGATCCTTTAATGGACCCTCGCTTAGATGTTTAACACGAAAGTAAGGAGAAGCAGTGTTAAAAATGTTACACGGTGGGGATGCTGGCAATCATAGTGGCGGAAGATCTTTAGCACATAAGGCGAAAATGCAAGGCTATTATTGGCCATATATGCATGAAGATGCGAAACAAATATCAAGACGTTGCGAAGATTGTCAAAGACACGGAAAGAAAATACATGCACCAGGTGCACCGTTAACCTCTTCAACAAGTGTATGGCCTTTTAGAAAGTGGGGATTAGACATTGTAGGACCATTTTTACCAGGTACAGGGCAAAGGAGATATACGATTGTAAAACTCTGATTATTTCACAAAGTGGGCGAAGTAAAGCGGTACAACACATTCGCGATAAAGATATTTTTACTTTCATATTCAAAAACATAATATGCAGATTTGGAATTCCAGCCACGGTTGGTATCGACAATGGGAAGCATTTTGAGGACAAAATATAGAATTCTTTGCTTAATGCATTTCAAATAAAATGTGGGAAATCAACTCCTTTATACCCATGAGGCCAATGGATGACGAAGCAACAAATAAAACAATCGATATATTGAAGAAAAAATTAGAAGGGCATAATAAGGCATGGTGTGAGCAAGTGCATAATGTAGTATGGGCTTATAATACAACAAGGCGAAGCTACGGGGATGTCACCGTTTTGTCTAACCTATGGTGTTGAAGCTGTACTTCCGACAGAAGTTATTATTCCAACAACAAAGAGAGAAGCTTGGGAGAAAAATCTTAGTGCGGGTAACATTTTGGTTAAATTAGATGAATTAGAAGAAAAAAAGAGAAAGAGCACTACAACATATGGAGAATTATCAGCGAAGATTGGCCAGAGAATATAACAAACGTGTCAAAACACGCGAGTTTCAACCAGGTGATATGGTATTGCGAGAAACACCAATATATCAGCGAGAAAGTGGTGGCAAGTTGGCGAAAAAATGGGATGGACCTTATATTATCAAGGAGATAGTTGGAACAGGGGCATATAGATTAATGGATCCTGAGGGCAAAGATGTGGGCCATAGATTGGGTAAACCATGGAATAGATTATATCTCAAGAAATATTACCCATAGAAGATGGAAAGGAAAGAATAAGTTCTGAAATGTTAAATGAATGAAATGAAATGAATTCATATGAAATGTTCTGCTGACGAGTTATTGTGAAATTACGAAAGAATGTGCGAATATCTCGCAAATGAATTAACAAGAGATAACCAAAAATGAATGATTGAACGAATTGACAGAAATGAATGAGTGAGTGAATGGGACGAACCTTTATGGCGTACACCCTATTTCGCGAATGATATTTCGTAAGAGTCAAATGTAAGACCTAAAGTGCGTCATATAAGGGGGTATCTCTTGACATGGCTCAGGGAAAAGGTTACTTGCCCCTGGAACACGAGTCATGAAAATTTGGGGCCCATGAAAGCCTATCAGGGGAGATACCTTGGATTTCCAACTATATATATAAGGTTATACGGGTTGGACGACCGAGGGTCTCTTCCAAGGAGTCGAGTGTATGACCAAGGCGCCGAGGTACACGGTTGAGCCAAGAGTTCCGGGGCATTTGAAGTGTCTCGGCCATTCTTGGCAAGTCTTGGCACATCTTTTCGGCCGAAGAAAACTCCACTTAGGGTGCGGTCTCGTAACCATAAACCCTATAGGTATAAGGGATAAGAGGCTGCAAAAACAAGCTAGTTGTTGTTAAGACCGGATGGGAGGAGCTAGTCTTGTATGGCCGATGTACGCCTCCTTGAATGGGCAACCGGGGGGAGATGATAAGGCGGCACCCTCCATTAGGGAGCCGATAAGTGTCAAAAGACGCAAATGTCATGAGGCTCTATTTTCTCAAGGAAATTTAGGCTTGTCATATTTGTGCGATGATCCCGCATAGGCAATAATACTAACGCGAGGGTAAGGCAGAGATCAATGGGTCTTTACATGCAAGTGTAAAGGCGTCCTGCGATTTCGTCGCAAGACGGCAATGTCATGGGGCTTTATGTTCGCAAGAACATTTAGGCTTGTCATATTATGCATAAACGAAATATCTGCAGAGGCAAAAATACTAAAGAAATGATAAGACAAGATCAATGGGTCATTACATGAAAGTGTAAGGGCGTCCTGCGATTTTTTCGCAAGACGTCCTTTGTCATGGGACTTTATGTTCGCAAGAATATTTAGGCCTGTCATATTGATGCAAACTGAGGGGTGGCAAAATAAGACCTTTAACTAGGAAGGCAAAATAAGACCACACAAAAACAATGATAAGGCAAGATCAATGGGTCATTACATGAAAATGTAAAGACGTCCTGCGATCTTGTCGCAATAGTGATTTCAACATAAATGAAGATAATGGAATAGCAATTATTAAATACAAAAAATTATACTTATTGAAAGAAAGAAGAGTAATCTGTGACGATTACATACATCAAAAAAGATGATTGAAGTACATAAAGAAGCAACAAAGTACAAGAAGAAAGATTACAAGAGAAAATCATTTCTCAAATAGTAGCTTTTTCACCGAGAAGGAGATCTTTGGGTTTTCTTCACAACTTTATCTATATTTTAAGCTAACTAATATATTTCGGCAGATCCTTTTTCACCTACATCTTCATTCGCGACATCATCATTGACAGTTTTATTGGGTGAGATAGTCTCTTCATTTTCGAATTCATCGCCACTATTATAATCATAATCGCTATCAGGAGGATTAGGAACTTCATCATCACTTACTTCCAGAGGTTCGACAGATACAGGATCAAGAGATTTAGATAGTAAAACATCATTCACAAGAACTTGGCTTTAAGATGAAATTGACGAAGGAGTGCTTTCTGCTGATTTTTACTTTCTATATCTTTCTGATCACGCATATAGTCGAATCTTCTTTTCCTTACTGTCGAGAACGCACAAGGGAAGCGACGAGTATTCCATTCTCTTTGTGAATTTTTGAGTAGTCGGATTTCAAAGCGGTAATGGAGGAGTGGAGATTTTCTCAGACTCTGCAAAACAAAGAATAAAAGGAATTATACAAACAAAAAATATGAAGGCTTGATAAAGGAAGAATAGATGAGGCAGTCAACTTCTATGACTACCTTCCTTCTGCGAGGTAAGATGTTGGATTAAAGCCGAACAACTATTCTCTAAATGATCCATGGCATTGTCAAAATTATCTCCAATTAAACCTTTCAGACGTGATCGCAAACTTTTTCGTTGGAAACAAGTAAGGCATTTTCTTTTCAAGGGAAGAGTTGGACTTTTCTAATTTGGAACATTGATCCTTGAATTGGTTTGCCTTTACACTTAAGATTATTCTACCTGAATAAGTTTATCCTTCTCGTGATAACTTCTTCAAGTTGATTTCTCGGCGAGCAAAGAGATTGTTCTTGCTCTTTACATAATTTTTGACAAACATCGGATTGTTGCGAGTAAATCGCCACCTTGTTTAACGAGTTCGCTTTTCTTGAGAAAGAGTTCCATTCTCATACGAGAAAGTTTCCAACTCCAAATTAGCTTTAGTCAAAGAGTAAGAGAGGCGAGATAATTCATTACTTAATGAGTCTTGTTTCTGAGCTAAATCAGCATTTTCTTTAGAAAGATTATCTATTTGATCAATAGAATATGTATGAAGATTATCTAATTGGTTATATTGCTCCATCCAAGCATCTCTATCAACTCGAACTTCTTCAACTGATAGATTCCAACCGATATATCTCCATTTTCTTTTTCGGTTTAAAGCTTGAAGGGCGAACAAGGGCTTGAGGTTCAATATAAAAAAAAATGGACAATACTGAGAGGCAAGAGTATACCTTTTAATTCTCCATTCTTCTTGCGAAGATTATCACGATCCAAATGAAATATTTTGAAGTTTTGATTCTCAAGTTGGAGAATATTATATTTTGCGATCATAGCTTGGAGATCATTATTCAAAATGTTAATTTCTTGCTCCAAGGATGTTTTGCGAAATTCTATCGGGGCCAAGGTGTTTGCTCAAAATCTCGCAAATATCGGATTTGATAGGGTCGTGAAGTCTTCTTAGCATCGTTCACAATATCGATAGGACTTTGAAGGCCACATCTATTCCTTCTAAATTTTCTTTAGTAAGAGGGATTTGCTCGAAAAGGAAGTATCGGTGATAGAAGAAGGAAGAGATGAGTCATCTTTTGTTAAAGGAATATCACGAGAAGAAGAAATCTCATGAGGGTTAATGACTTGGAGAAATGGTAGAGGCATTAACAATGGAAGAAGAAATAGGCTCATTCACAATGGGACTGTTATGAGGGAGTTGATCTATGAGAAATTCAGGCATAGAAGTGTTATCTTTGACAACATTTGCGCAGGAAGAAACAGTAGGAATATCTTGCGAAGATTTCGCAGTAGGGGTTGTAAGTTTGAATATAGGAAAGGTAACAGAAGGCGCAACAGGTTTAAAATGGCGAGGCTTCTTGGGGGACCTATCAACATTTTTGTCATCCTGCGAATTACAAGATAAATAAGAAACAGAGGCAACAATATTGTTATTAGAAGAATAAATGTTTCTTAAATACCTTGTTACTCGCAGGCTTTCTTTTAGAGGCAGTGGATTTCGGTTGCGAACCCAGGGAGATATTAGGGTTCACAACGGTGAATTTGGTGCTAGATTTGTTCTTGCTAAAACAAAAATGGCAGAGAGTCATTAAAAAAGAAGAACAGATATCGAATAAAACAACTTCAATAAGAGAGATCAATCACAAAATGATCAAATTCAGCAAAACTAACAAACCTTGATGCCATAGAAACATGCTTGAAAAATAGTAGCAGGAAAAACGATGAAAAAAACGATGAAAAAAAGCAATGAAAAAGTTGCGGACGATGAAGAAGACGAAGTAAAAGAAAAGAAATGCTTTCACAAGGAATCCTCCTTTAAAAAGACGAGAAAAGAGTAACCGGATAACATTAAATGTGCCGGTAAAAATGGAAATTTTAGATACGTGTAAACAGTCATTCCTAAATTCACGGAATCTTGTCGGCAGAAAATTGATAGAAAACAAACGATTGCGGCATTTCAAAATATTGGTTCTCATGACATTCTCTCCTTCGTAGAGAAGACATGAGAAGAGGCAAGATGTAGGATCAGAATATCGTGACATCAATACTTCCCGAGATCAATAAACAACCGCATTGCGAAGGTGTCGCAGAAGAGTAATATAAATGACGCAATGAATGACGACAACCAAAACACGAGAAAGATGTGAAGACCCAGCGAGATTTAGGAGAGTGGCGAGATTATATATTTGTACACTTGCGATATCTCGCAAGTCATTCCAAAAAATAAAGGATAGCTTAATTGTCATCCATTGTATACTACCCTATATAAAGAGCCGAACGAGAACTGTTGTAGGGAGGATTCTTTTTCAGAGTGTTAGACAAGTCATTAGGAGAGAGAAAGTTGGAGGTGATTGTAATTTCTTTAACTCTTTTCTATTTTATCTTGTGAATCTTCAAGGAAATAATCAATAAAATCATTGTTATTCATCTTAAAAATGTCTTAGTTGTGTGGAATATTGTGAGGGGTGTAGTGTAGGATTTCCTGCAACTACATTTTCCCTGAGCCATGTCAAGAGATACCCCCTTATATGACGCACTTTAGGTCTTACATTAGCCTCTTGCGAAATATCATTCGCGAACTAGGGTGTACGCCATAAAGGTTCGTCCCCTTCGTATATACCATTGATTTTTGATTATTTCTTCTCATTATCTTTGCGAAATTATCGCATAGTCTTGCTTTGTTTACAGTGATCTTGCTTTAATAACTAGATTTTCATATATTCTGTTTCGCGAGACTTTCGCGTACTCCTTCTTCGATCGTCATATTCTTTGTACTTTCGACATGTCTTTTTCATTCAAAATATTTTTTTTTTACACAAATCTAAAATCAATTATTCATTTCTTACACTTCTTACTTCTGTTGCTCTCTGCTTCTTCATTTCTTTCACGAATTCGCATACCGTTATATCTATCAATTTCTCTTCTTTGTTGCATATCAGTTCTCCTTTGTACTCTTTCATATTCTTCATTGATATTACCATTGTTGCAATTTTGTTCTCGCTTTCTTTCTCGATTATCATGATTATTCTGGCAAATTGCTTCTTCCAATTCCTGTTCTTCCACTTTTGTTCTTAATATTTCCCTCTCGCAGGCTAGACGTGCTTGTTCAGCATAACAAAACACATAAGTAGTTTCAACAAATACATAAGTTCAAGTCATAAAGTAAAATAAACATAAGTTCAATTATACGGTAACATCTCCTCACTCAAGACCACCATCTCGACCTCGACCTCCTCTTTACCTCCCCGACCGGAAACTTTTCGGCTTTTCTTAGGAGGAGGACCACGAGTATCACCGCTCTCTGGGGAACCACCATCTTCTCTGGTACCTTGTTCATCATGATGTTGGCTACTTGGCCCTGTTCACCACGTTGTTGTGCTCGGCTACGTGTTTTCCGGGTCCTCTTACCTTCCTTGGCCTCAAACAAACATCTTCTTTGCATTGGGATTTTCAATGTGCGTGCAATAATCAGCAGACCGCGTTGCTTGCGAGATCAATCACTTCCCCTTTGTCAGCCGAGCAACAAAAAGCCTTGACAAAAAGCTTCATTCGTTCCCTCTATATATATTAAAAAAACAATTATAATGAACTGACGTATATTTGTATGTAAATGAATAACACAATTACACAAATAAATACTCACCACTAGTTTAAGAATGGTAGTATCATCTCTACCGTCAGCTTGAGAAGCGAGATGTGGATGCTCTGGTTGGTCCTCCTACCCGTAGCCTGATCGATCCGTATTACCCTACCATGGGAGAAGCCTTCGTACCATTGATAGTAATCCGTTGTTGCCTCGTAACCTTCATCCACATGCACCCAAAATGTGATGTCTACGAGGCTAGAATGTCTATTATTCCAATGCTTGGCATCAGTTGCAGGTTCATAAACCAATTTTATGTCATCCTTGTCGGCCTCACATTTGTTCAACTTGTGCTTGAACGGAGGTACATAGTCTTCATCGGGTGAATCTTGAACAAACCCAAGTTGACGTATGATTCTCATAGGATTGTACATTGAAAAACCGTTAGGGTGAAACAAAGGGCCATGGTAATACACGACATCTTCCATTGCGCCAACTCTAGCATCCTTGTAAGGAGTAAAGATTACCTCTTCCGCCGTGATGTTGTCAAGTTTTTTACGCATTTCTATCAAGGCATCAGTTTGTTCCCTATCCTAAGAACCGGAGTACAACCAACGGGTTCCTGTTGGACTACCTGGGCTCCATTTTGGGTTGATTTTCACATCTTCATTGTTTTTGAACAGTGACGGGAAATGATCATAAATCCAAACCTACAACAACCAAAGTTAAAATTTTTTAAACAATCAAATAAACATAAAAATATATCAAAGGAAAAAAACATACTAAAAAAGACAACTTTCATCAATCCCAATACCTGGATTAGAGCCAAATTCCCATTAATTTGATAAGTTCGTTCGCGAGATCCCTGGGAAAGCTGACCATTCAGATGTGCAACTATGGCAGTCCCCAAGAGTACTTGTTCACATCTTCTAAGGGTCCAAAAGTCAAGAAGGTTGGCGCGACCCTGTTACCTTTCTTTGTTAGGAAATACAACCAACGCAAGGACGTACAAGAAATAGCAGCCGCCGCATAACGACATTCAATATCAGAGAGACCTCCTTTTTTTTTTCCTTCTCTTCGGTACCAGCAAACATCTGCCTAATGTCCACAAGTTTGAACTCTTTCTTCGGGTACTTAGTTCCCGGCACGAAAAACCCATCAGTCTTCTCTTTATCCTAGCCAAACAAGTTCTTGGTCCATGTATAAATTTCATCCCAACTAGGCCTTCTCTTGAAATTCTCTTGGTTGATTTACCTTCGACTGCACCCTAATATCTGTTATGCATCATCGGAGTCAATTCCATCTCGCCAAAAGGAAGTTGGAATGTGTCGACTTCAGCGTAATACCTTTCACGAGAAACTAGATACATGCAACCTTGTCATACGCAATCACGAGTTCACAACGGCATTGTACAAACCGGAGTTTTCAACATATTCTCTAACTCTTGCACATTCACCTGTTAGCGGCCACAACTCCATTTTCTTAAAAGAAGATTGGTGCCTGAAAATACGTGCGGCATTCTTATGATCCTGCAAAAAATAAACAAATAAATATTAGAAAACATATTAGAAAAGTAATATCAACCATCGAATCAAATAGCAAGCAAAGTTAGGATTCTTACGATTGTCTCATAGATGGTATGAGCCCACGATCCAGAATATCCAAATAGAACTTTGCCCCCATCTCTAGGTTCTCCTCTTGGTTTACCACTTCAAAGAGGCTCCAACATCAAATGAGGCGCGGAACGTGTCTCATCGCTGGGTGCAATATCAGTTCCATCCTTCTTAACCCTCTTTACCGGCTTCGGCTTTGCATTCTGTTCTTCAGCTTCTACATCTTGTTTACCATCATCCTCTTCATCATCATTACCAGCAACATCATCCCCTTCATCCTCTTCCTCCTCATGACCACCATTATTACCTCCATCCCTTCCTGCTCATCATCATCACCATTACCATCATCAGAATCATCACCACTAACATTATCTTCATCATCATTGTCACTCTCTACTTCCTCTTCACCTCGTACGTGAGGATCTTCTTGTATCTCCTCTTCTTGGATTTCTTCTTCTTCACCACTACTGCTAGCGGAAATAACAGGAGAGTCTGATTCTGATGAATCCGACAACTCATTACCTTTGTCTCTTGGTTCGGTGATAGAAAATGATACCTCACTCGGCTTCTTACCGCATAATGGACCGGCAAGTAAGTATTTATCATGGCGTGGAGCTTTGGAAGGTGGAGTTATCGTCATTGGAACCTTACCTTTGGTTTTGCATTTGGTTTCGAAAGAAAAAAACAAAAAAAACCCAATAATATGGTTATCAGAAAAAGAGTCGGCAATCCGATAATCTAAAACACAAACGACCCTTGTATATAATGTGACGACTCAAAGTTATATGATGATGACCCTGTCAAATAATAAAGGGTCGTCAAAAAGACAATAACGATCCTACGATTTGTGTTGACGACTATAGGGCATATACTTAAGTGACGACTCAAGGGGAAATGAGATGACGACACTATCAATTTTCGGAACAGAGGGTTGTTCGAGTTCCATCTAGAGTCGTTAAGAAATAAATAAGGGTCGGCAAACAAGAGTCGTCATCTGCAACATAAAAGATTAACGACTCTATTCTAGGGCAAAAAATGTCGAAGTAGCAGAATAAGGGTCGTCATCTTCAACCTAATACACTAACGATTTTTCATAAAATAAGCATGCAAATGAAAAGTCGTTAGGGGTATCCACTACGATACTAACGACCCTTTAACCGAAACCGCTAAATTTCGGTTACTGGACTCAATTTCACAATCAAAACACAACAAAAAAACGCATAGAAGGTGGGTTTAACTTCACATACCTTCTGATTGGACCCATATCTTCTTTGGGTTTCGATTTTTGGGTTTTGGAGTTAAATCCCTCGATAACCTTTCCTTTGACGGCGTCGAGGAGATTGGGGATTTGAAGTGCTTTGCGAGCGATGTTTGAAGAAGAAGTTAATCGTCGATTATCTTCTAACATCGACGATGAAACGATGAATCGGTCGAAGAAATAAAATCGTTTGGGGGTCGTTAATGGTGGTGGTGGAGAGGAAGAGGAGAGGAAGATGAAAAGAAAAAAAAAAGAGAAAATGATTTTCTCTTTTGGTTTAGTTTAGGGTATATGAATTGGGGGCCTAATTATGATTTCAAATTAGTGTTAACTGATTTTTAAGATTTGTGTTTAGTAGAGGGTAAAACAGTCTTTTCAATATCGGATTAATACGCCCCTCAAAAAAAATTGGGGTGGAAATAAAATATTATGGCCCCCAATTAAGTGAGATCAGTCTTGTTTGGGGTGTCGAGGATGAGCTGAAAAAGCTTAAAGACACATTGGAGCTGATCGCCGCTAAAACATCTGATGCAGAGAGGAAGCAGTTAAATGATGCTGAAGTTTCACTTTGGTTAAAAAGGCTTAAGGGAGCTGCTTACGATGCTGATGATGTTCTAGATGAATATTCTTATGAAGCTATGCGTCGATCCGAAAAGAACAGTAAGGTAAAAGATTTCTTTTCATCTTCCAACCAAGTTATATTTCGTTTTAAAATTGCTCACAAAATCAAAGCTATCAATAAACAGTTCAACCATATTGCATCTGATATGAAAAGGTTTAATTTTGAATCGTGTAGCTATGGGACTAATCGATATGATGACCAAACTATTGAGAAACGTAAACGCCTGACTGCTTCATTCTTTGGAGAAGATTTAAAATTTGTAGGAAGAGAGCATGATAAGTCAGAGATAGTAAAGATGTTAACTTCATCTATATCATCATCTTCTGTAAATTCTAATCAACAAGAAAATGTCTCTGTCATATCCATTGTGGGTATGGGGGGGCTGGGAAAGACAACTTTGGCTCAGTCCATATACAAGTCAGTAGGAGAACACTTCAAAAAGACAATATGGGTTTGTGTCTCTGATGAGTTCGATGTTTACAACATCTTACTAAACATTATGGAGTCGATTACTAGTTCTAAATGCCCTGAATTTTCAAACATTAATGTATTGGTAGACAAAGTTAAAGAAGAACTGGAAAATGAACTTTATTTGTTGGTACTTGATGATCTGTGGAATGAAGATTTCATGGAATGGAATAAACTTAAGAGTGTCCTAGATGTCGGCGCTGTTGGCAGCAAAATTATTGTCACAACACGTAAACAACTAGTTGCATCTGTGGTGCGAGGTACATTTCCTCCGTACAACCTCGACGTGTTATCAGAAGCTGAGTGTTGGTCAATTATCAAGAAGAAAGCTTTTTCTCCAGGTGGAGCATCTGAGACTGCAAACATGAAAAGTATAGGGAAGCAGATAGCTAAAAAATGTGGAGGTTTGCCGCTCGCAGCAACCTTTTTAGGTGGTCTTATGCACTCACAAAATGATGAAAGTCATTGGTTGTCTATCAGAGACAACAAAACTTTAGAAACCCCAAAAAATCAAGGAAGTGGAGTCATACTCATACCAATATTGAAATTGAGCTATGATAATCTTCCCTCCCATTTGAAACAGTGTTTCTCATATTGTTGTTTATTTCCCAAAAATTGGGTGTTTAATAAAGAAACACTGATTCGACTGTGGATGGCTGAAGGATTCCTTCATCCACCTTGTGGAGGTAATCAGAACTCACTCGAAGATATTGGTAATGATTATTTTCTTAGTTTGTTGTCTAACTCTTTCTTTCAAGATGTGGAAAAAGATGACCTAGGTGACATTCAAGCGTTCAAAATGCATGATTTAGTGCATGATCTTGCACGAAGTGTAGTTGGCAGTCATGAAGTCAGGATTTCGAATGTAAGTGAAATGCAAAATGATGCATCTCAAATTCGTCGTCTGCAGTTAATAATAGAAGGAGAAGCATCACCAACAGTTTCTAATGTCTTTATCAATGCAAAACAATTGCGAACAGTATTTTACGAGGGTGGGTGCTTTTCTTTTTGGAAGCCACGTGGTAACAAGCGTTTACGTGTAATATATCCACTTGGTTATGGTGGTCACTGGTATCTAGCTTATAGGTTTAACTTTGATCCCGCTAGTCTGGAGACTCTATCTTTCCCTTTATATACACTTGAGGTACCTTGACCTCCAGTTTTCTAAAATTGAAGAGGTCAATACTGCGTCCATAAGTCGACTCTACAACTTGCAGACTCTCAACCTTGTTAGTGTAAGAAATGTTCACATGGTTCTCAGCAGAATTGGTTCTTTGAAAAAGTTACGACATTTGGATCTTTCTCGTTCGGATGTCGAAGTGTTACCGGAGGCTATATCTAGGCTCACCAATTTGCAGACTTTAAATACTTCTTCTACGAGAATCACAGACTTGCCCAAAAATATCGTGCATCTCCAAAACCTACAGACCATTAATATTTCAGATACAAAAATCATAGAATTACCCGATTCAATAACTGGCATCTATAATTTAAAGAGGTTGGAATTCAAGAAGTGCTCGGAGTTAAAAAGAATGCCTCGCAAGTTTGGAACTTTGACACAATTATTGCCGGAGCCTTAGACTAGCAACCACCGAAAATCAGAGTCAGCCAAGGCTGGAAATTTTATCGAGCCTTCCAAAGAATTACGTTGCAGGATCCCAAAAGATATTAAGAATTGGGTGGAACTGAGATATCTGAGATACTTTGGCGAGACTAGAGGTATAGAAATGCTAAGTCGCCTGGAGGTATTAGATTCTTACTATGTTAGGAAACAAGACGACAACATGGGCACCGGTATTAATGACCATAGGGGGATCGAAGAATTAGCAAACTTAAATTCCCTCTGCAAGTTAGAAATACTCCTCCGTCTCTAAAAAGATAGGCAAGTTTGGTTTCACAAAAATTAAGAAAACCAATCATTATAGCCACTTTTTCATGTTTTTTCCTAATCTATCCTTAGTCCCCACTCATTTGTTATAAGAGAGATGGGAGAGAGAAGTGGTCCCCTTTAATATTAAGAGAGAAAAGGGAGAGAGAAGTGGTCCCTCTATGGGTATATTAGTAAAATCATAACATTTGACTTTCCACATATGGAAACAAGCCTATTTTTTTGACATACCCAAATAAGGAAACTTGCCTATCTTTTAGAGACGGAGGGAGTAAGACATTCAAAGTAGACGCCGAGAGGGCAAAGTTAAAAGACAAGGAAAACATTCGAGAATTGGGTCTTTATTGGGAACAATGGGAAGAAGAAGAAGAATTAAGTTCTAATAATTCTGTAATGGTGTTAGATAGTCTCCAACCTCACTCTAATTTAAAAGAACTGAAAATACATGGATTCTCTGGTAGAAAGCTTCCGAAGCGGATGGATTCATCTTCTTGTCTTCCAAATTTAGTGAAACTAAAGTTATCAAATCACAGTAGATGTGAGAAACTTCCTGCACTAGGTATGCTCCCATGTCTTAAGGTTCTTGTGCTGATAGGAATGAATTCCGTCAGTTTTTTGGGCACAGAGTTCAATTACCAAGATATTAGAGATTATACGATTAAGCGGAAGCGGGTATCGGTTCATACCTAGAACTTGAGCTCCGATTTCTTAAACAAGGAACAGCAGCAGCAACAACAACGATTAGCAGGTACTACAATCACCAATGATGAGCACAAGCTTGTTTCACAGGCTAAGAACTTGAAACCTTTACTTACTAATGGTAACTCCCTTTAGGGTTAGAGTTACCACTTTTCTTATGGTAAACTTATGTGTGATATTGGTGGAATCACGTAACCCTTTACACATATGCTAGAGATGTTTATATAGGTTCCAAACCCTAAGGAATATGGAACCCTACCGGGCTTGCCACATACAATATGGGCGACCATATTCGGATCCAACCCGAATATCTAACATCTCCCACTCGCACATAGTGTATGTGGATTGTACCAGAAGAAAGAAAAGTTCATATTAGTAAATAGCCCGTATGCATCGAGGTACTGCATTTTGGGAGCTCCATACTAGCAGCTCAATATGAGTCAGCATAGAGACATCAACCTTTAAAAAAAAAAATGTTTGTATCTCGTAGTATCCTAGGTCCATCAAAAATCTCATTGGTCTAGACTACTCTAATCCCTCGTAGAGCTAGTCTAACCCTCATGCTAGCTTACTGTAAATACATTCACACTTGTGTTGCAACTCCAGCAATGCAACTCAAGTTGTCGACTGTGAATATAAACATTTATGAGTTTGATGACCTTCCTCTCGCACTATTTCCATGAAGTTTCAGAATCAACTACTTTCCCAGATATGTACCCTTTAAGCCGGATCATCCATGGCTACAGGACACATACTAAAGTAGCAATCATCGAATCTTTACTTAATAACAAAGTCAAAAGTCGTAAGGTTACCTGTGTATAATCTAATTATCATACGGACTCACATGGTGAGAAAAGCGGGGAACAATTTTCGCACCTCCGTGGTGGTCGCAAGCACGCATAATATAAAATGCGCTAGAGTGGAGTTTTACTTGTCTACACAAGTATATGTCACAAACTCTAACACTCTACAAATCTTGACTTAGTCGCAACTCTTGCGCCTAATCCGAAATTTCTAATCGCTCGCTTTCAACAAGCGTCGTGAAAGAGATTTCTTATTTGGCTATCCTTTAAGGTATGATGAGCAGTGAGGTACATTCATCATCGATCTTCACTATATAGATCTCATCTTGGTATTGCCAAGGCGATTCATCATCTCATCTTTGCTCGCTCTCCTTAGCGCCAAAAGGTGATTGCTTATGTGAGTAAGCCGGTCCATACCCGGGTGACATATTAATCAATTTTTGACATAATGCATTCTCTATGCACCAATGTCAGCGTGTATATCCATGCCCATAAGTAAATAATCAATCATAACAATGAACCATTATCAAATTGTATTGATTATTAATAAATATCCATAAAACATATGCATCTACGATCATCATGTCTTAGAAAAAGAATAAATAAATAAAGAGACATCCATTACCACCTACGTAAACCTAATGCCCTAACATGAGACATGAAAACATCTCTTGGTATAGGTTTAGTAAGGGGATCAACTATCATCAATTGCAGAGGCATGTACTCCAAAACTATTTCTTTCTTCGCAAGAGCAAACTCTAATAAAACAACACCTCCTATCAATGTGCTTAGTCTTTCCATGGTACTTTGGGTCTTTTGCATAAGCAATCATTGATGTGCTATCGATGTGAATTTTCACCGCATCGATAGCGTGAGTGACAAATTCAAAACTTTCAAAGAACCTCCTTAACCAATTAGATTCTTGTACTGCTGACTTGACAAGCTACAAACTCGAATTCCATAGATGACATAGCGACAATTGATTGTTTCTTACTACTCCATGTGATGGCCCCGCCATTTAGCAAGAAAGCATACCCTGATGTGCATTTTTGCTCTCCCATTTCGCCATTCCAGTTAGCATCACAATAACCACTGAGACGTAGATATGAACCCTTGTAGCATAGCATGAGGCCGCTCGTCCCTTTGAGATACCTTAGTATCCTCTTGACCGCTTGCCAGTGCTCAAAACCAGGATTCGACTGGTACCGACTAACTAATCCAATAGCATAGCATATGTCAGGCCGAGTACACATCATAGCATACATCAGGCTCCCAATTGCGTTGGAATAGGGTACCCGCGACATCCTGTCTTTCTCTTCGGGGTATTAGGGCACATCTCAAGGCTTAAGTTAAAGACCTTTAGCAATGGGGTGTGTCTATGGGCTTGCAATCTTTCATGTGAAATCGCTCAAGAACCCTTTTAATGTACGTCTCTTGTGACATACCCAAAAGTCTCTTTGAACGATCTCTAAGGATCTTAATCCCGAGCACATAACTTGCTTCTCCCATGTCCTTCATCTCAAAAGTTGAGGAAAACCACTCTTTTGTGGCGACAACAATTTCCATGTTACTTCCGGCTATAAGGATATCATCAACATATAAGGACAGGATAAGGAAACCTTTATCGGACCGTTTAACGTACACACAATGGTCTTCCTCTATCATCGTAAACCCATTGGAAACAATGGCTCGATCAAATTTTAAATACCATTGTCTAGATGATTGTTTTAGGACATAAATAGATTTTGGAGCTTGCAAACTTTGCGCTCTTGACCTTTAATCACGAAGCCTCTCGGTTTGCTCCATGTAAATTTTCTCATCTAGTTCTCCATTGAGAAATGCGGTCTTAACATCCATTTGATGAAGTTCCAAATCCATATGTGCGACAATAGCTAGCATAAGGCGTATCGAGGCAATTCTCACCACTGGGGAGAAAGTTTCCTCGTAGTCAACACCCTCCTATTGGGTGTAGCCTTTTGCCATAAGGCGAGCCCTACATCTAAACCTTCCGCATTGCGTTTGACTTTGAAAACCCATTTGTTTCCAATAGCCTTGCGCCCTTCTGGGAGGTCAACGTATTGCCACACACCATTAATCCTCATTGATTCTATCTCTTCTTTCGATGCAATAATCCATTTTTTCCTTTTAGGAGATGACATAGCCTCTTTGTAATTCTTAGGCTCTGCGTCATCATGTGAGCAAACCATGAAACTTTCCCCCTCAATCTGAAAACGACGACGAGGGACTTTTCCACGTTCACTTCTCCGAGATTGGGGTTCCTGATTCGATGGAGCCAATCCATTATCAGGTGAAACACTCCCACTTTCCCTAGGAGAACGAGGAATTTCTTCTCTATTCTCAACTAGACGAATTGGTGTGTCTTCCATTGACTCTTCCACCTCAAAGAGGCTAAGATCTCCCCTACCTCGTTCCTTCTAGGAAAGTCCTGTTCAAGGAAATCTGCATCACGTGACTCAATCTCAGTTACACTTCTATCAAGATGCTCACCAATGAACACATGGCCTTTTGAGTGATCAGAATATCTGATAAAGATACACTTTTTCGCTCGAGGGCCCAACTTCCCATACCGATGAGAACTATTGTGTACATAAGCAGCTGAACCCCATGGTCGCAAATTACCCAATTCGGGTTTTCTCAGGTCCATAATTCATATGGGGTGGAAGGTACGAGACTTCGAAGGCACACGATTAAGGACATAGGCGAGAGTCGAGAACGCATCTCCCCAAAAAGAAATAGGAAGATGAGCCCGGGCCATCATTGACCTAACCATGTCTAACAAAGTACGATTCCTTCTCTCTTGCTACACCATTTTGTTGCGGTGTACCAGAATAGTCAATTGTCTCGGGATCCCTTTTTCCTCACAATACCCTTTGATAGGTCGGAGATAGATACTGCGGCCATGGTCGGTTCCGAGAGCCTTAATGCTCTTATTTAGTTGATTTTCCACTTCGCATACATAGCGTCTAAAGCGGTCCAATGCTTCGACTTGTGGGATATCAAGTAAATATGACCATATCGCGTAAAGTCATCTATGAAAGTGATGAAATAAGAGGCTCCATGTCTTGCCTTAACGTTCATTGGGCCACATATATCGGAAGGAATTAATTGCAAGGGCTCGGGAGGCCCTTTTGGCTGTCCCAAACGGTTTTCTAATGGCTTTCCCGCAAGACAATGTTCGCAGTAGGCAAGGAGACTTTAGCGATGGGTCCTAAAAGACCTTCTCTAGCTAGCCTAATCATCCTTTCTTGCCCTATATGACTTAATCTAGCATGCCAAATCATGAGAATCATTATTAACATCCGAGGAAGACGTAACTAATGAAATAGATTTATTAGCATCATAAGAACTAGAATTGTCAATATCCAAAACCATAAAACCATCCGACATAAAACCAAACCCATAAAACTCAGTTGCCAAGCAAATCTTAACAGCATTACCCTCAACAAGAAAACTAAAGCCTAGACGCAACATACTATTAACTGAAACTAAATTTCGTCGAATATCTGGAGCATAAAGTACATCATGAAGGATTATCGTGCGCCCTTATCGCAGATTTAGCATATAGGTACCGATGCCAAGTACTTCTATGCTAGTTGTGTTCCCCATATAAACTCTCATGCTCCCAGCAGGAACTCGACGATAATCTAGGAACCCTTCTCGGTCCCTCGCTACATGGTCGGTTGCTCCGAATCTACAACCCACAAATGAGGAGAATGAGCAACTAATGCTTGACTAGAAACAAAATATTCATAGCGAGGAATAGGCTCGAAATTACCTTCTTTGGCTCGGTGCATTCACGAGCAAAGTGTCCTTTCTTATCACGGTTAAAGCATTTCATCTCGCTTTGTCTTTATTACCAAAGACGCTTGCCTCTTTTGCGCTTAGGAGCGTTGGTAGTGGACGACCCAGATCCATCACGAGGATTCTTACCCGAAGAACCCTTACCCCTCTTACGCTTAGACCCATTGGTCTTATGCGAAATGTATTCAAGCGAAAGCAACTAATCGGTCTTAGGCGCTTCCAAGCGCTCGACTTCTAGTTCTACACGATGAGAAATATCCTCAAAAGTGCGGACATTATCATTATGTGTCATGTTTTGCTTCATCTTCTCCCAAGAGTTAGGTAACGAACGAATAACAGCTTGTACATGTTGTTCATCTGTCAAGTGATGACCTGCAGCCTCAAGTTCGTGTATCATTGACGACATTGTCCTCAAATGTTGCTTCATTGTAACATTCGGCTTCTTTTGACAAGTGTCAAACTTCATAGTTAAAGCGCGCAACTTAGCCACAGAGGAAACTCCAAATTTCTGCCTGACTTCCTCTAGCATGTCATGAGCAAACTGGTGGTTCTCAAACTCTCCAATGAGATCATTGTGCATTGAGCTCAGGATCATATGACGAGCACTGCGATCCTTCTTAATCCATTCCTGGTAAGCCTCGAGGTTGCGATGGTGTTGAACCGTCATACCCTCCTCAGGCCTAGGCATCACATGCTCAGTTATTTCCTACAGCCCATCATCATTCAAGAGAAAAACGATCTTTCGGCGCCAAATGTTATAGTTGTCGCCATCAAGTTTTTCACCCTTGTTCAAATCAGCAATGATGTTCTTGGAAGCCATTTAGTCTAACATAGCATGTGAAAAATAAGAAAAGGATATTAAACTTATGGCACTATACACATTCAAAAATAACTTTGCAACATTAATCTAAATAAATAGCAAAACAACATTACAAGTCGCAAGATCGAAAAATCGTTAAACTCCTAATCATCTCTCGCGCCACAAGTAATGTTTTCTACATATATTTAATATATGCGCAAGTTAATGGTTTTTTGGAATTAAACAAACTCAACCAAAAAACCTCCCACTCAATTGTTTTAACATGTTATTCAATCAATAATAATAATTCAATCAAACATGTTATCAAACCAAGATGATTATCTAATCAATCAACATGTTATCTTGACATACAATTCAGTAAGATATGAATTCAATCCAGCACCATACATGTTGTATATTAAATATATTAGACAATCACAACATAAACCATTCACATGTTATCATGGATAAAGCAATTAACCATATAATTTCAAAGAAACTCTATCATGTGAATCTATTAGGTTCTGAAAATAGTTTTATTGAATTCGGAGCGTCGAAAAACCTTAGGGTACCAAAATTGGAGTTGATATGACAACCACAACATAGAGAAAAATGAAAAACAAATAACCAGAGCCGAACCACGGGCTGAACCGCCGGTCTGGACCGCGAGTTGACCCACTGTTCTGGACCGCGAGCCTCCCCACTGAACCGAACCGCGAGCCGACCCACCGGTCCGAACCGCGAGATGAATCGCCGATCCTGGACCGAGTTGACTCGCCGATTTTGGACATTGTTGACTCGTCGATTTCTTACTGTGTTGACTCGCCGATTTAACTCGGTTACTGTTCATCGTCTTCTCCAAATTTCAGCAGCGTACAGACGCGCGTGACCAACTTTGGGAGACCATATCTCACTCATACGAGCTCCGATTCAAGCAAATAATATGTCAAAAGAAAGCTCTCAGAGAGCACTATCTATCTACATTAATTTTAATTAACATGGATCGACATATATACATCAAAACAATCATCAAACCACTGCTCACAAACATGATATAAAACTAGGGTTTTTGCAATATCTTTCAAACCGCATGTTCAAACGATACAAAACTTTCCAGGAGATCATTTGAATCAATAATGAACATACCCAATTAAATATTTCACAATAAAATACCCTTATCAAGATCCGAAATACTTATACATCCATTATTGGTTTTTAACCCAAAAAACAACAAGAACCCTAATTAGGATACTATCATGTTATCAACAACTTTCAAGCATACAAAGCATGTTATATCAAGCACGAAAACGCAGCAAACCTGGCTCTGATACCAATATTAGATATTATACGATTAAGCGGAAGCGGGTATCGGTTCATACCTAGAACTTGATCTCCGATTTCTTAAACAAGGAACAGCAGCAGCAACAACAACGATCCAACACGACGATTAGCAGGTACTACAATCACCAATGATGAGCACAAGCTTGTTTCACAGGCTAAGAACTTGAAACCTTTACTTACTAATGGTAACTCCCTTTAGGGTTAGAGTTACCACTTTTCTTATGGTAAACTTATGTGTAATATTGGTGGAATCACGTAACCCTTTACACATATGCTAGAGATGTTTATATAGGTTCCAAACCCTAAGGAATATGGAACCCTACCGGGCTTGCCACATACAATATGGGCGACCATATTCGGATCCAACCCGAATATCTAACACAAGAAGAAGAAGAAGGTAAAGATTTAGCAAAGACTACCGCAATAACAACATCATCATTTCCTTCGCTCATTGAGTTGAGAATTGAATATATGAGAAATTTAGAAAGATGGGTTACCCCTCCACCACTTTACAACTCCTTTCCTGTTCTTTAGAGCCTATTTATAACTTGGTGTCGAAGGTTGACATCTATATTAGATTTACAGTTATGGACTTCTTTCCGGAAGTTGAGTATCTGCAGATGCAATAGATTGGAGGAGTCAATATCGTACGATCTAAAAAAATCCCTCACCTTTCTCGAAGAACTATATCTTGATGATTTCCTGAGTAATGATAGGAATAATTTGGTGAAGGAGATGAACTAAATTAGCTTGCGCTGCTCCAGTTCATCAGCAAGTCCTATATTCACTGCAACTACCAACAGGTCATTCTCTCTCTATCGTATTTTTATTATTTTAGTTTCAACATCATGCTGGGAGTCAGGGAGTGGCTATAAATTCTTCATTATTTTGAAATTTTTTTACGATTCAACGGGAACTCAAGCAGACCTACTTGCAATCGAGGAGGGAGAAAATGGCAGACAGAGTGAATGTATTAAGGTTAGGGGTGAGTGTAGGATCTAAATTGTCTGTAAAATACATTATGTATTTTTGTTTACCGGCTGCGTATTTATCTCTGACCTGATTGGCATATGTCAAAGAGGCAGTGATTGGGGTGTTTTTGTGTAATGGCGCAGAATGCAAGTAACATCACAAGTTCTAAATATTGAACCATTTACTGTCTTTATCACGAAGCTTTTGGTTAGTTTTCCAGTCCCTCTACTTCTTGAACTGAATTAACTGTCGTTGAATATGAGACAATGTCCTTGACCGTTAAATTGCCGAGTAGAGTAACCTTTAATCGTTTTTCCTGTATACTATTTGTCTCTTTTTCTTTTTCAATTACCATCTTCTGTGGAGAAACAAATGGAAAAGATAATGAGGAAGTTCTTATGGGGCAGTGCAAATCAAAAGGCTAAGAAAGGTTGGGTTGGATAGAAGAAAATGAATTTGCCAAAAGAAGGTGGAGGTGTTGGCAATAAGAAATTAGACTTATGAACAAGTCTTTACAGGCTAAATGGATCTGGAGATATGGCAAAGAAGAGAAGGCACTTTGAAGGAAAATTGTGAATGATAAATTTGGAGGCAATGGAAAGGCATTTTTACATAATACTTCTAATAGAGCTGTTAGAAAAAGTTTATGGTTGGGCATTCTGAAAAGTAGAAGTATTGTCGAGCAGAATTCAACTATTCATGTAGGTAGTGGTGATAGGATTTTTTTGTGGAAAGATACATGGTTAAATGGTCATGCTCCAATGGTGTTATTTCCTAGTTTGTACAAGCTCGGTAGATACAGGATGCTACTATCCAAGAGATGTAGGTTATGAATACAGGATTGAGCTGGAATTTTGCTTTCTGTAGAGCTTTGAAAGATATAGAATTAGAGGATATTGCACATTTTATTAAATATGATTTCTGCTTTCAACATAGGGAATGCAGGAGATCAAAGAGTTTGGACGAATGGCACTAAAGCTTTTTCAGTTGCAGAATGCTACAAAAATTTGGAAGATGAAGGTTTGATTCTATTTCCTCATAAGTGTGTCTGGAACCCAAAAATTCCTCAGAATATGCTCTTTTTTCTTGGTCTTTATGCTACACTGTTGCTCCTACAATGAACACTTATAGAAACACCATTATGGTTAATGGTTGTTTATTATGCAAAAAGGCTCCACAATTTAATCAACAAATTTTCTTACATTGTGAGGTTTCTAGAGAAGTTTGAAACTACTTTCTGGGGTTGTTATGAATTACAATGGGTTTTTCAGGAGTATGTTATACTATATGGGAATGGAGAAAAAGAAAAGCTCAAACTTTCAATATTAGAAGAAGAATATGGGACAAAGTATACCATTTGCTATATGGTGGGCCTTTGTGGTTAGAAAAGAATGCTAGGCATTTTAATGGTAAATACAAATTGTAGAGAAAATTAAGGAATCATTCAAGCTTTTCATCTTCAATTGGTGCACAAGAATTAGTATTTTTAAGGGTATTTCTTTGAGTTCAGTTTTGTATAACTCGGGAAGCTCTTATGTATTAGTCTGGTTTTGGTGTTTTACGTATTTTTTCAAAGATCTCTACTACAACTTAGTTGCTTTTGTTTTACTTTTTCCCAGTTCAGTTACCTTCTTGGTGATTGACTGGTTTTTAATAAACTCCGCCCTTTTTGAGTCAAAAAAAAAAAAAGGGTTCCACCTATTTGCCACCCTCACATTTCCTATTTGCCACTCCCATTTGAATTCTAAAGTAATTCTAATTTCAGTTCTACTTTTTCCTATTTACTACTTACAAAAGTCAAATTAAATTTGACTATAACTATCACTCCTCTAATTTGTTTTTTTCTCCATTAATCTCTGGTTTCACTAAAAACCCATTAAAACAGTAGTAACCCTAGGTTAGAATTTTGTTTAATTATTAGGGAAGATTCTACAACTGATAATCTAGGGGAAAATATCGAAACCTTAGATGAATCAAAGGTCCAACAAAATGATGTTAATTTAACCGAAAAGACATTTGGTGAAGAAATACTTGGTTGCATCTGGACGACTAGTACTTGCACAAACGTACTTGGTGAGATGTAATCTAAATTCTGTGCAATAAAAACTAAGCCTACACTTCAGGCGCACTTACAAATTATGCATTATGAATACGGCGCGCGAGTTATAACCCCAAGGGTGTCACTATCCATATACAAAAACTCCAACAAAACAAATTGTTCACAAAAACCCCAATTAACATAAACTGTCTATATTAGCCTTCTAGTTTAAATCACCCTAATAAAAATAAAAAACAACCTCACCTTTAATTTTAAATCACCCCAACAAAAATAAAAATCAACCCCACAATTAATTTCTATTATATTATCACCACCACAAAATAACACCACCAGCAGAACCACCACTGTGCCGCCACCACTGACCACCGCCAATGCCAACCACCACCGAGCCGCCGCCGCCAACCACCACCGCGCCACCACCACCGATAATTACCGCCGTGTCGCCGTCGTCGCCAACCACCACTACCACCTCGCCACCACCGCCGCCAACCACCACTACCACCTCGCCACCACCACCGCCAACCAATACATCGCCACCACCACCATCCCAGAAAACCACCACCGTGACACCGCCGACCACCACCACAGACCACCACTTTCGCCAACCACCACCAAGAAGAACACCACCATTATCGCCGACCACCACCACCCACCAGAAAAAAAAAATGATGAAACCAAACATAAAAATGATGAAACCAAACAGAAAAAATGATGAAACCAAAAAGAAAAAAATGATGAAACCAAAATTGGTTTCACCAAAACTAGATGAAACCTAATTAGGTTTCATCATTTTTCCACATATTGTCATTTCACCAACGCAGCCTTCAATGATGAAACCAAAATTGGTTTCACCAAAACTGATGAAACCTAATTACGTTTCTGAACTCCAGCTGTTGCTTGTACTCATATTCGGTACCAAAAGCACCACCTGCGACTCACTCACCTCTTACCACTGCAGTTTAAGCTCAACTCAGAACTCAAGCTTCAATACCAGCTGCAAAACATTCCACCACTGTCATTTGGTATCTCTTTACGGCCTCTGATCCATGCCAAGAACCATCTCCTACTGCGGCCTTCCGCATCTCGTAGTATACTACCAATCAACATCACCGCCTCTTCTCAATGCAAATCAACCCATAATTCCAATTTGAAAAACAAAAAAATTGAAAATCCAAAATCAACCCATAATTCCAAATCTCCTTCTTCCTCTCAAAATCTAATCACATTACTGTAACCACTCTTATGAGATTTACTCATAAAACAAATGATTCTTCTTCTCTCCTTGTTGCTATTAAAAATGGATAATCTCAAATTGTCGGTGGTTACAATATTCTTCTTCTATTTAATCACACAACCAACTCCGTAAAGCAACCAAAAAAATCAAACAAATTTTTTTTATGAAAAACGATCCCATTGATTTAATTCACACACACACAGATCGTTCCAACACCGATCCAAAATCAATCATGAGGTTCTTAACATCAAAAATAGCAAACGTATCCAGATCGAAACAAGGGTATTGACGAAGGAGAGAAAATGGTCGTCGATTTGGTGGTGGTGCGGAACGAAGAGGAGGCGATAGATCCGAACAAAAAAAGAAGAAAAAGATACTGAGTTGTTCGTGGAGGAGATGTGTTCTTGATGGCGGTAATGGAGGTGTTGATGCTGGTTTTCATGAGCTATTTGTTGCTGCTGGTGGTGATTGTGGTGGGGAGAAGGAGACGGAAGAACGAAGAAGAAGAAGAAATGAGAGAAGAAGAAGAAGAAATGAAGATAAAGGGTATATTTGGGTTTTTTTTTAATAACAAAAACTAAATTTGCTAATAAATATTTGACTCCGGGGTTTTTGTGCCACTTTCTAGTGAAATTGTTTTAATTTGTTAAAAATAATATGACCGGATTTTTCTTATCACTAGTTTGTTCACCTAGGGGTTTTGTCACTAGTTTTGTTACCAATAAGTAACTCCTGTTAAGAAACTTGATGAAGTGGTTTTTAACTTTCCGTCTGATCTTAGTTATATCAAGTCCTCTACAACTGGGAACTTGGAGTATCTCTTTCATTCAACTTTAACCTTCCTCTTTTCAAATATAGCGATTTGGTCCATAAAGAAACAAAGAAAACAGTACTTATATAGCGCGGCAACACCTATCAAGAGAGACTCTGAGAGAATCCCATGAACCCTCTTTGAATAAGTGGTACTAGTCTTGCACGGAAATCTTTGGGAGAAGAAGACGGTCGGTGGGTAGTGATGGAGATGGACAAGAATAAATAATTTATAACAGAGGTTTTGTTGAGGTGGGATCCTCATACTTTTATTATCACACTATCTCACACACAGCGTTATTTTTGTGAACAAAAACCAAATCGTAACGGATTTGAAGTTAATATTTTGGGATATGTTCCTCTACCAAGTTCTACATACCTACCAAAAATGAGCGTATTCCGGGACATATAACACCACCATCTACTACATTGAAAATGAGCCGTTGAAAATCAACGGATTTACGGTAAATCGAAATTAAGACCGGTAGATTGTGAGGTTTCATATTTCGGAATGTGCTCATTTTTGTAGGCATGTAGAACTTGGTAAGAGGAACATATCCCAAAATATTAGCTTCTAATCCGTTACGGTTTGGTTTTTATTCGCGAAATGACGCCAACGTGTGAGATAGTGTGATAATAAAAGTATGAGGGAATCCTCCCTCGGTTTTGTTTAGTTATTGGCGTTGGTGAAAACATAAAGTCAAGTGGTTATATTTAGGATATTTTAAAATGTATATGGGTGGTAAATAGGTCAAGTGGGGTGGCAATTTATGTGAGTGGCAAATGGAAAAAATGTAGGTGGCAAATAGGGAAAAAAAAAAACACAAAAAATATTCCCTCCGTCCCCGATACATAGGCGGAGAAGTGGGTTTCACCTATAATAAGAAAATATTTTGATTTCATACATATGCGCCATCTTTCCTATTTTACATTTTGTACAATTTCCAACATTAAAAATATTAATTTAATTATGGTGATAACTAGGGCTGCACAACGGGTAGGGTGGGTAGGATATGGCCTATTTCGCCACCCTACCCGCTAGCTGGCGGGTAAGAAAATTTTTACCCGCCACCCTACCCGCCGTTAAACGGGTAATATCCTACCCGACCCACAAACTGACGGGTCGGGTAGGGTGGGTGGCGGGTATAACCGTTTTTTTTTTTTTTTTTTTTTGTTGTTCTTTTCTTTTTCGCCAAAGACCAACTTCTGTCTTCTAAAGCCTAAAATTGAGAGCGATTAATCCACGCTCTAACTATAAGACATCAATCGGAAATCGGTTTCAATATTGCAGTTGAGTAGATTTATGAATACCCTTCTTCATGTTGATGTTCTCTTCGCACAACGAACAGTTCCTGTACTTCCGAGGGAAAATTATAACCATTCAAACAGTTAGAAGAATATTGGATCAATAGTCCAGACCCATCTCTGAGTTAAACAGAAGAAAGAATATAATGTGATGGCAGTGCTAAAAGAAGTTAATTTTACATTGGCAACCTAGTGAGCAGTTTCAAGTAGGCCAGGAAACAAAACAAAGAAAAAAGATGGGCAGAGTAAACCCTTATCTTAAGCAACTGTCGAGAGGGCTCCTACTGCTCACCTCACCTCAGTATCGACTGCTAAAGGTAATCAAATTCCTACGTCAAATCCACACTCCACATTTATTAGGAATTTGGGTTCCTGTACTAAAACCTTCATAGTCTACATGGTTCTCCGTTCAACGATTACATGAGTATATATTTTTTTAAGCTGAATTGTAGATCAATTATGTCTATACTATAATAACTTCGATCCTTTATTCACTAAAAGAGTAGTACATTCACATTTAAGTAATAGTAATCATCCCTTAAAGAATTAGTTAAGCTTCCTGGAATCCATGACCAGGCTTATGTTTGGCTTGTCGTATCTTTTTCTTAACATTCTACATTTAGCGGGTAGGCGGGTAGGGTAGGTTAATTTCGAGCTTTACCCGCCACCCCACCGCTTAATCTGGCGGGTAAGAAATCTTTAACCGTTATCCTACCCATCAAATGGCGGGTAGGGTAGGATATGGTTAAATATGTGGTGGGTAGGGTAGAAATGACGGGTATGGGTAGGGTATGTGCACCATTAGTGATAACTACCTATAATAAATAAGGGTAATGTATGGAAAATTCCATCTTGAAATTGAAAATCCGTACTGAGAATACAAATTTTCAAAACTCTTATTTTCGGAAAAATAGGTTTTTGCAGGTTGCCAGGTTGACACTGATATTCACATCTGAGCAGGAGCAGGAGCAGGAGCAGGACCACGAGCCCGAAACCCGACATTGGTTTTCACAGTGAGCTACATTCTCGCAAAGTGGTGCCCACGTCTTATTTTGCTCTCAAAGTGGGGTACAACAATGACGTGAGAAATATTCTTCCGGGTACATATTTTATCTTTGTTAATTAATCTTACCAACTACAAGTCAAGACAGGGTCTTAAAAATTCTTTTAAGCATCTATCTCTAATCACTTTCCTCTTTGGAGATTCATTTACATATCTGTTCCAATCTATATATTTGCAAAACTAGAAACAAAGTCAAATGGCAGATCAAGAGATCCGAATCCATGAAACAACATTACTCAAAGAGATTACTGTCGAATTCAATCCAGAAGCATGTCCACACAAAATGGAATCAGAAACAAACGAAATAACTGTAGTTTACGACGAAAGAGATGGTTCAGCTTGGAGATCAAAAGGTGAATACCAATACGGTACATTTGGAGCTAAAATAAAATGCCCCAATGGTGATACAACTGGTTTGTGTTTCACTTTCGATCTTTCTTCTACTACACCTATAGAATCTGAACCTATACATTCCATAAGCTTTTACTTTCTAGGTGATAACAAGAACATTATTCTAACTAGTGCAAATATTACTGGGAACGAAGATAACGGAGAGCAAAAACATGAACTAGGGTTTGATTATAGTGAAGGCTTTCATGATTATGAAATGAAATGGAGTAAAGATTTTATTGAATGGTCAGTTGATGGTAAAGATATTAGAAGAAATGAGAGACAAGAGGGGATTGAGTTTATTAAAAAGCCAATGTCTTTAAGTGGTTCAGTTTGGGATGCTAGTATGGTTAAAGATGGGGAATGGGCTGGGGATTATGATGGTGTTGATGCACCTTATGTTTGTGTCTGGAAGGATGTTTGCGTTCCGTTGTTAACTGAAGTGGCTGTGGCGGTGACTCCGGTGGAGGCGGATCCTGAGGATGAGGAATCTGTGAAGGTTGATTTTAGGAGTTTCTTTTAAGTGCTTAAATCTGCACTGGTGTGTGTCTTGTTTGATGTGTAGCTTGAATTTTCTGCTTACATTGTGGTGGTGTTGTTTGTGGTATGTTTGATTTTAAGAAGCCATTTGCTGAAGAATTTCTGGTTTGTTATTTACTGGACTTTAATGCCTTAAACTGGAGATGTAATGTACATTCTTTTTCGAAGTAACTTCGTTTTCAACAACACAGATTTTAAATTTTTAATACTGGACTGATGTTACTTGGGCCTGGAAGAGTCTGTACAAGAGAAGACTGGAATTATGCATATCACTTGTGCACTTCGGAAATATGGAAAGGAGAGATGCAAGTGCGTGCTTGAAAAGCTTAACACCATATATTCTTGAAAACTTAACATGAATGAGTCCCTAGGAGTTGGAAATTGCATACTCTGTATTCTTGAAAACTTAACACGATAAATAAGGAAAAACAATGTGTGTCCCTTCAATCTAAACCTTGATCTCTTTTGTATTACCAAGAAAAAAAAAATGTTCCTCCCGCCTGATTAAGAATGGTCTAAAACCCTGTATATACGATATCCTAAATAACAACAGAAAACGGTTCGACTGGGGAAATAAAAGAGACGGAGATGGTATCAGTTATGGTAGGGGATGCACATAACCAAATGGTCATTTCTTTTTCTTTCCACCCTTTCCTCCTTTAGAAGAAGTTCCTGCCTTAGAAGAAGCTCCTGCGGATGCTGAAGATGACGATGCTGCCGCCTGTTTTTGTTTCTTCCTGGGTGCCTTGGAACCATGGCTGCAACCTGATGCATCATATCTTTCCCTGCACAACATTCAAACCGGGGTTGCTTGAGACACACAATTGAAAACAAAGAATCAAAAGATCAATACTGTACAAAAACTAGTACCCATGATATGGTAAAAAGAAATTCACACCGAAGAGTCAGACCATGGAAATTGTTGTTTCTTAGCCAGCTAGGTTTACTTTTAACATGTTGTGGTTGTCCTATGTTTGTGACACCTGCCTATGATGTAGGCCAAATTTACTTAAAAGGTATTTAACTTACACCTAGCAAAAAATTGAACAACAACGCAGTGCATGCTACTGTATAAGGTATTTATTAATTAACATTATAAGGCAGTGCATGCTACTATATACACTGTTTTATGACGCCAATATTGAACAACAAGCACAAATTGATACTAAGATTTAAAGCAAGTGATGCACAAACTTAGACGCAAGAATAACAATAGGAAATCCTTACTCGATTTGATATCCGGATTACACAGAGTACCATCTTCTCTTTTGAGTTGTACCTAACTCTCCCTACTTGCATGAAGTCACGAGGATATGCCTTATTGATCTGATTGATACATACAAGATCAGAAAGTCAACCAATAAAACATCAAATGCTATTCAAATTACATGAGTCTAGCAAGATTTAGAAAGAAAGAAACAAGAAGATATACCTCAATAGCATATGGGAGCTTTAGGGCGCCACAGCAATCCCCAATCTCAATGCAGGTGGGATCTTCACAGCCCTTGCTTGCACTTATCCTCCTTCCTTGAGCAAGTGTCTTTTTGGAATTAATGTATATAGGATAAAACACCACCCACTTCTTAATATTAGCTACGGAATCATCTATCTCTGCATATCATGAATTGATTTTGAGAGTTGCATTCATGAGCATGAGACAGAAGAAGAGTTCCAATCCAGGTGGAATTCATTAATATAGTCTGGTGCGGGGCATGTATATGGACAGGAATTCTTTTGTGCAGGTCTTTCAGCTGGTCAAGGAAGTTTCTTAACAAGTATTTCAACAGAACTATACCATTGTGTGAGTTTGTATGAGGAAGTATTAATAATTCAGCGCGAGAAGGAAAAACATCAAGATTCTTATTCTAGGCAAACAAAACCAGTATTGCATCAGAGAGATACACCAGAAAAGACTTCCTGTTGTTCCAGGAAGAGTACGTTGGTACTCAGGATCTCTTCGCATCATCTTTTGATAATGTTAAACCATGCATTGTTAGACACGATATTTCAGATAATTCAGATAATGCCGTGAAATGTAGCTGTAAAAAATTTGAGTTCATGGGTATTTTATGTGGTCATCCCCTAAAAAGTGTTGGTTACCCGGAGGTTGCCTGATATCCCAATACAGTATTATTCAAATAGGTTGACAAAAATGCAAAATCTGGTGCTCTAGTAAACAATGATAATCAGTCGTTTCATCTTGATTCTTGTTCATACCTTAGCTGTGAAGGGTTCAAACAGTGAAAAACCTAGCGCATTTGCCAAAAGTTATACTGACACAAGCACTAGAAGAGACAGACATATTTCTGGAAATTGAGTTCAATCAGCTGAAATCTCTTGAAAGGGCATTTGGGGATGAAGAAACTGTTACACACCATGGGATTAGTGGAAAAACAAAGGGAAGATAATAGAGGCTGAAGGAAATGGAACTTAATCTTGTCTGAGACCAAATTATGCAGTTAGCAGATGGAAAATTCAAAACAGCTTCCAGAACAAACAAGGTGAATAAGATCTAATTTGTATCTAATGGGTCTCCTTATCTTTATTGGGGTTTACATACTAGCATCAAGCAACACATCAAATTTGTATAAAACTAATCAATCAAAATATAACATCCGACATTGAAAAGTAAACCACAATTACCCTAATCTGATATGAATTTGGGGGAAACAAAGCCCTAAAAAAGAAAACCGAAATCAAAATTTAACGTTATAGATCAAGAGTTCTGTACCTTTCAACATGGTGATTTGAAGCAGCAACTAAAATCAAAATCAGCGCCGGGATTCTGAGGAGTTTTGGTATCTCGATCGATCGATCGAGGGACAGAGAGAGCGCAAGTTAGATTTTGAGAAGAATTGTCTGAGACTCTGATGGATGGGAGTCTAAAGAGAGTCGTGTTGTTGGGCTCGGTCAGTACCTCCTAATATAATGGGCCGATTTTAGAAAAAAAAATGCACTCCTGGTGAATTCCAGAACCATGATTTTGGGCATACCAAAATCTTTCTAGGCATACTCAATAAAGACAAAAAGGGTTGTGAAATAATAAAATCAGATATCCCCTTAACCCAAAAATTTTTAAATGGCAAATCTACCCTTTACGTATTAGGGTTAGTAATCTGGATTAGTGATTAAATATTTTATTTAGTGATTAAGATAATTTTCAGAATTATAAAGGTTGTTTAGATGAAAAAATTCGGGGAAAAAAAATAATCAAAGTTTTGGTTAAGAAGGAGAGAAAGAGAAGGAGAAAGTGAGCAAATTTTAATTCTTGATTCAATAGAGGATGAGAGGGTCATTCTTTATCTAAAAAACCTAGGAAAATACATATCAACTACAACAATGATCCAGAAATGGCTGATTTCTTAGATTATGAGAATGATTTTACACAAACTCAAACTCAAGATGATAATTTTTATGAGCCAAATCCAGATGATGAATACATAGATGAGGAACTCAATGCTTCTAACACACATGTACACTTCTATTTTATGTTTAATCTCACTTTTGTAGTTTGAAATCATCAAAAAATAGTATTTTTCATCATGGTTCGGCGAACCAGGACTATGTTAAATCTTAAAAATATGTAGAACCCACTAAATTTGATGAAGCAGTTCATTAATTGAATTTGTTAACGTTATACGCCGAACCTTCATTTTCCAACTTCCAACCTATTTGCAAGATCCTAGTTTGGCTTATATTAAAGTCTAATAACAAGCGAACCTATTTCGAGAGTTAGGTTCGGTTTTGATCGAATATCGATCGTAGAACTATATATTTTTCTAAGTTCGGCTCATATTCAAAAAATCACATCAATGAACATGATATTGATTTTCCATGAAACACTTAAATTCATACACATTTAGGGTTAGGCATTTTATTACATATGTTTTCTATTGTGCTGACCTTTTCATAGGATGAACCAAACAAAAAAGTGGAAATTACTAAAAGTGTTAAGAAAGTGAAGTCTAATGATGGAGATTACCAAGGTCCATATTAAACTCATTAAAATCAATGAGATCTTATCTTTAACTTCAAGAGAATGAAAAGAAAAACACAACACAAAAAGAATGAGGTCATTCCGACATCGGACGAAAAAGTTATGGCCAAAACAAGATCGAAAAACTTGAGTGTGCAAAGACAAGGTTCGGCTGATAACTTAACAACACGAGCTAGCCGTGTAGGATCGTAATATCGCAACAAACAAGGTTCGCGGGATTAATAAACGACAGCATCGCGAAGGAGTCGCAGGAGCTAAAATAAACGACGCAATGAATAACGACAAGCAAAACATAAAGAAGACGTGAAACCTGGCGAGGGTTAAGAAGTGTCGCGAGAACGAATGTTTGTGCATCTGCGACACTTCGCGGGACATTCCCGAAAATAAAGGATAGATTAGCTGTCATCCACTATGTATTACCCTATATAAAGGGCTAAGTGAGTCTGTTGAAGAGAGAGATCTTTTTGGAATTGTTAAGCAAGTTATTAGGAGAGAGAAAGTTTAAGAGTGTTTTAACTTCTAAGTGTAATTCTGTTTTCCTGTGTAAACATTTCACGGACTCAATCAATAAATATTCTTGATCTTACATCCTTCAATGGATTAATTAAGCAAAATTGAGTAAGGGGTGTAGTGTGGGATTTCCCGCAACTACATATGCGCTAGAAACAGGGACTGAGCAGAGATTGACGCAGAAATCGGAAAGAATTTGGATTAATAGAGAAAAGATTTGGAGTGATACTCAAGAATTCAGTGAAAAAGAAAAATGGCTAGAAGAAGAAACGTACAAGGGCAACCAACGATTGTAAGAAGAAGTGGGAGACTTCATTGGAGAAAGGAGGAATGAAACAGGAGAATCATCAAGGATGAATATGAGAAATGATGAAGAAAATCAAAATCGCCCACCGATCTCCCCAAATAACAAACGCAAATTGTGGATTATGATAGAGTAAGTGTACATACTTGGAGGTCGATTCGAAGACGAGAGGGAAGAGGAGCAAAGTGGTGGTAAACAATGGACAAGGAGGAGGAGAGCAAGGAATGAATGGAGAAATGAATCCGGAAACGAAGAAATCGCGGCGTTAGAAAGATTGAGACAAACAATACATGAAGAAAAGGCGACTAGAGGCAGAAGAACGAGCAAACTTGACAAGACAGAATCATGAGTTGAGGATGGAAAATATGAGATTGCAAAATAGAAGATCAAGAAGTAGTGCGAGATCAAGTTCAAGATCGATTAGGGAAGAAAGAGGAGAGTTCTAATGAGAAGTACGAGGAAGAAAACCAACGAGAAACACAAGATCCAAGCACAGAGCATGGCGAGAGAAGAGGAGAAATGGAAGATCGTTATATTCCTCAGCCCGAAAATCTTCAAGATGCGCGGAATAGGGAAAATCGAGGAAACATGCAACTCCAAGGACCGAATGACCCAAATTGAAGGGAGAATGATCTTGCACGGAGAGAAGAATTGAGAAGAAACAGAGAGATTGAGGATGACATTGAGAGGCACTACATTGAACAAGCGCGGCTAGCTCGCGAGAGAGAAAGGGTAAGAGCGAGAAATGGAAAATCAAGAGATGGAAGAGGCAATCCGTGAGAATAACCATGACAACCGGGAAAGAAGGAGGGAGCAAAACCGTACCAATAGAAATATTAATGAAGAATATGAGAGGGTACGAGAGGAGAGTTGAGAGACAGCCCAAGAAGAGAGAACAACCAATATAATGGCGTGCGATTGGAGAAAGAAACGAAGAAGAACGTCGCAGGGAAAGAAGAGAAGAAAATAACGAGCAGGAAGGTCAAAACAGGCACGAGCGAAGAAGGAGAGAGGCAGAGCTAAAAGACCAAGAGAATCAAATTTGAGGCAAATGAACAAATCTTAAGAGAACTGGCTGAAATGAGAGGATTCTTGAACAATAGAAGGGAAGGAGGAAGGAAACAATTGGACGAAGCCATCGCAGTGTTGCGAAAGAATCCCTTCACGCTAGAAGTGCGGATGGGAGGAATACCTCCTAAGTGCAATCTACGCATTAACCAACATCTTTGATGGAACAACTGTGCGGTGCAACATATCAAGGCTTATATGAGATGTATGTTGCGGTGGGAGAATCATGATGCCATCTTTGTGCAAATATTTCGCATCAAGCTTAATAGGAGAAGCATTAAAATGGTTTGAAGGTCCGCAAGGAACACAATCACATCATTTAATCATTTACAAGCCACATTCCCCTGGAGCATACATAAGTAACAACTCTTGCGACCAGGTATTGAAGATGTATTCGGGTTGAAACAAAGGGTTGGCAAGAGCTTAAGGCGATTGACAATAAGATGGAGGACCATGTGTAGCGAAATGGCGGGGACGGGTTGAGGAAAGATATCTCATACTCTCATTTGTGAATGCTCTCTTCGCGACTAACTTGTTATACATTCAAATTTTAGAATCAAAAATACAATCACGATGGCGGAATCAGAATTACGGGAAGAATATATTGCCTTAGAAGAAAGAGAATGAAATGAATTCTTATCCGATCGCGAACACAAGCTCGAATGCGCGAACGCAAGCTTGTTGCCTCAATTCATAAATACAAAGGGCGAGCACTTCGCAAGGACAAGCAAGCAAGGAAAGCGATGAGGGACAAGCGGAGAAGATAGTAGCCATGGGAAGCCACGATCAAGAAGAGTTTGAACGAGAAAGGAACTACTACAACCGTAATGTTAATAATAAGATTCAGAGGCTAGATCATGTGCAAGAAACTTATGGTGGACGAAGGCAAAATAACCGTGGAGGGCGAGAGAAGTCGCGAGAATAGTATGGGAAGAGATTAAGATGCCTCCTTTGAATGCTAGTGTGGAAAAGATCCGGGAAGCTATACTTGTGATGGAAAATGTACCAAAGACCTTGGAACGTGGGAATGGAACCACCGCCAGCGATAGAAGTCATGAGTTTTGTTCTTACCATCGGTTCCATGGGCATCAAACAAACGATTGTAGAAACATAAAGAGAATTATTCTCAGGATGATTGATGGGGAAGTCAATCACTTTCTAAAGGGAGAAGAAACAGCCGGACATTACCACCACCACCAGAGATGCAGAATAAAGTGTCGGCGAAGGGAAAGGAAACATTTGTGATAGAAGTCGGGACAAAAGCTAAAAAATTTAATTGCAACTCTATCGTCCACTCCTATCGCACAATCGAAGATTTTCATGACAACGTGCTCAGTAGAGTCTTTGCGAGAGATGCTAATGATAAAGAAATAATGAGTCCGGCGAGAACGACGCGATTAGAAAAGTGGCAACCAAGACTATTTCTTTCTCTGCAGATGAAGTGCCAAAAGGAGAGAAACACATGATAGCCCGTTGGTTGTGAAACTAGAGATTAACCCAAAACCAAGTTGATGGAGAAGATGATGAAGCGAGAAGCTTGTTGGCGATCAACCGAATCCTAATCGATACCTAGGAAGTTCGGTGAATATTCTTTTTACCATACTTATAAGACGATGGGAGGAAAGGATGAGGATTTGATCCCCTCAACATACAAGATATATGGCTTTAATGGCACCGCAAACAAGCCAAAGGGAGAGGTTCACATGAGAATACCTCTACAAGGATTATCAACGATGTTTTATTTTGTGTGGTTGACGTGGAATCCCAGTATAATGCACGATTGGGAGGCCATGGCTTCATGAAATCTTGGGGTCGCATCAACATACCACCAATGTATAAAATTTCCACATCCAAACGGCATTGGTATCATACAGGGAGATTGGAAGGAGTCGCAACAATGTCATGAGGTCGATGTAGAAAGCTGCGAAGAAAGAAATGCCAAAAGAAAGGGTTGGAAGCAACATGTGAGAGATGAGCAGAGAAAGGAAAAACTGATGGTGGATGCTATAGAAGTAAGGACTGAACATACCTCGCGAGGAGAATGCCTAGAGACAGGCGAATATCAGGATGATAAAGAAGCGAAGGGTATGAAGAGCAAAAGGCATAAGAAGTGAATAATCAATAAAAACAGGAGAAAAAGCAGCAATTGAAGTAATGATGTGCGAGAATCTCGCATTCAAGAATATATGAGAATTCAGCTAAGAAAGAAAAATGAAAATACAACAAATGAAATGGAATTTTGCGAATATTTCGCAAACAAATATCAACAAATAATGAAACATGAATGATTGAATGATTTAACAAAGATGAATGAGTAAAAGAATGGGACGAACCTTTATGGCGTACACCCTAGTTCGTGAATAACATTTCGTAAGAGGCAAATGTAAGACCTAAAGTGCGTCATATAAGGGGGTATCTCTCGACATGGCTCAGGGGGAAGGTTACACCGCTCCAGGCTTGAGTCATGAAAATTTGGGGCCCATGAAAGCCTATCAGGAGAGGTACCTTGGATTCCCAACTATATATATAAGGTTATACCTGGTTGGGCGACCGAGGGTCTCTTCCAAGGAGTCGATGTATGCTCAAGGCGCCGAGGTACGGTTGAGCGAGTGCCGGGATGGATGAACCTACCCTGGCCATTCTTGGCAAGTCTTGGCATATGTTGCACTCTTTGAAGAAAACTCCACTTAGGGTGCAGGTCTCGTAACCATAAACCATATAGGTATAAGGGATAAGAGGCTGCGAAAACAACTTAGTTATTGTTAAGACCGGATGGGAGGAGCTAGTCTTGTATGGCCGATGTTTCGCCTCCTTGAAGGGGCAACCGGGGAGATGATAAGGCGACGCTCTCCATTAGGGGGAGTGTCAAAACAGACGCAAATGTCATAAGGCTATGTTTTTGCAAGAAAATTTAGGCTCGTCATATTTGTGCAATGATCTGCAGAGGCAATAATACTAACGCGAGGGTAAGGCGAGATCAATGGGTCTTTACACGAAAGTGTATGGACGTCTGCGATTTCGTCGCAAGACGGCAATGTCATGGGACTTTATGTTGCAAGGATATCTAGGCTGTCATATTGTCGCAACTAAAACATCCTGCAGAGGCAAAAATACTTGGAAAATGATAAGGCAAGATCAATGGGTCTTTACATGCAAGTGTAAAGACGTCCTGCTGATTTTGTCGCGATAAAAGGTGGCGAGGGGGAAGACCTCTAATTAGGGAGGTCTAACTTGGAAGACCACACAAAAATGATAAGACAAGGTCAATGGGCCATTGCATGAAAATGTAAGGGCGGCCTGCGACCTTGTCGCAACAAGAATAAATAGAATAAAGATTACCGACATAATAAGTGGGATTCTTAACTTATGAAGATACTCGCGACCTCGTCGCGACGATACATTTCGATAACAATAAAATTATTATCCAACAAAATACATGATGACAACTAAAATCTTCCATCTGAAGATAAATAACAGAGGCAAGTATGGGAATGGAAAGGATGAAATATTGTTATTCATCTTCCGATGAAAGAGTTATACATCAATAATGCTAGTCAATTATATTACAAGGAAGAACTGCGAAAAAGGGAGTGAAGATTGAATTTATGGACAACGAGACCAAGAAGTACACTACAATAAAGAGATACAGAAACGTACAGATATTACAGGCAGCGAAAGAAAACAAAAGGAATTATCTCAATTATCTCTTTGGTGATTCTTCTCCTTTATCTGATTCTTGATTCTATTATTCTCATCTTTAATTTTCTCCTTCGCTAGCCTCACTATCGTAAAACGTCCGAGACAGGGCAGATTCTCGGGAACCTTTTCAAGAAGCCGAGGATATGAATGCGGAGAGGGATATTGTGGTCCTTACAAACATACTCCATGGCTCTATTGCGAAAACGAACAAACATCATTATTAAAGTTCTCCACTTTGTCGTTAGAAATTGTTTCTTCAACTTGAAATATTTATTCTCGCGAAGAGAGAGACTCTTTCTGAGTTGTTCTTTTCGATTTCGAGTTCTTCAATTTCATTGGAAAATTCTGGCGAGTTGTTCTTTTTGATTCAAGCTCTCTAATTCTAACTTCGAAGCCTCTTCTCGCATTACGCAAATAAGTAACAACAAGTTAATAATTTACAAGCAATACTACAGTAAGAAGCGGTAAGGTATAATAAGTAACCTTCTCTATCGGATATCATATCTTTAATCAAGGAAGTATGCTCGGCATGAAGACTAACATCAACACCTAGGTTATTCTGGCATTATCTAAAACTTTCGCAGCCCGGGCGAATTCATCATCACTATTAATAACAAGAAGAGAAGCGAACTTGCTCTTCTCATTTTGCTTAAGCATGGTATTACGATGAAGGAGTTCATCTCGTTCAACTTGCACACCAAGAAGAGATTTGTGGAATTCGCTAACTTTGTGCACCTCAATAGTAATGCGATCGTTCTCATCTATGAGATCACTAATTTTCTTCCTTAAAGTCTTGATTTTCTTCTCGGAATCAAGGTACATTCGTTTAAAGCGATTAGTTAAATTTAAACTAGATCTGTGTTCGATCTCTAAGAGATGATATTTGGATTGAAGATCCTTTAATGAAAGGAGGTTAGTTTTATTTGAGGAACTACTTAGAGATTGATTGAGGTAAGCGAGAAGAAGATTATTATCCATAGGTTCAGGAAATGTATGGAGAAGAATAGCCTCATCGGAGAGATTATATACATCTGCGAAGGTAATAAGTTAGGTAGCAATATGCGACCGATAAAATAAAAATAATAAAAGGAAGTAAAATTTTATACCATAAAGTTGCTGATTAGCGTTCTGAAGAGTGGACACCCTATCCCTTTGGGAGTCAAGTTCGGTATTTAACTTTTGAATTCTCTCGTCTTTATCGCGAGATGACGCAACTTCAATTTCTAATTCTCGAATCTTCTTGTTCAATTGCGAATTCTTCTTTTCAAGATTGTTGCGTCTTCTCTCGAGATCTGAGGCAACTACAAAAGAAGTTCTTCCAACCTATGAAAGAAGATAGAAAAATCATTAATATATATATATTTAAAAATTTAAAATTAACAGGGAAATATGACTTCATGCGTACCAAAGATCCAAGTGCATTCAAGAAGTCAGGAGACACAATTCTAGAGGCTCCATTGAAAGAATTATTGCCCTCTAGTAAAGTAGCATTACACACGTTTGCGAGAGCCCCGCAAAGGGAAGCTAGGGGAGCATCTCCCATTCCTTGGAAAGAGTCTGAGAAGATGCTAGATAACTGATCCATAGGAGAACCGGTCGACGGAATCTCCTTAGCGAGAGAAGGATTCGAATCATGGTTATCCTCGTCAGAAGATTCGGAGCTCGAGCCAAGGCGAGAAGAAGACTGAGTCTTACGCTTCTTAGATAATGGAACAGAAGATTTATCTTTGCGAACGAAGGTTTTACCTTTACTTCTAATCTTCGCAGCTACAGCTTCTTCAACTTCAACCTTCGCATACGCATAAAGATAAGAAACAGAGGCAACAATATTGTTTCAAATAACAAAGGAAATGTTTCTTACTTCACCCGTAAGCGATCGAAGCAATGTCAGAGTATTTTCCGACGGATCATTCTTGTAGCTTCTTCTCAACGGCTATCCGAAAGATTTCACAAACTCAAGCAATTATAAAAAGAAAGTTGCGAAGGTAAGATTTGAAGTGGGAAACATACCTCTTTTGCCTTCTCAGGCCATTTGAATTCCCAAGGATGGTATCCTGCGAGATTCGCAGGAAGAATATGCGAGCCCGCGATGTAAGGGCCATTTAAGATCAAGGGAACAACCCACCACTTCTCATCCTTGGAATGGCGAGGAGTAGTATTATTGCCTGGGTGCCAGTCAATATCTTGCATGAGTAATCTATCTTGGGGACATTATCCTTTTTTCTTGAGCGAATGCCCCGGCGAGATTTCGCATTCCTCATGTTTATCTTTGCATAATTTTCAAAAAGTTTTCTACGGTGTACTTCTCGTGACTATTTCCAAGTCTGCGAAATTGGGGTTTCGAGTGAGTATTAGGGTATAAAGAACCTTCACAAAGCACCACGGTTCGCGAACTCAAGCATTAGGCGAATGCAATCGCCACTTAATTGATAAACAGCCCGAGAGAAGTTTTCATGGGCCAAGATTTCATAAAATAAAGGCATCTCAGGACTGTATAAGGGGATGGGAAGTCCTGCGAGAAGCTGACCTAGCGAGACTATAATTTTTGATCATCACATTGATGATCGGAAAACAACTTTGCGATAGAATAGATGAAGATTCTTGATCGGGAATGGTTGATAGAGTAAAACCCTTCTCGAGCAACTCTGTTGAACTTCATCAAAAGAAGCTTTGTATGCACGACTAATGGAAGCCATTATCGGTATGGGAATGGATGGGAGGTTAAAGATTAGGATCGCGATAGAAGGGACGAAGAAAAGATTTGCGGTAGCGAGGAGCGCAAATTGCGGAAGGAAAGAGTCAAAGAAAAGTTGCAGAGAGAGAAGCTAAAGGATGAAAAGGAGAGGAAAAGAAAACTATATATAGGGAAAAAGATCCTCGAGAAAAACGAGGTCATTTAATGCGAGAAGAGACACGAACGGTCAAGAATAAGCGGTTGAAAGAGACGTGTCAAGAAAAGACATTAATAATCAAAATTCGTGTAAAAGTACAAAGCTGAAACAGAGATAAAGATAAGCGATCGCATGACAAATCAAAAGAATCACTCTCATGATACTCTTCCCTTCGCGGGGAGAAATATGAGGAGAGACAGAGAGACGATATTTCGTATGTATCTCAAAAAAAGCTTGAAACTTCGCCAAAGAATAGAGGCAAGTACGTACTTTTCAAGGAAAGTATTCTTTTGCTCGTTCCTTCATCAACAAAGATCAAAGATCGCTACCACAATAGATTTTTCCTTGAATATTGCTTGACAAGCGATCTTTAAGGAAAAAGAGGCAAGATGTAGGATCGTAATATCGCATGACAAACAAGGTTCGCGGGATTAATAACGAAAGATCGCGAAGGAGTCGCAGGAGCTAAAATAAACGACGCAATGAATAACGACAAGCAAAACATAAAGAAGACGTGAAACTGGCGAGGTTAAGAAGTGTCGCGAGCGAATGTTTGTGCATCTGCGACACTTAGCATGGGACATTCCGAAAATAAAGGATAGATTAGATGTCATCCACTATGTATTACCCTATATAAAGGGCTAAGTGAGTCTGTTGAAGGGAGAGATCTTTTTGGGAATTGTTAAGCAAGTTATTAGGAGAGAGAAAGTTTAAGAGTGTTTTAACTTCTAAGTGTAATTCTGTTTTCCTGTGTAAACATTTCACGGACTCAATCAATAAATATTCTTGATCTTACATCCTTCAATGGATTAATTAAGCAAAATTGAGTAAGGGGTGTAGTGTGGGATTTCCCGCAACTACAAGCCGAACCTAGAGCCTTCAAATCAATATTTTCGAAGTGTTTACAGAGAGAGGTTCTGCTTGAAAGTGATCTAATCGAGTCAGCCGAACCTGACAACCACTGGGGTAAATTTCACTTCTCGAGGTTCTACAGGAAGGTTTGCAAGGTATTAACCGAACCTGACACTGTTCTGGGATGTATTTAATACGCATTTTGGGGTTCGGCTAAAAATTGACATTTACGGTTTAGCCGAACTGTTCATAGACACTTTCGGGGTGAAATTTCAAGAAGAGTTCGACTCAAAACTCAACTCAATTATCAGTCGAACCCGCTACTGTAACCGTCAAAAACCCTAAGTTTTTAGCAATTTAACCAATTCAATCCATGAAAAACAACAATTAAAAGATTGGCTTTGTAGAGAATACCTTCTTATCCTCATTTCAATATTTGGAGCTTCAAATGGTTGAATTTCCGATTCAATTTATGGTTCAATTGTAGTTTTTACACCTTAATATTCAATTGGTTCTTCTTCTTTAATTCATGGATTGGAAGAGGATTTAGAACACCTGACGTTTGATTTTTTTCTTTGTACGATCCATTATATAGTTCAATTTAACCGATGATCGAATTTTCACGAATCGATAATTAATTACGGTGATGAAAAAAAAAATCTCAGAGAAAAGGAAGGTGGTTTGGATGGAGGAAGAAGAAGAAGAAGAGATGTTTAGGATAGTTTATTTTTTGATTTTAGGTTCAAGGGTATATAGGTAATTGAAATACCTAATAGACACCCCTTATAAGGTCACCTAGGATGGGAAAACTATTTTGTATTCCTTGAAATTTTTTGGTATGCCCAAAATCAAGGTTCGAATTCCAAGTCTCTCAGTGATTCGGATGCACGTGAAATGTAAAAAGTACTCCCTCCGTCCTAAGAGTTTCCCCAATGGTATGTGTGTGGAGATAAATGTCAAAATCCACCTAGGATACACATCCATTTTCTCTAAAATCATTCTCCAACCATGATGTCTTGAACCAATGTATAGATGACTTTGGGTAGACAATGTCAAGGAGAATGTCAAGTTTTAGACATTCCCCTTGACATTGTCTACCATCCTAGTCATCTTTTAATTAATTGAATTGACTTTAATATATTAACTAACCATTTTTAACTTTAGCAAAATCTCAAGTATGAAAATAAAAATTATACTAATCAAATGAAGAGGTTTACATGCAATACCGTTGGATATGGATTTTTTTCCTCCCTAATTTTAAGGAAAAATAGATCGGAAATGACTTATTTGTGTTGCCACATAGGAAGCACACACAATGACCATTATAGAAGCTCTAAGTCAAGATATTAAGGAGACTGGAGGAGTGTACAAAACTATCCCTATAAAATACTATGTTATTACTAAAATTGAAAAGTGTATATGGAGCATGTAAGAAAAATACTTATTTGATAATTTTATTATTTATAGAAATGTTTAAATAGAAGATAACAATAAAAATACTTATGGATTGATTTAGTAATTTTGTTTCCTATTGAGGAAGATATCATTTAATACGTTTAAATAGAAGATAAAAATAAAAATATTTATAGATTGATTTACTAGATTTGTTTCTTATTTGAGGAAGATATCATTTAAGATTTTTGACTGGTTATATTTAAAAACAATTTTATAATTATAAAAATTGAAGGATATATTTGAGAGTTTGACTCAAAAATCTGACTATAAACAGAAGTTGGCCAGTATTTTAGGACAGCCGAAAATAGAATAGAGGACAGAAATTTTAGGACAGAGGGAGTAATTAGTAAATGTTTATAAAATGTGTGTAGGAAATTTATTTATTTTTGGAATCGAACAAACGGTGATTTTTTTTTTTCCTTTTCTGAAGCACGGGATTTATTAAGTTACTCAAGGACTATTGCACGAGGAAATATAACACCCCAAGGTTCATCAATTACACTTAGATTGGTCAGCCAAGAATCTACAATAACATGATATTGGGGCATAATAATAGTCTTCTGATCAGAATTGCATCGACGGCAGATGTTGGTGTTGAAGGTTGAAAGGCCTTCGTTCAATGCTTTTCACAAGAAAAACTGTATTTTTGATGGGTACAACATTATCCTCAAGAACTCGGATGGAGTTAGAGGGGTCCGATGCAATTGATTAAAGTTGCTATTCATTCTTTTGTATTGATGCTACGGTTAAATGCCTGAATGATGTGTCTGCACCTTTGTTTTTCGGCTTGATCCATAACTTCAAATGAGTCTTTAGCTTTGATCGAGTCTAAAGTAGAATTTACTCTGTCGTTGACGAAATAAGTGATAAAGCTGCAATTACAAAAGCTGCAAAAACTATTACTAAGAAACAAACGAATTACAGACTCAACATAGCTAACGCTAAGAAACTAAAGTTACTATGGCAATTAAGTAACTTAAAGTAAATAAAACTTCAATGATACATAAGGTATTACTGACTTTCACTTATACTAAACTAAAGAGAATTGATAAGGGGAGCTAAATTACTAAATGAACTAAGACTCAAAACCACTGCACTAGAGACTCTTATGAGATAAAAGTAGAAGACAATTTACTAAAGATTAGAAGCAATAAGCTGGATTTAAAAAGGTCTACCGGCCCATAGAAACTATATTTACACTCTTGTGATGCAATTGCAGTTGTGATACGATTGGAAAGAACTACTAGGGTCTTCATGAAAATTGCTTATATGGATGCTTAAGAATATGTTGCATGATTCTTTGAGATGGCTTGCTCAAGGACCACAAAGACACATAAATGGTTAAAGAATTTGAAACTGTTGTTATTGCAGCGATGAGTCGATAACATGAAAATTTAATTTGGCATGTCCTAACTTGACTTTGCTCAAGAAGAAATTCAAGAGTTCTAGAATCAAAAGGATAGTGATGATTTATTCCAAATTGCCCCATTAAACCCATTAATAACGCCATCATATTGATAAGGATAATCCCAGTATAGATAAACCAAATCTGCCTCATATTACATAATTGTTGCTTTGTGATAAATCCCTAGTCAAACCAAAAAGGACTGTCCCAGCACTTCCCATTCAGGATGACATAGAACTTAAACTAGCTAAGGTAAATTCAAACTTCTACAAACACTTCCAAAAACATTCAAATACAAGGCACACTTCAACGGGAGAAAACTTCTCAGATTGACAAAAATATACCCACAACGACAAAGAACAACTAAATAACCAACTGACCACGTGGGAAAACAGGAAAGTTGAAGGACTTCAATAAAGAGAAAATAGACAACTTATTAAACCTAAAATATAAATTAAGGTAAGATCCTTCCGTGGATAAAATCAAAGAGGTGTAGACCAAAATAACCCAAGATACAAGGGGTTGGGGACAAATTTCAAATCGAACTAAGATCAATTGACAAGAATCAAACAAAGAACAGGGGAAGGTAAATAGGGAGCAGGTATGAAGTTTACTAATAATTAGAAGAATTCACTATTGGGGTTTATCAAGATTTAAGTTATAAGGTTATAAAAGAATGATGGTATGACAAGCATCGAGGATAGAATCATTGATCCGAATATGGTTTGGTTAAGATCATAGGAATCAAATGTATACAAAACTAAACGAGAATCGCCAAAGCGCAGTAAGAAATACCTTTTGATCAAATATAACACAGCTGAGAACTCGAAGAATCTGGTTGACCAAAGCGGATCTTCGATTTGATTGAAATGAAAATTCAGCATCTATTGATTGAAGACTCCCATTAGAAACAATCGTATCATCCAAATCCAAGAAGAAACAGCGCTAAGAGAGATCATATCTTCATAGGGCCAACAAACCTGAAGATTTAGCCGATTAGATTGAAGAAATCCAGCCAAGAAATTTTAAGGTTTTCTCTGGTTTTCGTGGTGGGGTTTTAGTTGGAGAGTCAGTTTAAATTTTTCTCACAGAGTTTTGGACTAATGATGATTGTTTGTCAATAGATGAATTTTAAGTGTTCATGTGGAAAAACTTATTTGCTAAAAATAAAACCCATAAAAACGCTTTCCCATAATAAACCAATTATTTTTGGAGTTTTTCTTCATCTCTTCTGGTTTTTGCCTCTGCCATGAGTGGCTAAATGGTCGTTCATCGGTTCTGATGGCTAAGAAACACATGAAATCCTAAATAAGTTGTTAGATTTGATTCTTGATTCGATACATAGAAGATTAATTTTATATTTGAAGCAAGAGTTTGTGGTGGTCGTAGTCTTTTCTGTATCAAACCCATTCTCACTTATCTGCAACAAAATCATATTGAGTATTGATTCGATATAAAGGAAGCTCTATTTTCAATTAAAAAATGAAGTTAGCGTAGGTTTAATTAATTTATAAAAGAAGTTTAATTATCTATTAGAAGATGAAGTTAGTGGAGGTCTCAGTTTGTATGAATTAAATGTCTTCTCACATGAGTCTGTCTGAAACTCTCCAAGATTATTGTCGGGTACGTAATGGGTTTTAGTAGTGCTAAGATATTCAATTTTAAATTTCTACCCTTCTCGAGAATCCAATTACTTGCTTATCACTTTCAATTAAAATAATATTCCTTGCCATCTGTAAGAATTTCTCACCAAATCTTACGTCTGGATTGAATTTTACTTTGTTTCTCTTATCCCACATGCCGAATATGATGATTATTTTCTTCGGTTTCTCTATTCAGATTTATATAATTGAATGTTTTATTTCAAAACCTAACCAATTTCACCTACTTATACTCTGGATGAAGAAGTTTTTTTTACCCACGTTGTGCAATTTGTTTCCCTGTAACCTGTCATAACCCCTTTCTCCTAAACAATTCAAGTCATATTACCAAAACCAGTAGCTTCTAGCTGAGTCTTTGTATCACCATGTATGTTGTTTGGCATGGTGATGCTTCACAAACAACAAACCAACCTATATATTTCTTGAATTTGAAAAGTGGTAGACAGTTCAATCTCAATGAAATCATCCCCTAAAGATACCAAAACAATGACGATTCATGGATTGGATGTTTGTCAAGAAGATTTGTTGAACATGTTGATAGAAATAGCTGGGATGTCAGAAATGCCTTGCTATTTGGTGGTATTTCAGTGCGGAAAGTCAGTGATTATATTTATAATCAGGTTTCAGATGGGATATGAAATGCATATAGTTTTATATATAGCTACAAGGAGAGTATTTTGGTGATCTTTTTTGTATCAATAAATGGGAACAATCAGAGAACCTAGTTACTTGGAATCCAAATCAAGAAATTATTTTCATCACTGTGTACAACTCGACTCCTGCTCAAGTAACTAGTGATAACTTAATAAGATATTTAGCGTGCATGGGTAACATCCTATCTTACTCTTATCTTGTTCGTAAGGTTAATAATGGAAGCTTCTCTATCAAAGTAAGAGTAAGTATTAGATTCAGAAAAAGGCTTAAGTTCAGTGTAATTGTGGAAATTGAGATGTGTGGATTTTGTGACCTCATTGGACACAAGCTTCAAAACTGTAAACAATACTTGAAACGTTTAGATAATGAGTGTGTTAGCTAGGAAAGTAATTCATTTCCATGTCGTAATGTCGCATCCAATGTGCTTAATCCCTATGCACCACCATTTTACAATAGTCTAATGTGCAAAGAGATTTTTATATGTGGAAAGTAGCAACTAAAAAAGATAAAACCAGGCCATTTATTTAACTTTATAATGGTCGGTGGAATGAAGCCGCTTCTTCACAAACTACACGAAATCGGGAATTTGTAACGCTCCGATTTTGTAACTGGTTTATTAAGTAATGTTGTATCGACGTTGGTAACTTTGTAACGTTGGATAATCATTGCAATAATTGGTATCCATTACGAGTTTCGGGAGGGTTGTGGGTAATTACCTTCCTATCTTCAACTTAAATTGCCAAGTTACATTGTTACCCTCCATTACTACTATTAGCCTCTATTACTAGTATCAGCTCCCAATTTCATCTCACACTCAAGGCCTACCCAGCCTCCCAATGATTCTGGCTTTTTTCTCCAACATTTTTTTTCCCATTATAACTCTTCATTTTAATTACCGAAAATCAGAAAACAAAACTAAAATCAATGAAATTAGTTTTTCATTTTTTTTTAATTGTGCGAAAATTAAAAGAGAATAAATATGTCGAGAACAACTGATAGCTTGAGACATTTCTCCACCCATGTCCCTTTTCCTCTCCATCCATTTTACTCCGTCGATTTGAGCTTCGGAAACATCGAGATGTAGCTAGAGAACTTCATTAACAACATGAATCGGTCAATTTTTCGTGAATCATCGATGTAACCCTAAATTTAAGTTGGATCGATCTCTCATAGAAGTTTTGACACTTATTCACAATCTTGGAAATGCAAATCAGGTTATCATCATCTAAGGTATTTCATTTATTCGTTTTTCTACGAATCGTAGTTTTTCAACATTTGGGGTTTAATAATTTTACAAATTGGAGGTTACAAACTATTGGTTTTGAATTTGAATGATGCAATTTACGATGGTGTTTATGCACATCTATATCTTTTAGATTTACATGTGATTGTATATTTTAGGTTTATGGTTTTTGTGTTTGTTGAGTCTGATTAAGAAGATTTGTATATGCAATTGTGGATGTTGTAGTACATTGTATTATGTTTTAAGAATATCCCGTGTACTTTGTAGGTTTAGTTGATAATTAGACCGGGAGTCACAAATAGTATTTTACTTGTTTGTAGGATGTCACAATTTGTTTATAGGATATCTCCATTTGTTTGTAAATGGGTGAATCAATCAATTGTGTATTGAAGTAGTAGCTCTAATGAGAATCCCAACCAGTTTCAACAATTTAGATGAAAACCAAAGAGAAGCTATTGTTCATAATTTGTTCCTTTTGCCTAGTCAGATTCTAGTTCTTTATGAATTCATTGCCAAAGTAGTTTCTTAGGTCAATGGTCAGAATGCATTGTAGATTAGAATTAGATGTGCATATGCCTCCACCAGTACCAAGTAGTTTTGTGGGTCAGTGAAATCATGTAGGTTTCACATGACTCAATCTTGAGTCAAGTTATTACGTCTTTGACAGATGATCTACAGCTTGTTATACCTTTTGTTTGTAGGATCAGAATATCGCGACATCAATACTTCGCGGGATCAATAAACAACAGCATTGCGAGGAGGTCGCAGAAGAGTAATATAGATGACGCAATGAATGACGACAGCCAAAACATGAGAAAAGTGTGAAGATCTAGCGAAGTTTAGGAGAGTTGCGAGATTGTATACTTGTACACTTTCATTCCCAAAATAAAGGACAACTTAGTCGTCATCCAATTGTATACTACCCTATATAAAGAGTTGAGCAAGTCTATTGTAAGGGGGATTCTTTTCGTGGTGTTAGACAAGTCATTAGAGAGAGAAAGTTTGTGGTGATTGTAATTTCTTTAGCTCTTTTCTATCTTATCTTGTAAACATTCAAGGAATTAATCAATAAAATCATTGTTATTAATCTTCAAATGTCTTAGTTGTGTGGATTATTGTGAGGGGTGTAGTGTAGGATTTCTGCAACTACATAATGGCGCTAGAAACATTTGTTTGAGTAAGGATTGACATCGTGATTTGAAAGAATTTGGAGTAGTAGAGAAGAAATTTGATATAATTTTCAACAGTTTACCAAAATTAAGAAATGGCTAGAAGGAGAAATGCATCCGAGCAACCAACAATTGTTAGGAGAAGTAGGAGACTTCTTGGGAGAAGAGAGAAATGAAATGGGAGAATCCTCAAGAAGGAACATAAGGAATGATGAAGAAAATCAAATTCAATCACCAATTCAACCAGTAGTAGATAGAATTGTGGATTATGATAGAGTAAGTGTGCATACTTGGAGATCAGACTCTGTGGACGAAGGGGAAGAAGAACAACAATTGGTAAACAATGCACAAGAGGGGAGATACCGAGAAGGGAATAGAGAAATAATTCATGGAAATGAAGAGATCGCAGCATTAGAGGCGTTGAGGCAAACAATACATGAAGAGAGACGATTAGAGGCGAGGAACGTGCAAACTTGACAAGACAGAATCATGAGGTTAGGATGGAAAACATGAGATTACAAAACGAGAAGGTCGAGAAGCACTACAAGGTCAAGCTCAAGATCAGTTAGAGAGGAAAGAAGGAGAATTTTACCTACAGAAAATGCTGATGAAGAAAACCAAGCAGAAGCGCAAAATCGAGGCACATAATATTGCGAGAGAAGAGAAATGATAGAAGATCGTTATATCCACGTCCCGAGACTCTTCAAAATGAGCTTAATGGTGGAAACCAAGGAAATAGGCAACGTCAGGAGCAAAATCAACCAATGGATGAAGAAAATCAAGAAGAAGGAAGAAGAATATTGCATGGGAGAGAAGCACGGAGGAAGCAAAAAGAAATTGAAGATGAAATTGAAAGACACTATGTCCGAACAAGCACGTCTAGCTCGCGAGAGAGAGAAAGATTGAGAAAGAAATCGAAGAACAGAGTTAGAAGAGGCAATTCGCGAATAATCATGATAATCGAGAAAGAAGGCGAGAACAAAATCGCAACAATGATAATATTAATGAAGAATACGAAAGAGCACAAAAGGAGAACTGATAGGCACCAAAGAAGAGAAATCGATAGATATAATGGTGTGCGAATTCGCGAAAGAAATGAAGGAGAAGATCGCAGAGAAATGCGAGAAGGGAATGATGAACAAGAAAGTCAAAGTAGACATGAACGCAGGCGAAGAGAAGCGAAACTAAAAAGACCAGTGGATTCAAATTCTGATGTAAATGAACAAATTTTGAGAGAATTGGCAGAAATGAGAGGATTGATGAACAGTAAAAGGAGAGGAGGAAAGAGATAGTTGGATGAAGCAATAGAAGAAGCTGCGAAAACTCCGTTCACACAAGAGATACAATTAAGAGGAATACCACCGAAGTGCAATTTACCTAAGCATTAACCAAACATTTTCGATGGAACAACTTGTGCGATACAAACATATCAAAGCTTATATGAGATGTATGCTACAATGGGAGAATCATGATGCTATATTGTGCAAATATTTTGCATCAAGTCGATAGGAGAAGCTTTGAAATGGTTTGAAGGGCTAAGAAAAAATACAATAACAACTTTCAATCACTTGCAGTGCTATATTTTTAGGGGCATATATAAGTAATAATTCCTCGCGACTGTGTATTGAAGATGTATTTGGGTTAAAGCAAAGAGTTGGTGAAAGTTTGAAGTATCTAACTGTGAGGTGGAAGACAATGTGTAGCGAAATGGCTGGCCGAGTAGAGGAGAGATATCTCATCTTATCATTCATTAATGCTATGTTTGTGACAAATCTGTTATATATTCAAATTTTTAGAGTCAAAAATACAATCACAATGACTGAATTGCGAGAACTTCAGGAGGAGTATATTGCTCTAGAGGAAAAGCAAAATGAGATGGAATCATACCTGTTGCGAATACAAGTTCGGGAGCTGCGAATGCAAGTTTTTACCCAAATTGATAAACACTGTAGCGAGTACCTCGCAAGGTCAACAAGGAGTAAGGATACCAAATGATGGTCAGCAAAAATTGGTAGCTATGGGGAGTCGCGATCAGGAAGAATTTGAAAGAGAAAGAAATTTCTACAACCGTGGCGGAAATAATAAAATTCAAAGGCTCGATCAACCGCAAGAAACCTATGGAGGACAGAGGCATAATCCACAAGAGACTTATGGAGGCCAGAGGCAGAATTATCATAGAGGACAGCGAGGTCATAGAGTCGTATGGGAAGAAATCAAGATGCCACCATTAAACGCTAACGTGGAGAAGATATGAGAAGCTATAATCCTGATGGAAAACATACCTACACCATGGAACATGGGGAATGAACCACCTCCAGGTGATGTAAGTCATGAATTGTTCCTATCACCATTTTCATGGACACTTAACGAATGATTGTAGGAATATAAAAAGAATTATCCTCGGAATGATAGATCAAGGAAGCTAAACCAATTCTTAAAAAGTGAAGAGAAGACTCAACCATTACCAACACCTTAAAATAACAGAGTAAATACGACAAAAGGAAAGAGACATTTGTAGTAGAAGTTGGAACGAAGGCCAAAAACTTGTTACTCGCAACTCTATCGTACATTAAATGGGACAATTGAAGATTTTCATGATAGTGTTCTAGCAGAGTTTTCGCAAGAGATGTTGACAATAGAGAAGTAATGAATATCGCGAAGTCATCGCCATCGAAAGAATGGCAAGCGCAGATTATTTCTTTTACCGCATAAGAAGTACCTGAGGGTGGCGAGTTGCATGACAGTCCATTAGTGGTAAGATTAGAAATTAATCCAAAACCTGTTGATGATGAAAGTGATGGTGTAGAAAATTCATGGGCAATAAATAGAATCTTAATTGATACTTTTGGAAGCTCAGTAAACATCCTTTTTACCAAACCTACAAGACTATGGGGGCAAAGATGAAGATTTGATACCGTCAACATATAAGATTTATGGTTTTAATGGTACTTTGCTAGTAAACCTAAAGGAGAAGCTCGCATGCGAATACCATTGAATGGATTATCAATCGAAATCTTGTTTTGCATAGTCGATGTGGAATCCCCTTATAATGCATTAATTGGGAGACCCCGGTTACATGAGATCTTGGGTGTGGCGTCAACTTACCACCGGTGCATCAAATTTCCACATCCCAGTGGTGTTGGAGTTATAAGAGGGACAAAAATGCTATGAAGTCGATGTGGAGTCTTGCGAGGAAAGGGCAGTTCAATGCATTTAATTGGAAAAGGAATATCAAAGAAGAACAAAGAAGAGAAAGACCGATGGTGGACACAATAGAAGTGAGAGATGAAGATATATTGCGAAATCGGTGCTTGAAGACAATTGAAAATTGCGAAGGTCTCGCAAAAGGGAAGTAAGTATCCGGAAATATGAATGAGGAAAAGAGAGCAACAGAGTAAGAGGTGTAATAAATAAATAATTGATTTCATAGTCTTGTAAAAAAAAAAAAAAAATGTGTGTGTCATGATGATCGAAGAAGGAGTGCGCGAAAAACTCGCGATATATGAATATGATGAAAGTTTGGTTAAATAATTACAGCGAGATCTCAGAAAATGAAGCAAGACTATGTGATAATTTTGCAAAGAAGATGAGAAGAAATAATCAAAAAGCAATGAATGATTACAAGAATTGACAGAAATGAATGAGTGAGTGAATGTGACGAACCTTTATGGCGTACACCCTAGTTCGCGAATGATATTTCGTAAGAGGCAAATGTAAGACCTAAAGTGCGTCATATAAGGGGGTATCTCTTGAACATGGCTTATGGAAAAGGTTACACCGCCCCTGAAACCTGAGTCATGAAGATTTGGGGCCCATGAAAGCCTATCCGGGGGAGATACCTTGGATTTCCAACTATATATATAAGGTTATACCCTGGTTGGACGACCGAGAGTCTCTTACAAGGAGTCAGTGTATGACCAAGGCGCCGAGGTACACGGTTGAGCCAAGAGTGCCTGGGACATTTGAAGTGTCTCGCCATTCTTGGCAAGTCTTGGCACATGCCGCACTCTACCAAGAAAACTCCACTTAGGGTGCGGTCTCGTAACCATAAACCCTATAGGTATAAGGGATAAGAGGTGCGAAAACAACTGGTTGTTGTTAAGACCGGATGGGAGGAGCTAGTCTTGTATGGCCGATGTACGCCTCCTTGAAGGGGCAACCAGGGAGATGATAAGGGCGGCACCCTCCATTAGGGAGCTGATAAGTGTCAAAAGACGCAAATGTCATGAGGCTCTATTTTTGCAAGAAAATTTAGGCTTGTCATATTTGTGCGATGATCCTGAAGAGGCAATAATACTAACGCGAGGGTAAGACGAGATCAATGGGTCTTTACATGCAAGTGTAAAGACGTCATGCGATTTCGTCGCAAGACGGCAATATCATGGGGCTTCAAGTTCGCGAGAATTTTTAGACCTGTCATATTGTCGCAACAAAAGCATCCTGCAGAGGCAATAATACTAAAGAAATGATAATACAAGATCAATGGGTCTTTACATGAAAGTGTAACGACGTCCTGCGATTTTGTCGCAAGACGCCAATGTCATGGGGCTTTATGTTCGCAAGAATATTTAGGCCTATCATATTGACGCAATATGAGGGGTGGAAAAATAAGACCTTTAACTAGGAAGTCAAAATAAGACCACACAAAAACAATGATAAGACAAGATCAATGGGTCATTACATGAAAATATAAAGACGTCCTGCGATCTTGTCGTAATGATGAATTTCAACATAAATGAAGATAAGATAACACAAGAAATTGAGTAAGCAAATAAGCTTGCGAATACGACTATGTTTCTTCATTTATTTGTGGAGAATTAGCAATAGCAGTTGCGAAATTAAGAAGTATCATTACTTAAAGATTATCGACTTAATTTCTCTCATGTGAAAATAAATAACAGAGGCAAGTATGGGAATGATTAGAGTAAAAACTTGTTATTTATTTTCATATGATAGATTTACTGAGAAGAGATTACAAAAATGGAAGGTTAGAAGGATAAATGTACAAGTATCACAAGAAGAGAAAAAGGAAAATGGAACAATCTTTCAACTTATTCTTCTCCTTCATCAGATTCTTTATCAAATTCCTCTTCTTCGCTTGCATCACTATGGGAGACATCCGAGGAAGGCATATTTTCGGGAATTTCATCGAGAAGACAAGGATATGAAGAAAGAGGAATGTTATGGTCATTGCAAACTGTTTCAATAGTTTGATTGCGAAAAACAGACAACATCATTATTGAAATTCGCTACAGAGTTTGTAGTTGCTTCTTGACTTAGAATATTTGTCATTACGAAGAGAGAAGTCTTTTGCAAGTTGTGCTTTCTCGGACTCAAGTTCCTTGATTCTAGTTTGAAACCTCTTCTCGCATTCTCGCGAACAAATGACAATGAGTTAGCAACTTAATAGCAAGATTTCATAAAAAAGAGGCGGAAAAGTAATGAAGAACAAGAAACAACCTTCTCTCGTCGTAAATCATATCTTTAACCAAGGCAAGATGCTCAAGATGAAGACCGACGCTAATACCTAAGTTATTTTCGGCATTATCTAGAACCTTCGCAGCCCAAGCGAATTCATCATCATTATTTATGACAAGAAGTGAACGAATTTGATTTTCTCGCTCATTAAGTATGGCATTTTGGCGAAGAGATTCATCTCGTTCAATTTGGACTTCAAGAAGAGTTTTTGGAATTTCGCTAATGCTTGTGCACCTTGATTAGCAATGCGATCCTTATCATCTATAAGGGTGCTAATTTTCTTCCTTAGAATATTATTATTCTCCGGGAGCTAAGATATAAACGTTTAAATCGGTTAGCTAAACCTAAACTAGATCTATGTTCAATTTCTAAGAGATGAAATTTGGTTCAAGTTCATTTAATGAGAGAGAATTAATCTTGTTTGAAGAACTACTTAAAGATTCATTGAGATGAGCGAGAAGAGCATCATCATCCATAGGTTCAGGGAATGAATGGAGAAGGATGGCTTAAATCAGAAAGATTATAAATGTCTCATGAAAATGATAAGTCAGGCAAAGAGAAATAAATGACAAAGTATAAATGAAGAAAAGAGAAGGGTGTTATACCATAAAGTTCTTTGATTAGCACTTTGAAGAGTAGATATTTTGTCCTTCCGGGTAGAAGACTCAATTTCCAATTGTTGAATTTTTTTCATCCTTCTTGCGAGATGTCGCAACTTCAATTTCTAGTTCTTTGTTCTTCTCCTTAAGTTGAAGATTTTTCTTTTCAAGATTGTTGCGTCTTTTCTCGAGGTCTGAGGCAACAACAAAGGAAGCTCTCCCAGACTATAAAGGAAAGTAAAGAAATTGTTAAGATAAGGTTTATAATCGAAATCACAAAGAAATAAAGAAATATGAACATACCAAGGCACTAAGTGCATTTAATAAACTGGGAGTCATTATCCGAGAAACTCCACGAAAAGAATCATTATCCACTAGCGGGGGGCATCGCAAATATTTGCGAGAGCTTCGCAAGTATCAGAAAAACGATCATCTCCTAAAACTTGCATAGTATCAGAGAAAATACTAGACAATTGCGCCATAGCAGATTCGACTGAATGATTCTCCTTCGCAAAAGAAACATCAACCTCATTATTATCTTTATCGAGTTCTCATTTGGTTTGGGAATTAGAGTGAGAAGTGGAATGGATTTTCCGTTTTTTAGAAGATGGAGCAGAAGATTTATCCTTGCGAAGAGTGATTTTATTCTTGCCTTTAGCCTTCGCAACTTCAGGAATGTCAATTTCTTCAACGCCAACCTTCGCACACGAATGAAGATAAGAAACAGAGGCAACAATATTGTTAAAAATAATAAGGGAAAATATTTCTTACTTCATCCGTGATTGAACGAAGTATCGCCAGAGTACTCGCTCTTGGATTTCTTTTGTAGCTCTTTCTTAATTTGATGATCTGAAAAAAATCGCAAGATTAGATATAAGAGGGAGTGAAGATTGTAAAATAAGTAAAAATTAGGAAGTATACCTCTTTTGCCTTTTCGCCAATTAAATACCTGGGCTGATAATTTAATAGATTCGCAGGGAGTATATTGGAACCGAGAAATGTAAGGTCCGCTCAAAAATAGTGGAAAGACAGACCACCTCTCATCTTTAGAGTATCGAGGAACGTTGTTCTTGCCGAATGCCACCAATATATAGCATGAGTATCTTATCGTCGGAAACGTTCTCTTTTCTTTTCAATCGGGCACCCCAGCGAGATTTATCATTTTTCATGTTTATCACTTCATAATTTTCAAAGAAGTTTTCTACAGTGTATTTTGTAGCGACTATCTCTAAACTTGCGAAGTTAGGATCTTTAACGTTATCAGGATATAGAGATCCCTTACCAGCGCCGCGATTGGCGAATTCAATCATTAGACGGATGCAATCACCACTTAATTTATAAATAGCTCGCGAGAATTTCTCATGAGCAAGAATTTCATAGAACAAGGGCAATTCGGGATCATACATAGGAATGGGAAGACCTGCGAGGATTTGACCTAGCGAGATTTTGATTTTCTGATCATCACACTGATGATCAGTAAACAACTTTGCAGAAAGAATAGATGAAGATTCTATATTGGGAATAGTAGATAAAGTGAAACCCTTATCTTGTAATTTCTTTTGAGTTTCATCTAAAAGGGTTTCATATTTACGACCAGGAGGAGCCATTTTTAGAGTATGGGAATGATTAAAGAATTGAAGATCAAGAGAAAGAAGAAAATGAAGATTTACAGTAGCAAAAACGCAAATTGCGGAGGAAGAGAGTTGAAGAAAAGTTGCAGAGGGAAAGTAAAAGAGAAGAAGAAGAGGGTGAGAAAACTATATATAGAGATAAGAATTCTCGAGAAAACAAATGCATTTAATGCGAGATGGGACATGAATGGTCAAGAAAAAACGGTTGAAAGAGACGTGTCAAGAAAAGAGTAGAAGAAGAAACATGTGTAATAAATTCCGTATAAAAGTACGGGATTATAACAGATAAAGATGAACAGTTGCGGCGTTTCAAAATATTGGTTCTCATGATATTCTCTTCTTCGCAGAGAAGACATGACAAGAGGCAAGATGTAGGATCAGAATATCGCGACATCAATACTTCGCGGGATCAATAAACAACAGCATTGCGAGGAGGTCGCAGAAGAGTAATATAGATGACGCAATGAATGACGACAGCCAAAACATGAGAAAAGTGTGAAGATCTAGCGAAGTTTAGGAGAGTTGCGAGATTGTATACTTGTACACTTGCGATATTTCGCAAGTCATTCCCGAAAAATAAAGGATGACTTAGTTTGTCATCCATTTGTGTACTACCCTATATAAAGAGTTGAGCAAGTCTATTGTAAGGGGGGATTCTTTTCAGGGTGTTAGACAAGTCATTAGGAGAGAGAAAGTTTGTGGTGATTGTAATTTCTTTATCTCTTTTCTATCTTATCTTGTAAACATTCAAGGAATTAATCAATAAAATCATTGTTATCAATCTTCAAATGTCTTAGTTGTGTGATTATTGTGAGGGGTGTAGTGTAGGATTTCCTGCAACTACATTGTTGATAAACTTAGACTCAGTTATAGTGTTTGGGTGTAGGATATTGTTACCATTAGTGAATCAAGATTGTAGTATGTTTTGAGAAGCAGTTTCTGCACTTTAGATGAAAACCTGAGAGAATTAGGATTCGTAATATGTTCACTTACCTTGTACTAGGATTCTAGTTCTGGATACAATTCAGATAATGCTTTAGTAAATTTATAGATCATATAATATATTTCAACATACCACAATTGAACATACCATTGTTCCTTTCATTAGAAATCACAAAGACCTCTCCGGCATACCAACTGTAACCCACTATATTCAAATCAACACAAAAAAGAAACCAAAATTGCAATTTCATTAACCAGATTTACAAACACCATCACTATTACTAATCAGACCCCTAATTACTAAGTAGTTTCATTACAATCAAACCCATTCACAAGATCAACATCAAAACATGACCCAAAAACCTAGTCTCAGTAATTCCCTCAAACATCGAGAGATTAACCATTCATACTGGGAAAAACTAGACTGTTCGAACCCCTCTGCAAACACCTTACACACATACTACTAAAACTGTTAGCAGTTACCATCTGCATAACAGTATCAAAACAACCCCATATATTCAACAACAAAAAAAAAAAACATCCGAGATAGAAAAATAACCACAAGAAAACCAATACTTATTTTGTCAGCAGCTTCAGCAATATGAGCAAAATGATCAGCAAACACCTACAAGATTTCTGTGAATTTTCACGAAGAAACACTTAGTCCGATTTCACAAAATCGAAGCTTTCCCATCGAAATCTTGTTGATGTTCCAGGGATGATTATTCAGAATCATCACCATTGTTCTCATTGCTATGTTGACTACCTGAATTTTCAGTTGCACTATCATCACCGTCGTCGTCGATGCCCATCTCATCATCGTTGTACTCATTATTATACTCGTTGCTGTTTGATTTGCACTTCCATAACCTCCATCACCTCGCATCTTTACTTCCTTCATCATCTTCATTCTCTTCCTCCAAATCTCCAACCTCAAGCTGGCTCACCATTCTCATCAAGACCATCAATTGTTTCTCCATCGGAATCAACATTCAGTCTCTCATTCATGGTTCTTGCAAAAAGCCGAGGGATTGCTTTTTCTGCTAAGTATATTTCATACCATGCATCCTCATACTTCTTTTCTCTCTTCCTACTTTGTTAATCTGTCTCCGAATTTCTCTGATGATCATCACTTCTCTCAAAATCATTCTCTTTCTCTTCAGAATCACTTTCGGTTGCACTACGGATCTTTCTCCAAACAAATCATCTCCCCTCATCTCTCTCCCCTCTTTCTCTAGGTAGCTTTCATCACATCTCTTTCAATTCTCTTTATCTTCCATAGTTCATATTGTGGAGCATTTTCCTGACGAACTCTTTCATACTCAATTTGACGATTTCTCTTATCAATCTCTTGCTGCAGAAAAACCCTCAAATTCTCCAACTCTCTAGTATACAAAGTCTTGGCAACTTTCTTGGCGAAGTTAAAAGATGCAAAAGGCTTATTATCTCCGTTAGCATTGTTTCCTCCTTGATCACCCATTATCTCTAATCTATGATTTTCTTAATTTCCTTGCCCGATATTTTAGGATGATTGTTGTATATTTTGGAAATTCTCTGTTTAATTTCCTTTTGTAGAGAAGATGCCATTAATAGTGATTTAAGGCATTCGGTAGAACATCTTGTCCCTTAGCTATTCACGCTTATTCAAAGGCAAATGCAATAAGTCCTAAACCCATCATAACTCCTCCTTAAATCCTTCACTCCAACATTTCTAATGGGAGTGTACCAAATTAGTGTGGGGTGGGTTCCAAAATCATATAAAAGAAAACTGGTTTTGCCTTGCTAGCGTACGCCCCGACCCCAATAATTTGGTACACCCCTATTAGCCTAATTGTAGACTATTCCGATTCTCAATATCTAATAACTACCATTAAGGGTTGATAGACAGTTAAACCAAGCACTAATTATCATTTTATTTTTGGTAGATACTGAAGAGCCAGCACCTGTTGAGAGGCATTATGTGGCGCTGGTATACTGCATCTATAGTGGAAGTGTTCACACCTGAAATGGCTTAACATTCATGAGATTTGTTCGGTGTACAAAAAAAGGTCAAACATAATAGGTCAACAAATTTTAAACAAATCAGGTCAAAGCTGACAAGTCAAGCAAAATAAAATCAGCACACTTGTGTATATTTATTTAATTTTATTTAGTTAAAAGATGGGCCATATCTTCACTTGAACTGCAGCATGGTTTGGTTCAGGCATCATGCCATATCTCAATACCCTGGTCCCTGAGTCCTGACCAACAACTAATTAACCAACTAATGCCAAACAAATTAGGTCAAACAAAATAAAATCAGCAATGTGCCACATAATGCCTAAATTTTAAAGAAAAATAAAAAAAGGTCTAGGGGGTTTCGAACCTCCGACCTCAAACTTACTTAAGCTAAAGTGAACCACTGTGGCACACTAACGTTTTTGACATTAGTTGGACTTGTATTAAATTTATACAATTACTATCTTCCTAAATATTAAATGAAGTTGTGTATAGATGGGCCATATCTTGAACTGCAACATGGTTTGGTTCAGGCAGCATGCCATATCTCAATACCCTGGTTCTTGAGTCCTGACCAACAACTAATTAATCAACTAATGTCAAACAAATCAGGTCAAACAAAATAGATCAAGCAAAATAAAATCAGCACACTTGTGTATAGATGGCCCATATCTTGAACTGCAGCATGGTTTGGCTCAGGCATCATGCCATATCTCAATACCCTGGTCCCTAACCAACAACTCAAATGAGCCACAAAAATCTACCAACACTATGTCTGGAACAGTGCCTGAGACATAACTCATTATTAGTTCATCTAATTCCATTGATTTGAGCTGCAGAAAACTTCAGCAACAACAATGAATGAATCAATTAATTTTTCTGTGAAACTTCGATGTAACCCTAGATTTAAGTTTAATTGATCTTTCATAGAAGTATTGACACTGATTCATAATCTTCGAATTGCAAATCTGGGTTATGTTCATCCAAGGTATTTCTCATTCATTCATTTGGGGGTTTCTTGGAGATTCAGCTGCAGAAAACTTCATCAACAACAATGAATCAATCGATTCTTCTATGAAACATCAATTCAAGCCTAGATTTTAGTTTAATCGATATCTCATATAAGTATTAATAGTGATTCATAATTTTGGAAATGCAAATCTTGGTCATCTTCATCTAAGGTATTTCGCATTCATTCATTTGGAGGTTACACACTCTTGATTTTGAATGGTACAATTTCTGATGGTGATTATGAAGTATGAACATCTCTATGTTTCAGATTTTAGGTTTATTTTTATGTTGCTATGAATTGTATCCTGTTTTGAGAATCTTTTGGTGATTATGAACATCTCAATTGCATGATTTATGCCTCCACCAAGTGGTTTTATATGTCAGTTGACAGATGATCTAAGACTCAGACATATTATTTGGTTATAGGATGTCAGCATTGGTGAATAAAGCTTGTATTATGTTTTGAGAATCAACATCTCAGGAATCTTTGTGATTTGTATTCATTGTCAGATTGTAGAATTAGGTGTGTGGGTTGTATATGGTAATAGGGTTTGTGTCAATTATGTGCAAGTCGAATATGACGTAACCAACACAAGACAATTTTTGTTAGTCATGTATTGACAGAAGATATAAAGACATAAAGATCAAACATATATAGATGTTCGTAATTTGTCCCTTCGCCAGATTGTAGATTAAGACTAGGTGTGTATATGCCTCTCCATCAAGTGAATTATACTGGATAGAGAATCAAAGATGCAATTTCAAACATGCTGCAATTTCAAAGATGCAGGGCAACTATTAAGAAACACTAAAGTGAATTATTTTCACTATGCATTTGTTTTCATTACATTTTAGTCTTTTACATGTTCCAGTTCTTTGCATTGTAGTTTTAGTTTCTAGATTACAACATGCATCTCCAACATTATCGACACACAATCATCGGACAATATAAATAAACTGACTTCATCATATTACATTTCATAAAGTTACAACCTTTGTGTTCATTCAGTGTTGAGCATTATTTAGAAGCAACACTATCATGTTCATATCCAGTTACACACACAAAATCCAAGTACCAAAAACAAAAAGAAAAAAGAAAAATAAACACAACTTTCCCCTGTATCATCTCCTGCATTTTCAGTCTCCATTGCCACAACCAAAAAAGAAAACATGATTCAGTAACTTACCATTTTCCCTTCGATAAGGCTTACTTGTTATACCCGATCACTCGGAATCGGAATCATCATATTCCGATTTCTCATAACACTCTTCCTCCTCATCACATTCTTCCTCCTCATTAGACTCCTCCTCTTTTATCAGACCCCTCTTCCTCTTCATCTTCATCTGACTCCGATTCGGAATCGGTCTTTTGAGCCAAAATTTCATCATTAACCCGAAGAATCTCATCTTCGCGAAAATCCTCAAGTGACTCTTCTAGGTCAGATGCAGATTCGTCTGAATCTGTAGTGGAGATATCACTGACATTATGAACAACAAAAACTGTCTCTTCATCTTCGGTAGCACTTGTATCACTATCGCGCGACCCATATTCTTTTGCCTCTGCCGCCTTGATCTCCGCAATTTCCGCCAACCTTCGTCTTTTCTCCTGCATTGCATAGTACTTTTCCTTCTCTTCTTCATCTTTGAAGGGATCACGGAGACGCCTCTTTGGAAAAATCTCTACCGGTTTCTTTGGAAAAATATCTATCGGTTTCTCTTGTTCTTTATTTTCCGCATCATGCATTTTTTTCCAGAGAGGATCGAGTTCAATATCACTCAAAAAGTCACTTACTCTCTTTGGTACTTGGGAGATCATCCTTGGTCATATGCCCAATCATCTGCATAGTGGCGGATAACCTTTCTTGTCTTCCCCTCTTTTCCCACTCTTTCAATTGTTGCTCTTCAGTCATGGGGGATTTACCCTTTTGTCTGCGTCAATCATCATCACCAGCCATTTTGATTGATTTGATTTAGAAAAAAATTCAGAGAACAGTTATCTCCCTCTACAAATTTTCTCTCCGAAATTATTTGCTCTCTGACCCTTTATTTTCCCCATTATAAACTAGTCTAACCTAAAAGACACAACAGTTCATAACAGACATAAACTCTAAATTCTTGCAGGGTCACGCCTATTCAGAGAAAGCTTTAATCGAGAATATCACCTGACAATAATAACCGCAAAATTTTGGTCTGAATTCAGACGGTTTTGTGGTTGAACACTTGAATGGGAAATTTGTAACGGTACCCCTGCTATGAAGAGTAAAAAACGCATATAAAGGTAATTTGCTCATTTTCACAGTCACCGGAAATTTTGCTGTCGGCGAGGGTAATTTGGTCATTTTCACTGTCGCCGGGAAATATGCTTTCGCTTAGGTCATTTCGATCCTAGGAAAATTTGCTTTTGCCATTTGGAAAATTTGCTTACGTCGTTGCCGGGAAATTTGCTTTCACCGTCGCCGGGAAATTTGCTTTTACCCTCGCCGAAAATTTTGCTTTCACCGGAAATTTTGCTTTCAGCGTCGTCGGATCCATCCGATCTGATATTTGACATCAAAAACCTCACCTAGACGAGAACATTGGGTTTGTATATGGTAATCTTGCAAGCTGAGTTCCATAATAGGTTGCAGAATCCACTCAGGATCCATCAAATCTGATATTTAACATCAAAAACCTCGGACGAGAACGTTGGGTCTGTATATGGTAATCTTGCAAGCTGAGTTCCATAATAGATTGCAGAATCATCCAATCTGATATTTGACATCAAAAACCTCACCTGGACGAGAATATTGGGTTTGTATATAGTAATCTTGCAAGCTGAGTTCCATAATAGGTTGCAGAATCCACTCAGGATCTATCCAATCTGATATTTGACATTAAAAACCTCACTTGGACGAGAACATTGGATCTGTATATGGTAATATTGCAAGCTGAGTTCCATAATAGGTTGCAAAATCCATCCAATCTGATATTTGACATCAAAAACCTCACCTGGACGAAAACATTGGGTCTGTATATGGTAATCTTTCAAGATGAGTACCATAATAGGTTGCAGAATTCACTCAGGATCCATCCAATCTGATATTTGACATCAAAAACCTCACCTGGACGAGAACATTGGGTCTGTATATGGTAATCTTGCAAGTTGAGTTCCATAATAGGTTGCAAAATCATCTAATCTGATATTTGACATCAAAAACCTCACCTGGACGAGAACATTGGGTTTGTATATGGTAATCTTGCAAGTTGAGTTCCATAATAGGTTGCAGAATCCACTCAGGATCTATCCAATCTAATATTGGACATCAAAAACCTCATTTGGACGAGAACATTGGGTCTGTATTTGGTAATCTTGCAAGATGAGTTCCATAATAGGTTGCAGAATTCATCCAATCTGATATTTAAAATCAAAAACCTCACCTGGACGAAAACATTGGGTCTGTATATGGTAATCTTGTAAGCTGAGTTCCATAATATGTTGCAGAATCCACTCAGGATCCATCCAATTTGATATTTGACTTAAAAAACCTCACCTGGACAAGAACATTGGGTCTGTATATGGTAATCTTGCAAGCTGAATTCCATAATAGGTTGCAGAATCCACTCAGGATCCATCCAATCTGATATTTGACATCAAAAACCTCACCTGGACGAGAACATTGTATATGGTAATCTTATAAGCTGAGTTCCATATTAGGTTGCAGAATCCACTCAGGATCCATCCAATCTAATATTTGACATCAAAAACCTCACCTGGACGAGAACATTGGGTATGTATATGGTAATCTTGCAAGCTGAGTTTCATAATAGGTTGCAGAATCATCCAATCTGATATTTGACATGAAAAACCTCACCTGGACGAGAACATTGGGTCTGTATATGGTAATCTTGCAAGTTGAGTTCCATAATAGGTTGCAGAATCCACTCAGGATCCATCCAATCTGATATTTGACATCAAAAACCTGACCTGGACGAGAACATTGGGTCTGTATATGGTAATCTTACAAGCTGAGTTCCATAATAGGCTGCAGAATCCACTCAGGATCCATCCAATCTGATATTTGACATTCAAAACCGCACCTGGACGAGAACATTGGGTCTGTATATGGTAATCTTGCAAGCTGAGTTCCATAATAGGTTACAGAATCCACTCAGGATCCATCCAATCTGATATTTGACATCAAAAACCTCACCTGGACGAGAACATTGGGTCTGTACATGGTAATCTTTGAAGTTGAGTTCCATAATAGGTTGCAAATCATCCAATCTGATATTTGACATCAAAAACCTCACCTGGACGAGAACATTGGGTCTGTATATGGTAATCTTGCAAGCTGATTTCCATAATAGGTTGGAGAATCCACTCAAGATCCATCCAATCTGATATTTGACATCAAAAACCTCATCTGGACGAGAACATTGGGTCTGTATATGGTAATATCGCAAGCTGAGTTCCATACTAGGTTGCAGAATCATCCAATCTGATATTTGACATCAGGATTGTAGATAGTGGTAAATAAGATTCGTTCAACTCAGACTTGATGAGATTCGATTTCATACTTAAAAATAGAAAATTCTAAAAACAAAGAAAATATATATACAAGGTTGTCACAATTATCGAGAGGTACTGAGACTCGGGACTCTACCATTAATCAAAATCGAGTTATGCATATATTGATTCTTAACAATTATAACTCTTTTATGGACTCTATTTCTTTTCCAAAGTAGATTTCTAAAATATTAGATGTAAATCACAAGGATGGTATATCAAAAGCTCTTACATATAAGTATACACCATCAAACGAAATCACAACTAATTAGTGAAAATCATAAATCAATTAAAATAAATGCAAAAAGTCATAAGGAATCAAATATAGTTACCAAACCATTGTGAAATAAGACTCCCTCCCTCGTCCCACTGATGGGGTTTAGCTCATCATGCTCAAAACACACTCATAAGATAATAACATGGCTCAAAAGATGTTTTTATTGAGGAGAAATAATAATATAGCGAATCTACAACACTTAAAGGTCGTTACAGAAGTCACCGTTACTAAGGAATAAGACTGTAGAAAGAACGATAGTTTTATGTTGCAGCAGAATCTGCGACTGTCTGTGTGCGTCCAATGTTCTTCGTCTCCTTTTTCTTCAGCAGCAGCTGAGAGCTTCTCTGCAATTCGTTCATGAGCCCTCTGTTGGCTCTCCCAACACCCCAAATCTTTCGACAACTCCCCCAAGGTCTCGAACCACCCTATTTATACATCACAATGCCATAGAATCTTCACCAAATCTTCCAATATTTCTTTCTTCTTCTTCACGGCCAAGTCACGAGAATATTTCCTTTTTATTCTCTCTTTTTACACGTCTTCTGTTGGCTAACAAACCATCCTTATTCGATAGTCCAAATCCTGTAAGGAATGTCTTCTTTTAAAACAACTTCTTTCCTTGTCTAAAAAAATCAAAATAACATAATTATTCTTCCCATAGAAATAGTTGCTCTGTTTCGGGAATTACAAGATTTCTTCCCCTTTTTTATGATTCCATCCCATATACCTTCCCTGTTTGGATAAAACATAGTGATACCAAACCAACTACACGTGAAAACTCGAGTAAATCTCGTCCAAACACAAAACAGAGAACCGATATTCTTTCCCCTGTTGTATCGAGATATATAAGGAAGTTTCCTTATTTTCTTGGAAACCAAACTCCTCTCACCCCATATTCACTGAACCAGGCCCAAACAAATCCAAAACAACCAAGAAATCTGAAAGAAACTCATCCAAATCTTGTCCAAGAAATTTTTTTGTTTAATCGAGATAATTTGTGAAAACTTTCCTTTTCTACGTGAAGAAATCTCTGAGAAATCCTGTTTGAACGCAATCACCAAATCCCTATCCACATAACCATAAATCCCGAGAAAATCTCGTTCAATTCTGATCTGAAAAGTTCGCAGCTGAGTCTGCAAATTTCCCGCAAATTTTGTTTTCAAACCGTGAAGAATAAATGATGCCTCCTAACCACAACATGGGTGCCTTTAACATACGCCTTTGGGATGCCCTGGGGTGCAAATAACGATGGGTTTCCCCTTATCCATTTAAGGGGTGTAAATGACACATGTCTTATGAGCCTTTAGTAATTTTCTCCGTAGATCCAAATGCCATTTTTCGAGCCAATTTCTCCACAAGAGTTTATTTCTCCGAAAACACCTACAAAAATATAAAAAGCCAAAATAAGTACCAAACGAGCACTAACAAAATAGATAATTGAGATCAAAATAGACACATAAATGCTTCTATCAAATACCCCCAAACTTATTATTTGCTAGTCTCGAGCAAATCCAATTTACTTAAATAAAATCCTAACTCACTGTCATCGCGAGGCATCGCGATTGCACTTAGCATGTGCAACAAGCCTTTAAACCCTAGGTGGCCCTAGTGGTAGAGTTATAGTCTCGGGAGGGTTTACTAGAGGTGTACCCACAAAACCTTTACTCGGACGCTAGCTATCTACGAGAACCTTGGAAGGCACTAAAGAATCTCCTTGGTTGGCATACTTATTGACTATAAGAGGAAGTACGATGCGAAATTCGATTCTTTGTCGAGTTTGCACTCAAGCATACTAAAATTCATATATAAGTCATAGATCTCTACTCGAGATAGTTTACGGACATCATAGCAGGAGTCAATCAATCACATGGATAGATTAAGAAGATGGATGTAGTGAAAAACGTAGATGGTTTTGATGTTGACTAAGGTGAACGGTGTTTCCCATATCTGTCTGAAGGCCACTGCCAAAATGAACCTATCCCTATGGACTGAGATACTAGTCTGACTAATACCAACACAACTGGCATATACAAGGGAACCAGTGGTCGATAATCCTAACTCTAGGTCAACACAACTGGCATATACAAGGGTTCCAGTGGTCGACTTTATTGAATTTATTCCGATTGGTCTGATGGTCTGGTCTCAACTTCTTTCTTTCTTTCTTTTTTCTCTTTTTTTTTCATCTTTTTTTTTCACTTTTTTTTTTCACTTTTTTTTTGGTATCCAAATCACTCTATTTCACCCTAGCAGTGGTAACAACTTGATTCGTGAGCCCCACCTAATCACTTAGAGAAACATTTTTTAAAAAGAAAACAAAATAAAAACAGAAGTGAAAAGGACTCAACGAGATATGGAGAAACTAACATGTTATTTCTAACACCTGAGCTCTGTGCTTTTATGAATAGACTCTTTAGATGTTTCCATCTAATCATATTGGTTCCTCAACTCCTACAACCAAGATGCTTACATCCACTTAGATTGGTTAGTGCCATCCTTAATAAGCATAAATTTCTAGGCTCTGGAGTTTAATAATGCAACTAAAAAGTTTCTCCCATACCCCCAAACTAAAATCTAACATTGTCCTCAATGTTCTAAAGATAAAATTAGAAGCATGAGCAAGGAGAGATTGTTACCATTTGAAACAAAAGAGTTAAGGAAAGATATTACCGTGTTGCATGAGCATGGGTTACCTCCCAAGAAGTGCTAAGTTTAACGTCTTTAGCCGGACTAACAAAGGATTAGTCACCTTATAGAATCATAAAGTAATAGCCGAAATTTCTGTGGGTCATCAAAACCAAATAGAACTATCACAAATAAAAGGAATCTGTAACCTGCCAAGAGAATAAACAAATAAATCACACCCTTGTCTAGTTTCATGTTAAAGACAACTACATCTAGTTGTGGTTCAGGTTCAAGTTCTTTAACTGGGTCCAAATAAAATATTTTCATGGGTTGCATTTCCTCGTAGCTAAGATCCGATTCAGGTATTAGATTCTGGAAAAAACTCAAGTAAAAACTTAGAAGCACATAATAATAACCTAAATAACTGCGGATCCTTAAAGTCAATCAGGTTTGACTCACATAATTGACCACGATGAAAGTGGTGGTCAATTTTAGGCAAATGTGTCGATTCTAATCTCCTAAAGTACTTAGGTTTAGTCTCAAAACTAAATAATTGACACATCTGAAACTTATACGTTCCCACAATTGGTTGAAAAATATTTGATGGGAAAACAAAATCAATCTGGGTATCATAGCCTGGGTAAACTACATCAACCAGAGGATGAGTTTTTAACAACTGAACTTCTTTATGGACATCACTAGGTTCAGGAAAACATGTATGAAGATAATCTTTTAAAATGGTTGAGGCACATATGTCAAGTCCCAAGTGAGGGACCTTTCTAAGAGTTAAAGCACACGGAGAATGATAATCAACCCCGAACTTAGAGTTTTCAGTGTCTCTAGAAAGACCAGTCACAACTTCCCTAATTTCAAGGTCATCAGATTCCTGAAAATGGTCAATTGATTCTTCTAAGTCTGGTTTATCCTCACTCATCTCTACGAGTTCATTTTCTTTTTCTAAGTCTGTTATTTCTAAATCGCTAGACTCAAAATATACTCGTTCCTCTAAACCATAATTGGCTTCATAATCGAAAGGAAATACTACATCATCTAAGGAAGTGTTATCTTTAGTCAAATCCTTGTCCTTTTGAATAGGTGAATAATCATTAAAATTATTTGGATTTGAACTAGAAGTAACATTATCATTATATATAAAGCTCAATTGGAGTAGCAAATTCCTGATCACTGTGCCTATATATTTCAAATTCTTCATCAACACTATCCTCATCATCATAGTAATATGAATATGGTCGAACCTCATCTAAAGTATTGCTTCCAATTCTAACCTCGTCATCTTGATTATGTAAATAAAAATTTTCCTCATTTTCAAGGGTGATTTGTGAAGCAATGTATTGACAATTGGTGTAATTCGAGCAATTCTTTCTTAGTCTCTAAATCAAACCTACGTGTTGACTCGGTTAGCTTACATGTTGACTATTAACTTCACGAGGTTATATTCTAAATAAGGTTCACTCATTATTATAGTTCTTTCATCCATACCTAAGTCATTTGTGTCTGCTAACTTATGTTCTGACTCAAGTAACTTACGTGTTGACTCAAGTATATTACGTGCCTCTTCTAGAGGAGAAGTATAATAATTTTGCTCGTATGACCAGTATGCATGTGAATAGTAATTAGGCTCATCATGGTATGACCCATATCCTTCAAAAGGATGACGTTCCCAACCACTATTCACATTATGGTCATAAAAGGAATAATGTCCTTGTTTCTCAGTCGGATATTCATTATATTGGCTATTATAATACCAGTTCGACATAATTTGTTCATGTGCAAATGCAAATACTGGGGTTGACTATTACGGGTAGGCTTTGGTTACCTTTAGAAAAATATACCTACAGCCAGAGACTGGTCAAAGGTACAAGGCTAAGGCTTGTGGTGTTTCGGATGATAACGCCCAGAGGGTTCACCTTACTAAACCACGTGTTTTCCTAATAATCGGTGCCAAACGATGCAGTAATGTTGTGCACGTGTTTGTTTGTGTTCGTGCTTTCAGAGCTTCAACACAAAATAAAACCCACTGACAGGGGATTCGTGGGTGGAAAGAATTTTACCTCCCGTACCAGACGGGCGATGAACCGTTGAAGTCGACTCAGGCCACCGACTCCTATGTCAGTGTACGAACTTGAGGGGCCGAGATAGTATCGTAACTGTCGTCCTTCCATGCAACAGTTTTATTAAATTTAACCCTTCCTTAGGGTTTAAAAATAATAATGTCCAATGTCCCAAAAATAAAGTCCAAAAAGTGTCCAAAAATAAAATAAAAAATTACAAAAAATAAAACCCTATTTACAGTTTCTAAAAATAAAATAAAATAATTATATACAAAATATTCTTCTTCACTCCTTTTGGATTCCTCTTTTCTTTCCTTCTTTGGCGATGCTTTCCTTTTATAGCAATTTTTCTTTCCTTGTAGCTTCGCTCCAAATCTGAAAAGAATTGAAAAATACCAAAGGCGTAAAAGAGAACAAAAAATATAAAAATAAAATAAAAATAGAAATAACTCTAAAACCTAAAACCTAAATACAAGTCCGCGTCGGCGGCGCCAACAATTGATGTAGTTTTAAATAGTGGTAAATAAGATTCGTTCAACTCAGATTGATGAGATTCGATTTCAGACTAAAAAATAGAATATACTAAAAACAAAGAAAATATATATACAAGGTTGTCACAAATATCGAGAGGTACTGAGACTCAGGATTCCACCATTAATCAAAATCGAGTGATGCATATATTGATTCTTAACAATTATAGCTCTTTTATGGACTCTATTTCTTTGCCAAAGTAGATTTATAAAATATTAGATGTAAATCACAAGCATGGTATATCAAAAGCTCTTACGTCTAAGCATACACCATCAAACGAAATCACAACTAATTAGTGAAAATCATAAATCAATTAAAATAAGTGCAAAAAGTCATAAGGAATCAAATATAGTTACAAACCATTGTGAAATAAGGCTTTCTCCGTCGTCCCAGTGATGGGGTTTAGGTCATCATGCTCAAAACACACTCATAAGATAATAACATGGCTCAAAAAGTGTTTTTATTGAGGAGAAATAATAATACAGCGAATCTGCAACACTTAAAGGTCATTACAAAAGTCACTGTTACAAAGGAATAAGACTGAAGAAAGAACTAGGGTTGCACATGGGTTGGATTGGGTCGCTTTTGGCCTCACCCACCACCCAACCCACTGATGGCGGGTAACAGAAGTTGTCACCCGCAACCAACCCAACATTACAATGGGTCGGTTTTCACCCAACCCACATTACGGTGGGTTGGATCGAGTGGGTGGTGGGCTACCCATCATAAAATACAATGAACATTACTGTAGTTGCAGGAAATCCTACACTACACCCCTCACTAGATTATACACAATTAAGTCATTTTAAGATGAATGATTATGATTTCTATTGATTGAATACTTGAATCTTTACAATATGAAACAAAAATGAGTTAAAGAATTACAATCACTCTAAAACTTTCTCTCTCCTCCAGACTTGCTTAACAATTCAAAAAGAACCCCCTTACAACAGATTTACTCAACCCTTTATATAGGGCAGTACACAGTGGATGACAGCTAAGCTGTCCTTTATTTTCGGGAATGTCTTGCGAAATATCGCAAGTGTACATGTATCAATTCTCGCGACACTCCTAAATTTCGCCGAATCTTCACATCTTTCTTATGTTTTGGCTGTCGTCATTCATTGCGTCATTTATTTTACTTCCCTGCGACTCCCTCGCAATGTCGTCATTTACTAATCTCGCGAAGTATTGATGTCGCGATATTCCGATCCTACATCTTGCCTCTTCTCATGTTTTCTCTGCGAAGGAGAGAATGTCATGAGAACCAATATTTCGAAATGCCGCAATTGTCCATCAATTGTTCATCTTTATCTGTTTCACTCCCGTACTTTTACACGGAATTTATTATAAATGTTTCTTCTTCCACTATTTTCTTGACACGTTTCTTTTAACCGTTTATTCTTGACCATTCACGTCCCATCTCGCATTAAATGCATTTGTTTTCTCGATGATTCTTCTCTCTATATATAGTTTTCTCACCCTTCTCTTCTTCTCTTTTATTTTCCCTCTGCAACTTTTCTTCAACTTTCTTCCTCCGCAATTTGCGCTTCTGCTACTGTAAATCTTCCCTTCTTTCTTTCTTTTGATCTTCAATTCTCTAATCATTCCCATACTTCTAAAAATGGCTTCACTTGGTCGTATATATAAACCCCTTTTTATTGAAGCTCAAAAGAATTTACAAGAGAAGGTCTTCATCCTATCAACCATTCCTGATCAAGAATCTTCATCTATACTTTCTGCAAAGTTGTTTTCTGATCATCAGTGTGATGATCAGAAATCATAATCTCGCTAGGTCAACTCCTCGCAGGCCTTCCGATTCCTCTCTACAATCCCGAGATGCCTTTATTCTATGAAATTCTTGCTCACGAGAAATTCTCGCGAGCTATTTATCAACTAAGCGGTGATTGCATCCGTCTAATGCTTGAATTAAGCCAACCGTAGGCGCTAGTAAAGGATCTTTATATCCTGATGATGTCAAAGATCCTAGATTCGCAAATTTAGAAATAGTCACGGAGAAGTATACTGTAGAAAACGTTTTTTGCAAATTATGAAGTAATAAATATGAGAAATGATAAATCTGTTTGGGGTGCTTTCGATTGAAGAGAAAAGATAATATTTCCAGTGATAAGTTGCTTATGCAAGATATTAAGCGGCACTCGGGCAAAAATAATGTTCCCGGTACTCAAAGATGAGAAATGGTGGGTCGTTCCTCTATTTTTGAGCGGACCTTATATTGCGAGGCTCTCATACACTCCCTGCGAATCTCGCAAACTATCATCCTTGGGAATTTAAGTGGCCCGAGAAGGCAAAAGAGGTATATTTCCTATTTCAAGTTTTCTTTACGATATTTCCTTCCTCTTATATTTATTAGACCTGTAAAATTTTCAGATTGCCAAATTGAAAAAGAGTTATAAAAGACGTCCAAAGGCGAGTACTCTGGCGATACTCCGATCAATCACGGATGAAGTAAGAAATACTTTCTTTTGTTATTTTTAACAATATTGTTGCCTCTGTTTCTTATCTTCATTCGTGTGAGAAGGTTTTTGAAGAAATTAACATTCCCGAAGCTGCGAAGGTTAAGGGCAAGAATAAATCACTCTTCGCAAGGATAAATCTTCTGCTCCATCTTCTAAAAAAACGGAAAGTCCATCCCTCTTCTCGTTCTAGTTACCAAACCAGCGAGAGTTCTAATGAAGATGAAAATGAGGCTGATACTTCTTTTGCAAAGGAGAATCATTCGGTCGCTTCTGCTATGGCGCAATTGTCTAGTGTGTTTCTCGATTCTATGCAAGGATTGGGAGATGATCATTTATCTGCCACCTGCAAAGCTCTCGCTAATATCTGCGATGCCCCCCTGTTAGAGGATAATGATTCTTTTCGCGGAGTTTCCCGAATAATGACTCCCAGTTTCCTAAATGCACTCAGTGCTTTGGTATGTTCATATTTCTTTATTTCTTTGCGATTTCGATTATAAACCTTATCTTAACAATTTTTTTACTTTCCTTTATAGTCTGGGAGAGCTTCCTTTGTTGTTGCCTCAGATCTCGAAAAAAGACGCAACAATCTTGAGAGGAAAAATCTTCAACTTAAGGAGAAGAACAAAGAACTAGAAATTGAAGTTGCGACATCTCGCAAGAAGGATGCTAAAATTCAACAGTTGGAAGTTGAGTCTTCTTCCCAAAAGGAACAAAATATCTACTCTTCAAAGTGCTAATTAAAGCAACTTTATGGTATAACACCCTTCTCTTTTCTTCATTTCCACTTTATCATTTATTTTTCTTTTTTGACTTATCATTTTTATTGAGACATTTATAATCTTTCTGACGAAGCCATCCTTCTCCATTCATTCCCTGAACCTATGGATGATGATGCTCTTCTCGCTCATCTCAATGAATCTTTAAGTAGTTCTTCAAACAAGATTAATTCTCTCTCATTAAATGAACTTCGATCCAAATATCATCTTTTAGAAATTGAACATAGATCTAGTTTAGGTTTAGCCAACCGATTTAAACGTTTATATCTTGACTCCCAAGAGAGTAATAATATTCTAAGGAAAAAGATTAGCAGCCTCATAGATGATAAGGATCGCATTGCTAATCAAGGTGCACAAGCATTAGCAAAATTTTAAAAAACTATTCTTGAAGTCCAAATTGAACAAGATGAATCCCTTCGCCAAAATGCCATACTTAATGAGCGAAAAAATCAAATTCGTTCACTTCTTGTTATAAATAATGATGATGAATTCGCTTGGGCTGCGAAGGTTCTAGATAATGCGAGAAATAACTTAGGTTTTAACGTGGGTCTTCATGCTTTGAGCATAATGCCTTGGTTAAAGATATGATTTCTGATTGAGAGAAGGTTGTTTTACTATTCTTCATTATTTTCCGCTTCTTTTTTCTGAAAGTTGTTATTAAGTTTGCTAACTCATTGTCATTTGTTCGCGAGAATGCGAGAAGAGGTTTCAAACTAGAATCAAGGAACTTGAATCTGAGAAAGCACAACTTGCAAAAAACTTCTCTCTTTGCAATGATAAATATTCTAAGATGAAGAAGCAACTACAAACTACGTGGCGAATTTCAATAATGATCTTTGTTCGTTTTCAACCAAACTATTGAACAAATTTGCAATGATCACAACATTCCTCTTTCTTCATATCCTTGTCTTCTCGATGAAATTCGATAATATGCCTTGCTCGGATGTCTCGATAGTGATGTAAGCGAAGAAGAAGAATCGATAAAAGAATCCGATGAAGAAGAATAAGTTGCTAGATTGTTCCATTTTCCTTTCTCTTCTTGTGATATTTGTGCATTTATCCTTCTAACCTTCCATTTTGTAATCTCTTCTTTGTAAATCTATCATATGAAAATAAATAACAAATTTTATTCTAATCATTCCCATACTTGCCTCATTATTTATTTTCAAATGATATAAATCAAGTCGATAATCTTTAAGTAATGATACTTCTTAATTTCGCAATTCTTTGTTCTTTGATTCTTCTCAAATAAATGAAGAAATATAATCATATTCGCAAGCTTGTTTGCTTACTCGATTTCTTGTGTTACTTTATTATCATTTATGTTGAAATTTATCATTGCGACAAAATCGCAGGACGTCGTTACATTTTCATGTAATGACCCATTGATCTTGTCTTATCATTTTTTTTTGTGTGGTCTTATTTTGCCTTCCTAGTTAAAGGTCTTATTTTGCCACCCCTCATTTTGCATCAATATGACAAGTCTAAATATTCTTGCGAACATAAAATCCCATCACATTGACGTCTTGCGACAAGATCGCAGGACGTCCTTACACTTTCATGTAATGACCCATTGATCTTGTCTTATCATTTCTTTAGTATTTTTGCCTCTGCAGGATATTTCATTTGCGACAATATGACAGGCCTAAATGTTCTTGCGAATATAAAGCCCCATGACATTGCCGTCTTGTGACACTTATCAGCTCCCTAATGGAGGGTGTCGCCCTTATCATCTCCTGGTTGCCCCTTCAAGGAGGCGTACATCGGCCATACAAGACTAGATCCTCCCATCCGGTCTTAAAAACAACCACTTATTTTCTCATCCTCTTATCCCTTATACCTATAGGGTTTATGGTTACGAGACTGCACCCTAAGTGGAGTTTTCTTCGGGCCGAGTGCAGCATGTGCCAAGACTTGCCAAGAATGGCCGAGACACTTCAAATGTCCAAGGCACTCGTGGCTCAACCGTGTACCTCGGCGCCTTGAGCATACACTGACTCCTTGGAAGAGACCCTCGGGCGTCCAACCAGGGTATAACCTTATATATATAGTTGGAAATCCAAGGTATCTCTCCCGGATAGGCTTTCATGGGCCCCAAATTTTCCATGACTCAGGTTCCAGGCGGTGTAACCTTTTCCTGAGCCATGTCAAGAGATACCCCCTTATATGATGCACTTTAGGTCTTACATTTGCCTCTTGCGAAATATCATTCGCGAACTAGGGTGTACGCCATAAAGGTTCGTCCCATTCACTCACTCTTTCATTTTTGTTAATTCATTCAATCATTCATTTTTGGTTTTCTCTTGTTATTTTGTTTGCGAAGCTATCGCACAATCTTGCATTGTTTATTCATTTTTGGTTTTCAATTCTTCAATCAAATTTTCGTACATTCTTGATGGCGAGATTCTCGCGTATTTCTTCTTCAATTACTGTTTCTTCCTCTTACTTTTGATATGCCTTTATCATTGATTTTGATAATAATGATTATTCACTTCTTACACTTTTTTCTCCTGCTACTCTCTGCCTCTGCACCATTCAAACCCCTTAATGATTCCTTTCCATCATGATTTTCCACTGTTTTCATGCACTTGCTTCACGATGTATCTTCACCTCTTGTATCTATGGTATCCACCATCAATCTTTCTCTTCTTTGTTCATCTTTTATATTTTGCTTCCAGCCCTTTCTTTTTGCAGCTCTTTCCTCGCAACTTTCCACATCAATCTCGTAACATTTTTGTCCTTCCATCCAGTCTCCCTTTATAACTCCAACACCGCTAGGATGAGGAAACTTTATACACTGATGAAAATTCGACGCTACACCCAAAATTTCGTGCAACCATGGCCTTCCGATCAATGCATTATAAGGGGACTCCACATCGACTACACAGAACAAAATTTCAGTTGATAATCCTTGCAAGGGTATTCTCATATGAACTTCTCCTTTAGGCTTATTCGTTGTACCATTGAAACCGTATATTTTATATGTTGAAGGTTTCAACTCTTCATCCTTCCCACCCATAGTCTTGTAAGTATGGTAAAAGAGAATGTTCACTGAGCTCCCTGTATCAATTAAGATTCTATTGATCGCCCAGGAATTTTTTGCTTCGTCATCTTCGCCATCTACAGGTTTTGGATTAATTTCCAATTTTACAACCAATGGGCTATCATGCGTCTCTCTGCCTTCAGGAATCTCTTCTGCAGTGAAAGAAATAATTTTCATTTGCCATTCTTTTAACTGCGACGCCTTCGCGATGTTCATCACTTCTCTATTATCAGCATCCCTCGCAAAAACCCTACTGAGAACATTATCATGAAAATCTTCAATTGCTCGGTATGAATGTATAATGGAGTTGCAAAACAAATTTTCGCTTTCGTTCCAACTTCTATTACGAATGTTTCTTTCCCTTTTCTTTGAGTTTGTCTGTGCATTTACGGCGGTGGTGGTAACGGTTGAACCTTCTCTTCACTTTTCGGAAAATGACTCAGATTTCCTTGGTCAATCATTCGAGGATGATTCTTTTTATATTCTTGAGTCATTTGTTAAGTGTCCATGAAAGCGGTGGTAAGAGCGGAAATCGTGACTTCTATCACTTGGTGGTGGCTCATTCCCATGTTCCATGGTGCAGGTATGTTTTCCATCAAGAGTATAGCTTCCCATATTTTTTCCACAGTAGTATTTAATGGTGGCATTTTGATTTCCTCCCATACTACTCTGTGATTTCGTTGCCCTCCATGATAATTCTGCCTTCGACCTCCATAAGTTTCTTGCGGATGATCAAGTCTTTGAATTTTGTTATTGCCGCCACGGTTGTAGTAGTTCCTTTCTCTTTCAAATTCTTCCTGATCACGGCTTCCCATAGCTACTATCTTTGGTTGTCCATCATCTATTACCCTTTCTTGTTGCCCTTGCGAAGTGCTCGCTCTTTGTGTTTATCAATTTGGGTAATAAGCTTACATTCATGACATTTGAACTTGTATTATGGTGGGTATGATTCCATCTCATTTTGCCTTTCTTCTAGAGCAATATATTCCTCCTGAAGTTCTCGCAACTCAGTCATTGTAATTGTATTCTTGACTCTAAAAATTTGAATATATAACAAATTGGTTGCGTACATAGCGTTTATGAATGATAGAATAAGATATCTTTCATCCACTCGCCCAGCCATTTCGCTACACGTTGTCTTCCACCTCACAGTTAAGTGTCTCAAACTTTCACCAACTCTTTGTTTCAGCCCAAATACATCTTCAATTCCTGGTCGCGAGGAGTTGTTACTTATATATGCCCCTAAGAATATAACTTGTAAATGGTTGAATGACGTGATTGTGTTTCTTGGTAAACCCTCAAACCATTTCAGTACTTCTTCTGTTAAACTTGATGCAAAATATTTGCACAATATGGCGTCATGATTTTCCCATTGTAGCATACATCTCACATACGCTTTGATGTGTTGTATTGCGCAAGTTGTTCCATCAAAAATGCTGGTTAGTGCGGGTAAATTGCACTTTGGGGGTATTCCTCCTAACTGCACCTCTAGTGTAAAAGGGGTTTTCGCAGCTTCTTCGATAGCCTCATCCAATTGTCTTCTTCCTCCTCCCCTTTTATTGTTCAAAATTCCTCTCATCTCTGCCAATTCTTTTAAGATTTGTTCATTTACATCAGGGTTCGAATTTATTGGTCTTTTTAGCTCTGCCTCTCTCCTTCTGCGTTCATGTCTACTTTGGTTTTCTTGTTCAGCATTTTCTTCTCTTCTTTCTCTGCGACTTTCTCCTTCATCTCGTTCACGAATTCGCACACCATTATATCTATCATTTTCTCTTCTTGGTTGTCTATCGGTTCTCCTTTGTATTCTTTCATATTCTTCATTGATATTTCCATTGTTGCGATTTTGCTCGCGCCTTCTTTCTCGATTGTCATGATTGTTCTGCCGAATTGCTTCCTCCAATTCCCGTTCTTCCATTTCTACTCTTAATCTTTCCCTTTCGCAAGCTAGACGCGCTTGTTCAATATAATGCTTTTCGATTTCATCTTCAATCTCCTTTTGTTTCCTCCGTGTTTCTCTCCCATGCAGTATTCTTATTCCTTCTTCCTGATTTTCTTCACCAATTGGACTATTCTGCTGCCTATTTCCTTGATTTCCGTCATTTTGGCCATTCTGTAAAATCTCAAGACGTGGAATACACACCACTTCCCTTCTTTCGCAGCATCCTTCACCGAGATTTGGCTCTCTTTCTAGATTTTCTTCATTAACATTTTCTACAGGTAATGTTCTCCTCGTATCATCTCTAACCGATCCCGATCTTGACTGGTATTACTTCTCGACCTTCTATTCGCAACCTCATATTTTCCATTCTTAGCTCATGGTTTTGCCTTGTTAAATTTGCACGCTCTTAGCTTCTAGCGCCTTTCTTCATGTATTGTTTGCCTCAAAGCTTCTAATGCTGTGATTTCTTCATTTCCATGGATTGTTTCTCCCATCTCTTCTCGATTTCTCTCCTCTTGTCCATTATTTATCAATTGTTGCATTTCTTCTCTTTCTTCCGTAGAATCTGATCTCCATGTATGCACACTCACCCTATCATAATCTATTACTCTATTCGGTCTTTGGTTGAATTGGTGGTTGAATTTGACCTTCTTCTCTATTTCTTGCGTTTATTCTTGATGGTTCACCTACTTCATTTCTCCTTTCTCCAGCTAATCTCTTGCTTCTTCTAACAATTGTTGGTTGTTCTGATGCATTCCTTCTTCTAGCCATTTCTCAATTTCAGTAAGTTGTTGAAAATTATACGAAATTTCTTTCTTGTTACTCCTGATTTTTTCAATTCACAAGATTTATCTCTACTCACTCCCTGTTTCTAGCGCCATTATGTAGTTGCAGGAAATCCTACACTACACCCCTCACTAGATTATACACAATTAAGTCATTTTAAGATGAATGATTATGATTTCTATTGATTGAATACTTGAATCTTTACAATATGAAATAGAAATGAGTTAAAGAATTACAATCACTCTAAAAATTTCTCTCTCCTCCAGACTTGCTTAACAATTCAAAAAGAACCCCCTTACAACAGATTTACTCAACCCTTTATATAGGGTAGTACGATGGATGACAGACTAAAGTGTCCCTTTATTTTCGGGAATGTCTTGCGAAATATCGCAAGTGTACATGTATCGATTCTCGCGACACTCCGAATTTATTTGAATCTTCACATCTTTCTTATGTTTTGGCTGTCGTCATTCATTGCGTCATTTATTTTACTTCCCTGCGACTCCCTCGCAATGTCGTCATTTACTAATCTCGCGAAGTATTGATGTCGCGATATTCCGATCCTACAATTACATTACAGTTACAGACTTACGGTCTTAACTTACCTGTATACAAATAACTAAGACTCTTACAGATTGGATGTAATAGCTTTTATCAAAAAGCTGACCCCAAGTCAAGTGTAGACAATTAACATCATAAGAAGTTACTTAAAAGTGTTTACAAAATAAAAATCCAGAGAAGTAAGAAATTGGTGCAAAGTTGCAAACTGCATGCAAAGTGATAAAGCTGACAATAACAAGAAATGATTTCAACTGTTCAAAGCTCAAAAGATAAAAGAGTGTGTTACTAGATCCTAGTCTCACCTTCGGTTGTTGGTTTGCTATTGGTGACGATGTTGATTGATTGCAGCTGGTGATGTTGTGATTTGATTTACAAAGCGAAGAGAAAGTGAAAAAAAATGCTTAGAGTACGAGAGGGAGAGAATAGGGTTTTGTCATTGAAGGGAACGAAGAGAAGTTAGCGATGATTAAGGTTAGAGAATTATATATCATTACTTCAACGGCTGTGGTTCATCTAGGATAGGTAATCTAAGGTTCAGAATTAACTTAGAAATATTTAGGTGGATGGGTGGGTTGGGTCGGGTGAGGGAAGCTGTCACCCACAGTCAACCCACCATATGATGGGTTTTGATGCTGTGACCCATAGTCGACCCGCTTCTAGGTGGGTTGGGTCGGGTGTGGGAAATTTCAGCGGGTGTGGGTTTGGTTGGTGGGTTGAGTCGGTTTTGTGCAGCCCTAGAAAGAACGATAGTTTTATGTTGCAGCAGAATCTGCGATTGTGTGTGTGCGTCCAATGTTCTTCGTCTCCTTCTTCTTCAGCGGCAGCCGAGACCTTCTCTGCAATTCGTTCCTGAGCCCTCTGTTGGCTCTCCCAACACCCCAAAACTTTCGACAACTCCCCCAAGGTCTCGAACTACCCTATTTATACATCACAGGGCCATAAAATCTTCACCAAATCTTCCAATATTTCTTTCTTCTTCTTCACGGCCAAGTCACGAGAATATTTCCGTTTTATTCTCTCTTTTTACAGGTCTTCTGTTGGCTAACAAACCATCCTTATTCGATAGTCCAAATCATGTAAGGAATGTCTTCTTCTAAAACAACTTCTTTCCTTGTCTAACAAATCCAAATAACATAATTATTCTTCCCGTGGAAATAGTTGCTCTGTTTCAGGAATTACAAGATTTCTTCCCCTTTTTTATGATTCCAGCCCATATACCTTCCCTGTTTCGATAAAACATAGTGATACCAAACCAACTACACGTGAAAACTCGAGTAAATCTCGTCCAAACACAAAACAGATAACCTATATTATTTCCCCTGTTGTATCGAGATATATAAGGAACCAGGCCCAAACCAATCCAAAACAACCAAGAAATCCGAAAGAAATTCATCCAAATCTTGTCCAAGAAATCTCGTTATTTAATCGAGATAATTTGTGAAAACTTTCCTTTTTTACATGAAGAAATCTCTGAGAAATCTTGTTTGAACGCAATCACCAAATCCCTATCCACATAACCATAAATCCCGAGAAATTCTCGTTCAATTCGATTCGAAAAGTTCGCATTTGAGTCCGCAAATTTCCGCTCAATTTTGTTTTCAAACCATGAAGAAGATAGGATGCCTCCTAACCACAACAGGGGTGCCTTTAGCAAATGCCTTTGAGGATGCCCTGGGGTGCAAATAACGATGGGTTTCCCCTTATCGACTGGGTTCCCCTTATCCATTTAAGGGGTGTAAAGAACACATGTCTTAGGAGCCTTTAGTAATTTTCTCCGGAGGTCCAAATGCCATTTTTCGAGTAAATTTCTCCATAATAGCATATTTCTCCGAATACACCTACAAAAATATAAAAACCCAAAAAAGTACAAAATGAGCACTAACAAAATAGATAATTGAGATCAAAATAGACACATAAATGCGTCTATCAGTTATAACACACGGGAGGTGTGGGTATTAGGTTTCCCAGTTGCTAGAGTTCTCGTTTATATAGTTTTCAAATCAGGGTTTGCAATCCAAGTTACCTTGGTAACAAAGCATTCAATATTAACTGTTAAATGAAAAACCTGATTCAACCAAGCTAATATCTTTCAACCGTTAGATCAAACTTATCTTGTTTCACACAAATGAAATGTACCCTCATTTAGGTTTATGTAACTGTACCCAAACGTGTACACTATGTTGGTTCACAAATAGTTAACTGAGGTTAGCCATATGATTACTCTCATATCAACCTTATTCATCTTAACCATAACTAGTTCAAATGACTCAAATGAAACTAGTTAAAGAGTTGTTCAATTGCTATATTCTCATAGAATTATACAAGAACACAATTGAAGCAAAATCGGTTTGATTCACTCGAATCAATCATGAACATTATAGCCACGGTTTGCAAAGATTGCATTCCTTTTTATATAAATCTTTATGTTCATGTTTAAAACCGATTTTAGAACTTTAACCTTCAGGTATGCAAACGGGAACGCATAATACCCGGACCAAGATTGAGTTACGCCAGTACGCAAACGGGTACGCGAAATTCAAATCTTAGCAGAAATTCTCGGTCATGAACCTGTATGCCAGTACGCAAATGGGTACACATACTTAGGTTCTCAGATTTCTCAAACCAACAGGTACGCAAACGGGTGCGCATACTATGGTTCCCGGACATGGATTACATATGTGCAAGAGTGCACAACATGACATATCCAATAATGGTTAAGTGTTCTAAACTCTTATTTCAATCATTGAAACTTTCTAAGAGGATGAAAATAGCAGTTTTCACACACTATTAGCATCAAAGCAATTTTCAAGTTATTAAAATAATCATAACGAAACATTCCAAGGCAACACCAAATGATTGTATCTGAAAATGCGGGGGTCTAATAACCACGCCCAACAATTCGTTTGGAAATCTGAGAGGACTTACTCCAATACACTTTATAGAGAATCAACTAGACAGTCAGACTCAATCTAGAATTAAGTATATCAAAGAGTTTAATATCTCTAACTCTTAATTCAATCCGCAATCAGCAAATAGAAATCATGAGCTAGATTGAATATAAGAGGAGTAACTTGAACGGTACCAAAGACCAATGTTCAAGTGTCAATCAATGTAAATCAACAACCAAAGGTTGGATATTCTAATTGATTGATCTTAACGCACAACCTATGATATTTCAATTATATAACAAAATATAATGCGGAAAAGAAATAACACAGACACCAGAATTATGTTAACGAGGAAACCGCAAATGTAGAAAAACCCCGGGACCTAGTCCAGATTGAACACCACACTGTATTAAGCCGCTACAGACACTATCCTACTACCAATTAACTTCAGACCGCACTGTAATTGAACCCTAATCAATCTCACATTGATTCAAGGGACAGTTGCGCTCCTTGCGTCTCTAATCCCAGCAGGATACTACGCACTTGATTCCCTTAGCTGATCTCACCCACAACTAAGAGTTGCTACGACCCAAAGTCGAAGACTTGATAGACAAATCAGTCTCACAGAAAAATCTATAGGATTGAATAAATCTGTCTCCCACAGAGTTTTTGTTCCGTCTTTTGATAAATCAAGGTGAACAGGAACCAATCAATAACCCGGACTTATATTCCCGAAGAACAACCTATAATTATTAATCACCTCGCAATAATCTTAATCGACTAGAAAAAGAAGATATTGTGGAATCACAAACGATGAGACGAAGTTGTTTGTGATTACTTTTCTATCTTGCCTATCGGAGATATAAAATCTCGAGTCAATTATTCCAATGGTACTCAACACGATAGAAACAGCAAGATCATATCACGCAACTACAAGATAATAGTTGGGTCTGGCTTCACAATCCCAATGAAGTCTTCAAGTCGTTAACCTACAGGGTCTCGAGAAGAAACCTAAGGTTAAAGGAGAATCGACTCTAGTTATGCAACTAGTAACATACATGAGGTGTGGGGATTAGGTTTCCCAGTTACTAGAGTTCTCTTCATATGGTTTTCAAATCAGGGTTTGCAATCTAAGTTACCTTGGTAATAAAGCATTCAATATTAACTGTTAGATGAAAAACCTGATTCAACCAAGCTAATATCTTTCAACCGTTAGATCGAACTTAGCTTGTTACACACACATGAAATGTACCCTCATTTAGGTTTATGTAACCGTACCTAAACGTGTACACCATGTTGGTTCACAAATAGTTAACCGAGGTTATCCATATGATTACTCTCATATCAACCATATTCATCTTAACCATAACTAGTTCAAATGACTCAAATGAAACTAGTTAAAGAGTTGTTCAATTGCTATATTCTCATGGATTAAACAAGAACACAATTGAAACAAAATCGGTTTGATTCATTCGAATCAATACATGAAAATTATAGCAACAGTTTGCAAAGATTTCATTCCTTATTGATAAATGTTTAGGTTCACGTATAACCGACTTTAGAAAAGTAACACACTTAAGTATGCGTACGGGTATGCGTACTTAAGTAACCGGATTTGAGTTTGTTTTGGTTTTCAAACTCAGCAGAAATTCACGGATGTGAACTTTCCGCCAGTACACGTACTTTAGGTAACCAGATGAGTTTGGTTTTTGTTTTCAAACTCATCGAGAAATTCACGGACGTGAACTTACGCCAAAGATATGCATCGTACCCAGTCTCCTACAACCTTTTGTATACACACAAGTATGCATACTTTAGGTTCCCTTTTTTTGGAATTATACACTAATATGCGAACACACTATGCTTATATCCAAGGATGGTTACAAGATTCTAAACTCTTTATTTTAATCATTGAAACATTCTTCTATAATGATAATAGCCGTTTTCACACACTATTAGAATCAAAGCAATTTTCAAGATATTGAAATAATCATTATCGAAACATTCCAAGCCTACATCAAATGATTGTATCACAAAAACCATGTAAGATGTTACTCGGAAATTTTCTCATGATATAAGATGAACTTGGTCGAAGCGGAAGCTTACCAACACATATTTCGAGAAATATGTAAGCTAGATATACTCAGCTCGAAATCTAAAATGTGTATATAGAAAACTATATCGTAATACGACTTATGTCTCAATATAGGAGATAGAGTAGAATTAGACTTTCCAAGTGATAGATGAGTTTAAGTCTCCACATACCTTTGTCGATAAAGTTCCACAAGCTCCCCTTAGTAGTTCTTCGTCTTCAAATGATAAACGCCGTGAAAACTAAGCTCAACTACATAATCTATGTCCTCGTCCGAGACATCTATAAATAGGCTAGAAATCAAGACTTATAGTTTTGATCACTAACATTGACAAACATGCTCGAGATAGCAATGCATGCGGAGTTCGATCGAGCAAAGGTTTGCTCTAACAATCTCCCCCTTTGTCAATTTTAGTGACAAAACTATCAATACATATGGATTACAAAATAAATAAAAATTGTAGCTTCTCATCCAAATGCTTGATCTCCTTGGCATCTTCAACACGACTTGAAAACTTCGGCACTTCCAAGTACTCCATGATTCTAAACGTGTTCAACTCAGCAACATAGTTGTTGAAGATCCGTAGGGATAACAATGAGAAAACAAATGCTCTCAATCATTGTTATACAGTGTCATAGTATTATTACACAACATCAAAGTTCAATTGTATCACAAATTTCACAACATTACTATGGTGATATGTATCACTCCCCCTTAGTCAATACTTCATCTCAACATGAAAACCACTCCCCTTACATAATGATCCGTAAAACATATGTATTTGTAGTATGAAACTACACATTAATTCTCCCCCTTTTTGTCAATATAAATTGGCAAAGGTACGAAAACTAATGGGATCCTCATGAAATTTTCATCGAGATACTTCATGACCAAAAGAGAATAGCATACCAACTTATTTAGATGCAATCATAAAGTCTAAGCTAAATGCATTCATCAAGGAGTTTATAAAGATACAAGATAACCCCTATAATATTCCACATCCGCACTCTCCACAAAGATTTGGCAATTAAGTACAAGTTCAATTAAGAACTCTCCCCCATAAAATGTCATTCCCGAAAGAAAAACAAAGGCGACCTTGCTTTTACAAGAAAAGAAGGATTTCTTTGGACATAACCAAATCACATGAAACATGAATTTGTATCCAAAAATCTCAATTGAATCAACCACAAAATGATCAACTCAATTGGTCATATTCGACATAAGAAAACTTACGGAGCAACACAGTATGTGCACATAAATGTGGATCGGAGATCGACCAATACTGCGGAATACACAAGGATTCATTCTATTTTCCACAATGACATACAATAGACATAATCCTTGTAAACAAAAGTTTTATCCTTTCTTCCATCAAATAATGACATAAAGGCTTTAACTTTTATAAGTGAAAAGTTCATTCTATCTCAATACTTTCAAACCGACATAATAGAGATAACTTTTGAACAAGTATGGGACAGTCACAGGTTCACGGACGTGAAAAACATATCCCATAACAATTTGCAATATATCAAATCATAAAGATTAAAATTGTAAAAATCATCTTCCAAAAAACTTAGAATTTAAATAAATAAATCTAAAAACAGGAAGATGAAAAACGTTGGACATAGCTATGTGTACTCACAATAATGGCTATTCCAAACCCTAATTATTCTTCTAAAAACACAAGAAATAAGTTCTCATAGGAAGATTTACTAGACATTGATACCTCTGAAGAATTCTTTATCGTCCCCGAACTCCTTGTTGTCAACAGCCATAGGTACATAAGGTTCGTGAAGAAAGGAGTCAATTCCAGCAAACCTTCTAGGCTGATGATGTCGAACCATGGCCTTCTGAATTTCGAGAGTTCTCATAACACGAGCCTTTATTTCCTAAATCTCCTTCCTTGTTTCCTTCAACTCTTCAAGAACACCAGAAAACTTCTGAAAATTTGAAGGAACAACTCTTGGCTTCCTCACATTCCTTCTTTTTCTTTTCAAAGTTGGAGGTAACGGATATTTCTATTTTTCCTTCATGATTTATGGCTTAACAATCATATTAACATATTTTCCATCAGAACACATGATGCTTGGAGTATCCATACGTGTATAGTTTTGTGAGAGGAAATCACAATTTAAACTCAACGGGCAGTCTTAAGATGAAAAGAGTTTCAGAGAAGGAAAAAGAATATAGGGTTACGGAACCTTTAACCACACAGGTTGACGCACGCATAATCACAACCCTAAAGAGAGTATAATTGTCGAGAATAACCATCTTTTATTGAATAAACAGGGAAGTTTCTTCCAATATGAAAGAACTCGAATTTCTCAAACACACGGCAAATCTAAGAACACAAAACATTTTTGTTTTTTAAAGCCTGAGGTGTGAACAATCTTGTCTCTTTTAATCAGGCACATGAGACAAGATGCACCAAAACAACATAATTAAGTTGTGTTGCGGTGAACAACAATTTGTCCAGTATAACCTTTTTGAAAGGAATTCATAGAACACTGTCTATAAAAATGTTTGGACCATACTCTCTTTTCTAGTGGTCTTGTCTTCTCTTTGGAAACTAACTTCTTTGAAGAGGATAAAATCTTACATACCTCAGCGGTTTTTTGAACAAGTTTAAGCTTGTTTGCTAGGCGATTTGCTCTTCGTTGAAGTTTATTGACATATCTCATCTTGTGTTTGTACTTGAAACACTTTGAAAGTTCATGACCTTTGAGTGATCAATAAGAGCATGTCAATGGATAAGATGATTCAGACGCCCGAGATGTGCAAGCTGCTAGACACAGAGTGGAACCTGAAAAATCAGACAGAGAGTTTCCAACAGAGAGATTAATTTTTTCTTCCAGATTGGTTGAGTCTTCTTCTGGAAGAATATCAAAATTGATGTATGTATTGCTACAATTATCAAAATCAATATCTTCACAAAGAAGTGCAACACTTGATTTTTCGTCTTTATTGGAATCATAGTGATCAGACATTTCATCAAGAGTTGCAGCAAGACCTTTGTTCCCAGTGTATTTTCTACGGTTTGGACACTCATTTGCAAAATGACCAAAACCTTTACACTTAAAGTAGTGTGGCATATCCTCGTCATCTGCCTCGTTAACATCCTTGATTTTAGGAGGAATGCGATTGTGAGGTTTAACTGATGACCTAGGTTTGTCTCTGGAAAACCGTTTACTTCTATTCAATAAAAGATCTCTAAATTGTCTTGTGATAAAAGAAATTGACTTGTCAAGATCTTCATCTGATGAATCAGCCTCAAAATATCATCCTCAGAGACATAAACACTTTTAGTTTTATCAAGTAATTTAGTGTTCTTTTGTGCTTTGAAGGCAACAGCCTTTCCGATTTTTGATGTATGTTCATGATCAAAGATCTTTAGCTTTCCAACCAGCGTATGTTTGGAGAGAGCATCAAGGTTATTTCCTTCAACGATGGCATGCTTCTTAGAATCGTATCTAGATGGCAGCGATCTGAGAATTTTCATCACAATGTTCTTTTCAGGAATAGTCCTACACAATGCACAAGATGCATTAACAATTCCAGACACTTTGTTATTAAACTCATCAAATGAATCTTCATCTACCATACGAAGGTTTTCCCAATCGGAATTTAGGTTTTGAAGCCTGACTTCCTTTTCACTGGTATTCCCTTCGAATACGGTTTATAAGATATCCAAAGCATCTTTAGACCGAGTGCACGTAGTCACATGGTGCTGAAGATTTAGGGTAATGGCATGTATGATGGCATTCAAACCGTCGGAGTTTTGCTTTGCAGCAAGTATCTCATCAGCGTCATATGCACCAATATCCTTAGGAACGGTCGTATTCCCTACTGCCACAACGGGAGCATCACAACCATTAAATACATAAACCCATGATTGAAATCACGTGCTTGAAGAAAGGCACGCATAGCAATTTTCTACCACAAGTAATTTGAGCCATCGAAGACTGGTGGTCATTTATAGAGATAACACTTCTGCCCATATCAAATCACTACAAACACAGACTTATGAGGTCTTTAATGTGTTTGCCTGCTCTGATACCAATTGAAAATGCGGGGGTCTAACAACCACACCCAATAATTCGTTTGGCAATCTGAGAGGACTTACTTTAATACACTTTCTAGAGAATCAACTAGACAGTCAGACTCAATCTAGAGTAAAGTATATCAAAGAGTTTTAATATCTCTGTTTCACAATGTAATCAGCAAATCAAACAGATAGAAATCCGCGATCCTGAATTATGTGAAACAACTTGAACAGTACCAAAGACCAATTTTCAAGTGCCAATCAATGTAAATAAACAACCAAAGGTTGGATATTCTAGTTGGTTGATCTAAACGCACAATGTAAATCAACAACCAAAGGTTGGATATTTTAATTGATTGATCTAAACGCACAACCTGTGATGTTTCAATTATATAACAAAATATAATGCGGAAATGAAACAACACAGACAACAGAATTTTGTTAACGAGGAAACCGCAAATGTAGAAAAACCCCGGGACCTAGTCCAGATTGAACACCACATTGTATTAAGCCGCTACAGACTCTAGCCTACTACCAATTAACTTCGGACCGGACTGTAGTTGAACCCTAATCAATCTCACACTGATTCAAGGTACAGTTGCGCTCCTTACGTCTCTAATCCCAGCAGGATACTACGCACTTGATTCCTTTAACTGATCTCACCCACAACCAAGAGTTGCTACGACCCAAAGTCGAACATTTGATAAACAAATCTCTCTCACACAGAAAAGTCTATACATTGAATAAATGTGTCTCCCACAGAAATACCCAAGAGTTTTTGTTCCGTCTATTGATTAATCAAGGTGAACAGGAACTAATTGATAAACCGGTCTTATGTTCCCGAAGAATAGCCTATTATTATCAATCACCTCACAATAATGTTAATTGACTAGTGAAACAAGATATTGTGGAATTACAAACGATGAGACAAAGATGTTTGTGATTACTTTTATCTTGCCTATCGAAGAAATTAATCTCGAGTCAATTATTTTAATTGTACTCAATACGATATAATCGGGCAAGATCAGAACACGCAACTACAAAGAAAAGAGTTGGATCTGGCTTCATAATCCCAATAAAGTCTTTCAAGTCGTTAACCTACAAGGTCTCGAAGAAACCTAAGGTTAAAGGAGAATCGACTCTAGTTATGCAACTAGTAACACATGAGGTGTGGGGATTAGGTTTCCCAGTTGCTAGAGTTCTTCTTTATATAGTTTTCAAATCATGGTTTGCAATCCAAGTTACTTTGGTAACAAAGCATTCAATATTCACCGTTAGATGAAAAACCTGATTCAACCAAGCTAATATCTTTCAACCGTTAGATCGAACTTAGCTTGTTTCACACAAATGAAATGTACCCTCATTTAGGTTTATGTAACCGTACCCAAACGTGTACACCATGTTGGTTCACAAATAGTTAACCGAGGTTAGCCATATGATTACTCTCATATCAACCTTATTCATCTTAACCATAACTAGTTCAAATGACTCAAATGAAACTAGTTAAAGAGTTGTCAATTGCTATATTCTCATAGAATTATACAAGAACACAATTGAAGCAAAATCGGTTTGATTCACTCGAATCAATCATGAACATTATAGCCACGGTTTGCAAATTATTGCATTACTTATTATATAAATATTTATGATTATGTTTAAAACCGATTTTAGAACTTTAACCTTCAAGTATACAAACATGTACGCATACTTGAAATACCCGGACCAAGATTGAGTTATGCCAGTATGCAAATGGGTACGCGAACTTCAAATCCAAGCAGAAATTCTCGGTCATGAACCTGTATGCCAGTACGCAAACGTGTACGCATACTTAGGTTCTCGGATTTCTCAAACCAACAGGTACACAAACGAGTGCGCATACTATGGTTCCCGGACATGGGTTACATATGTGCAAGAGTGCACAACATGACATATCCAATAATGGTTAAGTGTTCTAAACTCTTATTTCAATCATTGAAACTTTCTTAGAGGATGACGATAGCCGTTTTCACACACTATTAGCATCAAAGCAATTTTCAAGTTATTGAAATAATCATAACGAAATATTCCAAGGCAACACCAAATGATTGTATCACGCAAACCATGTAAGATGTTACTCGGCAATTTTCACATGATATAAGATGAACTTGGTCGAAGCGAAAGCTTGCCAACACATAATTCTCGAAATATGTAAACGAGATAAACTCAGCTCGAAATCTCAAATGTGTATATAGAAAACTATATCGTAATACGACTTATGTCTAAATATAGGAGATAGAGTAGAAATAGACTTTCCAAGTGATAGATGAGTTTAAGTATCCACATACCTTTTGTCGATGAAGTTCCACAAGCTCTTCTTAGTAGTTCTTCGTCTTCGAATGATGAACGCCGTGAAAACTAAGATCAACTACACAATCTATGTCCTAGTCTGAGACATCTATAAATAGGCTAGAAATCAAGACTTATAGTTTTGATCACTAACATTGACAAACATGCTTGAGATAGCAATGCATGCGAGTTCGACCGAGCAGTGCTTTAATAGTAATGTTGCAAGCTGAGTTCCATAATAGGTTGCATAATCATCAAATCTGATATTTGACATCAAAAACCTCACCTGGACGAGAACATTGGGTCTGTATATGGTAATCTTGCAAGCCGAGTTCCATAATAAGTTGCAGAATACACTAAGGATCTATCCAATCTGATATTTGACATCAAAAACCTCACTTGGACGAGAACATTGGGTTTGTATATGGTAATTTTACAAGTTGAGTTCCATAATAGGTTGCAGAATCCATCCAATATGATATTTGACATCAAAAACCTCATCTGGATGAAAACATTGGGTCTCTATATGGTAATCTTGCAAGCTGAGTTCCATAATAGGTTGCAAAATCAACTCATGATCCATCTAATATGATATTTGACATCAAAACCTCACCTGGACGAGAACATTGGGTCTGTATATGGTAATCTTGCAAACTGAGTTCCATAATAGGTTGCAGAATCCACTCAGAATCCATCCAATCTGATACATGACATCAAAAACCTCACCTGGACGAGAACATTGGGTCTGTATATGGTAATCTTGCAAGATTAGTTCCATAATAGGTTGCAGATTCCACTCTGGTCCATCCAATCTGATATTTGACATCTGAGAACATTGGGTCTGTATATGGTAATCTTGCAAGCTGAGTTCCATAATAGGTTATAGAATCCACTCCGGATCCCTCCAATATGATATTTGACATTAAAAACCTCACCTGGACGAGAACCTAGGGTCTGTATATGGTAATCTTTCAAGCTGAGTTTCATAATAGGTTGCAGAATCATCCAATCTGATATTTGACATCAAAAACCTCACCTGGACGAGAACATTAGGTCGGTATATGGTAATCTTGCAAGCTGAGTTCCATAATAGGTTGCGAAATCCACTCAAGATCCAACCAATCTGATATTTGACATCAAAAACCTCACCTGGACGATAACATTGGGTCTCAGTATATGGTAATCTTGCAGGCTGAGTTCCATAATAAGTTGCAGAATCCACTTAGGATCCATCCTATCTGATATTTGACATCCGAGAACATTGGATTTGTATATGGTAATCTTGTAAGCTGAGTTCCAAAATAGGTTGCAGAATCCACTCAGGATCCATTTAATCTAATATTTGACATCAAAAACCTCACCTGGACGAGAACATTGGGTCTGCATATGGTAATCTTGCAAGCCGAGTTCCATAATAGGTTGTAGAATCCATCAGGATCCATCCAATCTGATATTTGACATCAAAAACCTCACCTGGACGAGAACATTGGGTATGTATATGGTAATCTTGCAAGCTGAGTTCCATAATAGGTTTCACAATCCACTCAGGATCCATCCAATCTGATATTTGACATCAAAAACCTCACCTGGACGAGAGCATTGGGTATGTATATGGTAATCTTGCAAGGTGAGTTCCATAATAGGTTGCAGAATCCATCCAATCGGATATTTGACATCAAAAACCTCACCTGGACAAAAAAATTGGGTATGTATATGGTAATCTTGCAAGCTGAGTTTCATAATAGGTTGCAGAATCCACTCAGGATCCATCCAATCTGATATTTGACATCAAAAACCTCACCTGGATGAGAACATTGGGTCTATATGTAGTACACTTACAAGCTGAGTTCCATAATAGGTTGCAGAATCCACTCAGGATCCATCCAATCTGATATTTTACATCAAAAACCTCACCTGGACGAGAACATTGGGTCTTTATATAGTAATCTTGTAAGCTGAGTTCCATAATAGGTTGCAGAATCCACTTAGGATCCTTCTAATATGATATTTCACATCAAAAACCTCACCTGGACGAGAACATTGGGTCTGTATATGGTAATCTTGCAAGCTGAGTTCCATAATAGGTTGCACAATCCACTCAGGATCCATCCAATATGATATTTGACATCCGAGAACATTGGGTTTGTATATGGTAATCTTGTAAGCTGAGTTCACTAATAGGTTGCAGGATCCACTCAGGATCCATCCAATCTGATATTTGACATCAAAAACCTCACCTGGACAAAAACATTGGGTTTGTATATGGTAATCTTGCAAGATGAGTTTCATAATAGGTTGCAGAATCATCCAAACTGATATTTGACATCAAAAACCTCACCTAGACGAGAACAATGGGTTTGTATATGGTAATCTTACAAGCTGAGTTTCATAATAGGTTGCAGAATCATCCAATCTGATACTTGACATCAAAAACCTCACATGGACGAGAACATTGGGTATGTATATTGTAATCTTGCAATCTGAGTTTCATAATAGGTTGCAGAATCCACTCAGGATCCATCCAATATGATATTTGACATCAAAAACCTCACATGGACGAGAACATTGGGTATGCATATAGTAATCTTGCAAGCTGAGTTCCATAATAGGTTGCAGAATCCACTCAGGATCTATCCAATCTGATATTTGACATCAAAAACCTCACATGGATGAGAATATTAGGTCTGTATATGGTAATCTTGCAAGCTGAGTTCCATAATAGGTTGCAGAATCCATCCAATCGGATATTTGACATCAAAAACCTCACCTGGACAAAAACATTGGGTCTGTATATGGTAATCTTGCAAGATGAGTTTCATAATAGGTTGCAGAATCATCCAATCTGCTATTTGACATCAAAAACCTCACCTGGATGAGAACATTGGGTTTGTATATGGTAATCTTGCAAGCTGAGTTCCATAATAGGTTGCAGAATCCACTCAGGATCCATCCAATCTGATATTCTACATAAAAAACCTCACCTGGACGAGAACATTGGGTCTGTATATGGTAATTGTAGCGCCCCTAAAGTTAGCAGCTGACTAATCCAAGAGTTTAACTAAATAAAGATGCACTAAGAATATAAATCAAATACTTAAACATTCAATTAAGGAATCTGCTACAAAACTTAACCCAAAAAACTAGCCCCGCTCAGGAATTTAAATATACAAGAACTCCTCTCAAATGATACATATATTGTAGTCATTTGGTTTACAAATAGAATATTCAACATAATACACATAGCAGAAGTTAATCAACTAACGAAGTCAACGCTTGAAGCTTTCGCTGCGCAACTCTGATCTGTCTCTGAAATTGAAAGTGGGAATGGGTGAGCACATCATCCCTAAAAGGGGTGCTCAGTAGGAATAACATTTAACTTTCAAGTAATCATTGAAACGATCTAGAAAACATTACATTTTTTTCCTAAACATTAAAAGGCAATCAATTCATAGATTTAAACAATCATGTATATGGAACTAACTCCTTCTTCCAACAATGTATATATTGAGTGTCGACCAATTCCTTACACACCCTATTAGTTTATATTAGTGTCGACCAATTCCTTTCACACCTATTAGGAATAAAAGCTCGAATTCATGTAGATATAAATGAAGGAGTAGTATCCTATATACCACATATGGAAAATATTGTTTTCCAAACATTCAAATGGAAATTCTTAATTTCCAAACAATTTATAGAGACAAGCAAAGCACTACAGTTCCTTTCCAACCCATGAAAAGATTAAATGAATCAATAGAACTTTCGGAATTTAAATAAAACAACGCAAGGAATACACAATCAGACAATGCATGAATTTGAAACATAAACTTTTATAAAAGAAAACAACAATAATCACAAAAGAGTTAAATGTAAATTCCCACATCTTTTGATGACAAGCCTCGCCTACCTCGGGATCCACGATCTACTGGTTCATCCTTTGAATCGATCGTTGTTAATAAAGACTAACTGTTAATCACACAAGAACTCTAAGAATCCAGCCAAAATGGCTCACACAAGAATCATAACATAAACCCATATAATTCGCTAGTTATAAGCTAAGTGAACTATCTAATGGTTCTAAGCCCATTATGGTATCTCATTCTCTACCTTTAACATAACTAAGAGTTTACTATTCCAATTAGGTTGATTCTATAGTCCATAGCTAAGTCTTATGAATATCTACAACCTTGTAGAATAAGCCAAAGGCTAATTCGGACCACAAGAGGTCCAATTCATCAAAATAGGAACATTAAACGTAAGCCCAAGTCCACTAAATAAACCCATTACGCAATGCCTGGCCCAACTGGATCAATCTAACGGTCACTGACGGTCAAAGGTGTCAACTAACAGTCCACGTCCAGTCAAGGTCAAGTCCAGGCTAATCAAATCGGTCAAGGTCTACTGAGTCAACTCAGGTAACAAATCGGGATCACTAAATCAGCACAGGATTGACTCAGTCAGATTGACTAAGTCAGCTATAGTCAGATACCTGACTAGGCTGAATGGCACAAGGCCAAAACTCTTGCACAGGCTAGAGCCACTGCTCAAGCCAAGGAACTCCAATATACAATCATGGTGCAACACCAAAACCAACACACTAAGCTAAGTTCAAACTGAGCCACCAATCCTCTTTGACATAGTTCATTATAAACATTTGGTTCAAACACAAATTATCCATTCTATACAATTCTACAATTCAATACAATTGTAATTATGATTACCTTGATCTGCATTGCAGGCTTTCACTAAAATCACTCAACACTGCCATCTCAAAATCATTAACATCCCCAAGGTCGTACATCTAACTTCAATTCAAACACTTACAAATCTGCATTCCACCATATCTCACATACACTCAAAGCATCTTGCTTCAGTTAAACCAACCATTCCATTCCATTCACTAGATTTCAGTTTACCTCGGCACTTCAAATTACTGTTCCATCTCCAATTATTTTATCATTAGTACAATACCAACAACATTTCTACCACTTCCATTTTCTCCGTAACTTATAGAACCACTACCACTATTATCTTTCTTGCATTTTATACTCCACCTCAAACTCCATAAATTTCACTCGTTCCTACAATTGTAATTCAAATTTAACAATCTACAATCCAATCTTAACCTTCAGTCATACAACAATACCACCGCAACTACAATATCAACATCAATTCATTTATCTCATTCAGACACTGTCACCCAGCCACAACCATTTCCATTCATCTCAATCCACCTGTAAACCTCCATAGAACAACATCATCTTCAGCATACATCTACATCCACCATTACCAACTCATCCCAATAACTCCAACTCCGTTAATCAAATATGTAGTAGCGGGAAATCCCACACTACACCCCTTACTCAATTTTGCTTAATTAATCCATTGAAAGATGTAAGATCAAGAATATTTATTGATTGAATCCATCAAATGTTTACACAGGAAAATAGAATTACACTTAGAAATTAAAACACTCTTAAACTTTCTCTCCTATTGACTTGCTTGACCATTCCAAAGAGCCCTCTCCCCACAACAGCAGATCCACTTAGCCCCTTTATATAGGGTAATACATAGTGGATGACAACTAAGCTATCCTTTATTTTCGGGAATGTCCCGCGAAGTGTCGCAAATGCACAAACATTCGTTCTCGCGACACTCCTCAACCCTCGCCAGGTTTCACGTCTTCTTTATGTTTTACTTGTCGTTATTCATTGCGTCGTTTATTTTAGCTATCTGCGACTGCCTCGCGACATCGTCGTTTATTAATCCCGCGAGCCCTGTACGTTGCGATATTATGATCCTACATCTTGCCTCTTTTTCCTTGAATATTGCTTGAAGAGCGATCTTTAAGGAAAAATCTGTTGTTGTAGTAATTTTTGGTCTTTCTTTGATGAAGGAACGAGGGAAGAATACCGACTTGAAAAGTACGTACTTGCCTCTATTCTTTTGCGAAGTTCGAAGCTTCTATATCTGAAGTGTTATTTCTTGCCTCATGTGTTACAGAGAATAATCAATTTCGCAATCTCTTCTCGCCTATTAGGAAATATAAAGTATATTTGGATTCTACTAAAGTTCTTTTCGTCAGTTTCCTTGGATTTAGTAGTGACCGTTTACACGTGTCTATATTTACCTTTTTATCGGTGCATTTAATGTTATCCGGTCATAACATTTTTCTCATCTATTTATAGGAGCATCCCTGTGAAGAATTTTCCTTTTCCTTTTCATCTTCTTCATAAATGCAAGTGTTCTTCTTCTTCATCGTTCTGCAAGTGTTCTTCTTCTTCATCACTTTAGCTATTCCCTTCCAGTTGTTACTCTCATGGCGTCGTGTTTGTTAATTTTGCCATATCTCGTTTTGATTTTGCGGTTGATTAAATTTGAGATTGGCTTTTCTTGTTGAAATCACACTGGTATGATTAACTTTGTGGTTCTTTTTTCGCCATTGTTGTTTAGCAAGAACCAACCTGTAACTAAATTTACCGTGAAGGACCCTCTTCTTTCTTTGGGCTCGCCATCGAAATCTACTTCACAACCAGAATCCCTCACGCAACCAAAGCCCACTTCGCGAGCAAAATCTACGGTTACAAAAAGACATTCTGCGAGTGACAAGGTATTTAAGAGACATTTGTTTTTACTAGCAATGCGTTGTTGCCTCTGTTTCTTATTTAATTCGTCATTCGCAGGATGATAAAACTACTGGTCATACTCCCAAAAGGCTTCGCTACTCTAAACCTGTTATCCCCGACGTTCCATTTCCTTCATTCACGCCTTCGTCCCCTACTGCGAAATCTTCGCAAGATAATTTTGTGCCTCTTTCTTCTGGTAACATTACCAGCGACAATATTTCTATACCTCAACTCCTCATAGACCAAGTTCCTTATAACTGTCCTACTACAAACGATCTTATACCTCCTCCTATTATCAATGTCCCTGCTATTTCTCCAATCACCTCTCTCCCTGAAACCTCCTCTTCTCATGAGGTTCCTTTGACAAAGGACGACTCGTCTTCTTTGTTTGAACAAATTCCTCTAACTGCGTAAAATTTGGAGGGGATAGATGTGGCCTTTAAGGTTCTTTCTGATCTCGTAAATGATGCCAAAAAGACTTCGCTGATCCTATTAAATCCAATGTCTGCGAGATTTTAAGTAAGCACCTTGGTCCTGATAGGATCTCGCAAGCATCTTTAGTTCAAGAGATTAATAAGCTGAAGGATGATCTTCAAGTTATGGCTGTGAAGTGCAATAACCTCCACCTTGAAAATCAAAAATTTCTCAATATTTCACTAGATCGTGATAATCTTCGCAAGAAGAATGAAGAATTAAAAGGTATGCTCTCGCCACCCCCCCTTTTTTTTTTTTTTTTACAACTCAAACCCTTGCTCGTCCTCCAAGTATTAAACCAGAAACGAATAATGGAGATATATCAGACGGAGTCTATCGTTGAAGAGGTTCGAAGTGAAAGAGATGCTTGGATGGAGCAATATAATCTCTTAGATAATCTTCATACCTATGCAAACTGATCAAATAAATAACTTGTCTAAAGAGAATTTTGATTTATCGCAAAAGCAAGTCTCATTAAGTAATGACTTATCTCGCCTCTCTTATTCTTTGACTAAAACTAATTTGGAGTTGGAAACTTTATCAGATGAGAATCGAACTCTTTCTCAAGAGAAACGTTCTCTGTTGAATAAGATGGCGAGCTACTCGCAGCAATATAATGCTTGTCAAAAGTTATGTGAAGAACAAGAGCAAGCTAAACATACTTTGAAAAACCAACTTGAAGAAATTACTGCCGAGAGAAATAAACTTATTCAAGGTAGAATAACTTTGAGTGTAAAAGCGAAGCAATTCCAAGAACAATGTGCCAAGTTAGAAAAATCCAACTCTACTCTTGCGACCGAAAATTCCATACTTGTTTCCAATGAAAAGAATTTGCGATCTCGATTGAAAGGTTTAGTTGGAGATTCATTTGATGATGCCATGGACTGTTTGGGGAATAACTTCGCAGCTTTAATTCAACATCTTACTTTTCAAAAGGAAGGTAGTCAAATTATTTGACTATCTTAATTTATTTATTTATTCCATGAATGCTTTATTACCTTAAAAAATGCCAATAATGTTCGATAAGAATTTTCTTAGATCTTGTGTATTTGTTATGCAGATTCTGAGAGAAAGCTTCGCTCCACCATCTCCACCCTCATGTCTGATTATTCTAAAATTCGCAAGGAAAACGGACTACTCGCCGCGTCTCTTGCTCGTTCTCGCGACCGTGCAGAGCGAAGGTTTGATTATGTGTCTTATTGTAAGGACATTGAGAGTAAAAATCGTCAAAAGGCACTGCTTCGCCAATTCCCTCTTAAGGCGGAAGTTCTTGTGAATGATATTTTACTGTCGAAGTCTCTTGATCCTATTCATGTCGATCCTTTGGATGTAAGTGATGATGAAGTCCCTAATTCTCCAGATAGTGATTATGAATATGAAAGCAGCGAAGATCTCCCTGATAAGGAAGTTGTCGATGAAGATCCAAATAAAAAGACTCCTGATGAAAATCCAGTAACTAGCGAGAACGAAGGTGATGAAAACATTTCTAATGAAAACCCACCAACTGAGGGAGGAGAAGCTGATAAAGGCATAGAAAAGTCTCAACCACCCTCTGTATTTGATAATGCTGATGTAGAGAGTTAAATTCTCTTTGTAATTTGCCAGAATTCCTTTTTGTGTGAATGAGTTAACTCTTTGATTGAGTAATTCACATATTTCTTTCTTCTTTTCTTAGTTAAGATAACCTTGCGAGCATGTTCGCTCACTGAATTTTTTATTAAGTAAAACCATCCCAATCAGAGATTTGATTTTAATTCTTCTTACTGCGACAAGGTCGCAGGCCGCCTTTACATTTTCATGCAATGGCCCATTGACCTTGTCTTATCAATTTTGTGTGGTCTTAGGAGTTAGACCTCCCTAATTAGAGGTCTTCCTCGCCACCTTTTATTGCGACAAAATCGCAGGACGTCTTTACACTTGCATGTAAAGACCCATTGATCTTGCCTTATCATTTTCCAAGTATTTTTGCCTCTCGCAGATGTCTTAGTTGCGACAATATGACAGGCCTAGATATCCTTGCGAACATAAAGCCCCATGACATTGCCGCCGTGCGACGAAATCGCAGACGTCCGTACACTTTCGTGTAAAGACCCATTGATCTCGCCTTACCCTCGTGTTAGTATTATTGCCTCCGCAGATCATTGCACAAATATGACGAGCCTAAATTCTCTATTCTTTTGCGAAAACATAGCCTTATGACATTTGCGTCTGTTTTGACACTCCCCTAATGGAGAGCGTCGCCCTTATCATCTCCCGGTTGCCCCTTCAAGGAGGCGAAACATCGGCCATACAAGACTAGCTCCTCCCATCCGGTCTTAACAACAACCAGTTGTTTTTCGCAGCCTCTTATCCCTTATACCTATATGGTTTATGGTTACGAGACCGCACCCTAAGTGGAGTTTTCTTCGGGCGAGTGCAACATATGCCAAGACTTGCCAAGAATGGCCGGGGTAGGTTCATCCATCCGGGCACTCGCTCAACCGTGTACCTCGGCGCCTTGAGCATACATCGACTCCTTGGAAGAGACCTCGGTCGCCCAACCAGGGTATAACCTTATATATAGTTGGGAATCCAAGGTACCTCTCAGGATACAGCTTTCATGGGCCCCAAATTTCCATGACTCAGGCTTCAGGAGCGGTGTAACCTTCCCCCTGAGCCATGTCGAGAGATTCCCCATTATATGACGCACTTTAGGTCTTACATTTGCCTCTTACGAAATGTTATTCGCGAACTAGGGTGTACGCCATAAAGGTTCGTCCCATTCTTTTATTCGTTCATTTTTGTTAAGCCATTCATGACTCCTTGTTATTCTTGTCGCGAGATCTTCGCGGATTTTCTCTGTATTTTATTGAATGTCGCAAATATTTTGCAAAGAAGTACTTCCTCTTGATTCATTTTTCCTTTCCCTTTTTACGGGTAATATTTCTTTAGATATAATCTATTCCATGGTCTATCCAATTTTTGTCCCACATCTTTTCCTTCGGGATCCATCAATCTATATGCTCCTGTACCAACTACCTCTTTGATGATATAAGGTCCATCCCATTTTCTCGCCAACTTGCCCCCACTTTCACGTTGATATGTTGGGGTTTCTCGCAACACCAAGTCTCCTGGTTGGAACTCACGTATTTTTACACGCTTGTTATATTCTCTAGCCAGTCTTCGCTGATAATTCTCCATGTGTCGCAATGCCTTTTCTCGTTTTTTCTTCCAATTCATCCAACTTGATTAGAATGTTGCCTCGCACTAAGATTTTTCTCCCAAACCTCTTTTTTGGTTGTCGGAATCACAACCTCTCGTTGGGAGTACTTGTCGACTCCGTAAGTTAAGCAAAAAGGGGACATTCCTGTGGCTTCTCTTCTAGTTGTATTATAAGCCCATACTGCATTGGGTACTTGTTCGCACCATCCCCTATTGTGTCCTTCCAACTTTTTCTTCAATATATCGGCAATTGTTTTGTTTGTTGCCTCCGCTTGGCCATTAGCTTGTGGATATAATGGAGTTGATTTTCCACATCTTATCGAAATGCATTAAGCAAAGCAGCTCTATATTTTGTCCTTCAAATCGCTTCCCATTATCGGATACCAATTGTCGGGATCCCAAATCGCATATAATATTTTCAAATATGAAAGTAAAAACATCCTTATCGCGAATGTCTTTGGACCGCTTTCACCTCTCGCCCATTTTGTGAAATAGTCCGTTTGCGACAATTAAGTACCTTCGTTATCCCATTCTGGTAAAAATGGTCCCACAATATCTAAACCCCATTTTCCAAAAGGCCACACACTTCTCGAAGAATTTAATAGTGCTCCTGGTGCATGTATCTTCTTCCCATGTCTTTGACAGTCTTCGCAACGTCTGGATATCACTCTCGCGTCCTCATGCATATATGGCCAATAATATCCTTGCGTCTTTGCCTTATATGCCAAAGATCTCCCGCCATTTGTGATTTAGGCATCCCCACTATGCAAGATCTTCAATATGGTTTCCCTTCTTTCCTTGTTAGACATCGAAGCGAAGGCCCTCAAAAGATCGCCGATAAAGCACGCCATCTCGTAATTCATAATTTGTTGCCCGACTCTTTAATTTGTGTGCTTCCAATCTATTTCTTGGTACCTCTCCTTTCATTAAGTACGCATGAAGTTCTATTCTCCGGTCTTCCTCGCGACATTGCATTTCATCTACCACCATCATTATATCTCGCTTCTTGTCCTTCCTCTTTATTAATTGATGGCGCCGTGGCGTCTGTATTTTGATATTCCTCATGATGTCTGTCATCATACTTGATATAAAGGCAAAAGCGTCTCACAGTCTATTATCTCTCCTTGATATGTGCCTCCATTTTATTTTCAGATGTCTGTGCCGACAATTCTTCGACATGCTTCTTATACTTTTTCAAAGATGGATTATTTATAGTGTATTTCTCCGTTACTTGGTGAATTGCTAGTTGCGAATCACCTGTAATCCTTATATTTTCCAATTTCATTTCTATTGCAAGTCGCATAGCATGTATTATAGCTTCATACTGTTTCATTATTCGTGGATTCAAACTCCAATCTAAAAGAGAAAGCTAATTTATTGCCTTCTGGCGAAATCATAACAACTCCCACTCCATTTCCTTCTCCATTTGATGATCCATCTACTAATATTTCCCACCTATCCGGCTCAGTTAGCAGGTCTTTCGGGTCTCCATATTCTTCTTCTACATCCATCATCTCATCTATCGCTTCGTCTTCTTCCAAGGGAAATTCTGCTAAAAAATCTGCGACAACTTGTGATTTAGTTGAGGATAATATCTCATATTTGAGCTTACAATGGCTTATTTGAGCATTCCATCTTTCAACTCTTCCCGATCTTTTTGAGTGTTTCATCACTGACTCGATTGGTATTTTTGTTACTACTTTAATAGTATACGCTTGAAAATATATGCGAAGCTTGAACGTTGCATAAACTAACGCCAGGATTAATTTTTCGATCTTCGAATAATTTCTTTCTGCGGCATTAAAAGTTTTCTTGATATAATAGATTGGTTTCTCTACTCTGCGTCCGTTCGCAGAGAACTGCACTTAAAGCATGCGAAGTTGTCGCGAGGTATATTAATAATTCCTCTCCCGGTTCTCGCTTACGCATAATGGATATATCCATTAAATGCTCTTTGATCCCTTGTAAAGACTTTTCACATTCGTCATCCACTTAAATTTTGATCCTTTTTTCAAAACATCAAAAAAATGTTTACACTTATCGATGACCGCGAGATGAACCTTCCTAGTGATGCTAACAATCCATTGACTTTTGAACATCCTTCATTGCAGGTGTCGGCATATCGCGAATGCTTTTACTTTTTCCGGGTCAACATGTATTCCTTCCTTTGATACAATGTAACCCAAGAACTTCGACGCAACTCCGGAAGGTACATTTTTCTCGATTTACTTTGATGTTAAAACGCCTCATTTGCTCAAAAATTTCTTTTAGATCTCGCACGTGATCTTTGCCTTTTACTTTTTACCAACATGTCATCTACGTATACCTCTAGTGTTTTATGTATCCATTCTCGCGAATACCTCTTCTACCATCCTTTGATACGTTGCTCAAAGATTTCGCGGTAAACCAAACGGCATTTTAGTATAGCAAAGATAATCCTCTTGGAGCGAAGAAAGCAAAGATGCTCTTGATCTTCCTCGGCAAGTGGAATCTGGTTGTAACCTTTATACCCAAATCCGGAGATGATACTCTTTCATTCCCGGCCGCCGATTCGACTAGTTGTGGAATATCTGGCAATGGAAAACCATCTTTAGGGCACGCTTTATTTAAATCGGTGAAATCAATGCAAATCCTTATTCCCTTGTTTTTCTCTAACTATAACCATATTCGCTATCCATTCAGGATATTTTGCTTGTCGATAATCCCCGCATCCAAGATCTTCTCAGTTCTTCTTCTATCTCGAGGGTGATATCTTTGTTGCTATCTTTCTAATTCTTTGTTTAAATGGCTTCACATTTTTATCAATTTCTAACTTGTGACAAGCTATCGATGGATCTATACCAGGCATTTCATCCATATCCCACGCGAAGATGTCTTTATAATCTCGCAATAGATCGACAGTTCTTTTTTCTTCATCCGCTCCCATGTTAGTTCCAATCTTTAGCATCTTGGGTTTTCCTTAGTTCCAATATTCACTTCTTTGGTTTGTTCTCGCGGCACGTAATCGGCCTTTGGTTCTCCCATGGGGTTGGTCCTTTTGGTTCTTTCGCAAGATCATTTTCTTCTCCCGAGGTCTCGCTAGGTATGCCTTTTCCTTCCTTTGCTCTTATCATGTAAACTTTGAATTCTTCTTCTTTCTTAGCCGCCCTCGCCATCTTTTTGCGGTGCTTAGATATATTCTTTTGCTTGTTTACTTGTTCCTCGCAACACTTTACTTCGTTTTGATAATATATTCTTCCTTTAGTAGTATCCCCTTTGATCTCGCCTATTCCAGTTGGTGTAGGAAACTTGATACATTGATGAAGCGTCGACGCCACGGCTTTTATTGCATGTACCCATGGTCTTCCTAGTAATAAGTTATACGGTGATTCCATATCTACTACGCTCAATGTCACCTGTGTTTCGATTCTTCCTAATGGAATACGTATTTCTATCTCCCCTCTAACTTTTGTTATGGATTTACCAAAACCTTGAATATTGTATGCCGCGAAAGTCATATCTTCGTCTTTATATCCCATCTTTTTGTAAGCGTGATAGAACATGATGTTCACCAGACTCCCTGTATCAATTAAAACTCCATTCACCACCCATGTTTTCACCGCGTTCTCTGATTCCTCTCCTTCCTTATACGCGTTAATCGCGATCACCAATGGAGATGTGTGATCCAAATGTTCTTTGGATATTTCCCCCGCCGTGAATGTTATCTCTTGCTTTTCCCAATCCTTCAAAGGTGATGTTATTTCTCTATCCGTAATCTTCTTTCCTTCAAAATCTCGTTTGTGTATTCTTCCTCTGATATTTTCATGAAATTCGCTAATCATTACTCTTGTATCTGTGCTGTATGCCATATCTTTTTCATCCGATTTAAAATTTTTCTTTCTCATTTTCCTGATTCAAACAACTTTAATTGCAATCTTCTCTCTTTTACCAACGATCGTCCCTGTTTCTAGCGCATATGTAGTAGCGGGAAATCCCACACTACACCCCTTACTCAATTTTGCTTAATTAATCCATTGAAAGATGTAAGATCAAGAATATTTATTGATTGAATCCATCAAATGTTTACACAGGAAAATAGAATTACACTTAGAAATTAAAACACTCTTAAACTTTCTCTCTCCTATTGACTTGCTTGACCATTCCAAAGAGCCCTCTCCCCCACAACAGATCCACTTAGCCCCTTTATATAGGGTAATACATAGTGGATGACAGCTAAGCTATCCTTTATTTTCGGGAATGTCCCGCGAAGTGTCGCAAATGCACAAACATTCGTTCTCGCGACACTCCTCAACCCTCGCCAGGTTTCACGTCTTCTTTATGTTTTACTTGTCGTTATTCATTGCGTCGTTTATTTTAGCTATCTGCGACTACCTCGCGACATCGTCGTTTATTAATCCCGCGAGCCCTGTACGTTGCGATATTATGATCCTACAAAATACCATCCCTGAGCTACACATACATTCCTCAATAACTCTATACCTCCAACATTCACTGTTGTCCCCTGCATCTTCAAAATCACAGACAACACCTTCCTTAGATAGCACTCCAACCCCAAATATATCCCTTATTACAATCTGAGATTCATCTACTCTAACATGATTCAATAATCATTTCTATTAAATCCACGAACCCTAATTTCTAATTTGGGAAAGAACAACAAACCCTAATCTTCACTGAAATCGAAATTAAAACCAAACAAACAATTATACTTCATACCTAATCAAAACCCATCTCAAATTACTCTACTATTCAATCAAATTCATACAATTTAATCTTCAATTCAAAAGAACCCTAATTACCTTTTCTTCATCCCGCCGGATCGGAGTCCAAACTTGATTCAACAACACCACCATCAAATACCAGGGTTCTCAACTGATTCCTCTTCTTCTCTTGATTTCATAATCTGCAAAACAAAACCTAATTCTAGATTTACAACAGCAACTCAAACTTCTTCTTTCTGTGCTCAAAAAACCATAGCACCAACACCAACTTATTCTATTCAACGACTATAAGCTTTATATGAATAATTCTCGAGAGATTCAAGCTCAATCCCTTGAAAATGAGATCGACAGAGGGAAGGAGAGGAAGAACAGAAAAAAAGAAAGAAGAAGAAGAAAGAGAAGAAGAAAAAGAAGAAAAGAAATAAAATGATTCTTCTCTCGACACGTTTGGTGATAAGGCCGAACAGAAAATGATAAATGCACCCATCACTTGGATATGGGAAGCCAGGTCGGTCCACTACAAAATGACTAATTTTCCCTTCTCACGATTCCGATGATATCTTCTTCGTGTGGTACTCGAATGACACGTTCGAGTAGTCTAATTCGCATAACTTTTCGAGATCTATCTAATGATACTAGTTTCGTATCTAAATCGTTGTTATATTAGTTCCTATTAATTAAAGTTTATGTTGAACTAACCGAGTTATTATCGACTAATTCGTCACTTGACTGGTCTAATAGCGTTGACGAGCTTCAGGGTCTTTACAGTAATATTGCAAGCTGAGTTCCATAATAGGTTACAGAATCTACTCAGGATCCATCCAATCTGATATTTGACATCTGAGAACATTGGGTATGTATATGGTAATCTTGTAAGCTGAGTTCCATAATAGGTTGTAGAATCCACTCAGGATCCATTCAATCTGATATTTGACATCAAAAACCTCACCTGGACGAAAACATTGGGTCTGTATATGGTAATCTTGCAAGCTGAGTTCCATAATAGGTTACAGAATCCACTCAGGATCCATCCAATCTGATATTTGACATCCGAGAACATTGGGTATGTATATGGTAATCTTGTAAGCTGAGTTCCATAATAGGTTGTAGAATCAACTCAGGATCCATTCAATCTGATATTTGACATCAAAAACCTCACCTGGACGAGAACATTGGGTCTGTATATGGTAATCTTGCAAGCTGAGCTCCATAATAGGTTGCAGAATCAACTCAGGATCCATCCAATCTGATATTTGACATCCGAGAACATTGGGTATGTATATGGTAATCTTGTAAGCTGAGTTCCATAATAGGTTGTAGAATCAACTCAGGATCCATTCAATCTGATATTTGACATCAAAAACCTCACCTGGACGAGAACATTGGGTCTGTATATGGTAATCTTGCAAGCTGAGTTCCATAATAGGTTGCAGAATCAACTCATGATCCATCCAATCTGATATTTGACATCAAAAACCTCACCGGGACGAGAACATTGAGTCTTTATATGGTAATCTTGCAAACTGAGTTCCATAATAGGTTGCAGAATCCACTTAGGATCCACCCAATCTAATATTTGACATCCGAGAACATTGGGTATGTATATGGCAATCTTGCAAGATGAGTTCCATAATAGGTTGCAAAATCCACTCAAGATCCATCCAATCGTATATTTGACATCAAAAACCTCACCTGGACTAGAACATTGGTAATGTATATGGTAATATTGCAAGCTGAGTTTCATAATAGGTTACAGAATCATCCAATCTGATATTTGACATCAAAAACCTCATCTGGACGAGAACATTGGGTATGTATATGGTAATCTTGCAAGTTGAGTTCCATAATAGGTTGCAGAATCCACTCGGGATCCATTCAATCTGAAATTTGACATCAAAAACCTCACCCGGACGAGAACATTGGGTTTGTATATGGTAATTTTGAAAGCTGAGTTCCATAATAGGTTTCAGAATCCACATATGATCCATCCAATCTGATATTAGACATCAAAAACCTCACCTGTACGAGAAAATTAGGTCTGTATATGGTAATCTTGCAAGCTAAGTTCCATAATAGGTTGCAAAATCCATCAAATCGGATATTTGACATCAAAAACCTCACCTGGACGAAAACATTGGTCTGTATATGGTAATCTTGCAAGCTTACTTCCATAATAAGTTGCAGAATCCACTCAGGATCCATCCAATCTGATATTTGACATCAAAAACCTCACCTAGACGAGAGCATTGGGTCTGTATATGGTAATTTCGCAAACTGAGTTCCATAATAGGTTGTTAACATCAAAAACCTCACATGGATGAGAACATTGGGTCTGTATATGGTAATCTTGTAGGCTAAGTTCCATAATAGGTTGTAGAATCCACTCAAGATCCATCCAATCTGATACTTGACATCAAAAACCTCACATGGACGAGACATTGGGTCTGTATATGGTAATCTTGCAAGATGAGTTCCATAATCTGTTACAGAATCCACTCTGGATCCATCCAATCTGATATTTGACATAAAAAACCTCACCTGGACGAGAACATTGGGTTTTTATATGGTAATCTTGCAAGCTGAGTTCCATTATAGGTTGCGGAATCATCCAATCTGATATTTGACATCAAAAACCTCACCTGGACGAGAACATTAGGTCTGTATATAGTAATCTTGCAAGCTGAGTTCCATAATAGGTTGCAGAATCCATCCAATCTGATATTTGACATCAAAAACCTCACCTGGACGAGAACATTGGGTCTGTATATGGTAATCTTGCAAGCTTAGTTTCATAATAGGTTGCAGAATCCATCCAATCTGATATTTGACATGAAAAAGCTTACCTGGACGAGAACATTGAGTCTGTATATAGTAATCTTGCAAACTGAGTTCCATAATAGGTTGCAGAATCATCCAATGACATCAAAAACCTCAACTGGACGAGAAGATTGGGTCTGTATATGGTAATCTTGCAATCTGAGTTCCATAATAGGTTGCAGAATCCATTTAAGATCCATCCAATCTGATATTTGACATCAAAAACCTCACCTGGACGAGAACATTGGGTCTGTATATGGTAATCTTGCTTGCTGAGTTCCATAATAGGTTGCAGAATCCACTCAGGATTCATCCAATCTTATATTTGACATCATAAACCTCACGTGGACAAGAATATTGGGTTTATATATGATAATCTTGCAAGCTGAGTTCCATAATAGGTTGCAGAATCATCCAATCTGATATTTGACATCAAAAACCTCACCTAGACGAGAACACTGGGTCTGTATATGGTAATCTTGCTAGCTGAGTTCCATAATAGGTTGCAGAATTCACTCAGGATTCATCCAATCTTATATTTGACATCAAAAACCTCACATGGACGAGAACATTGGGTCTATATATGGTAATCTTGCAAGATGAGTTCCATAATAGGTTGCAGAATCATCCAATCTGATATTTGACATCAAAAACCTCACCTGGACGAGAACATTGGGTCTGTATATGGTAATCTTGCAAGATGAATTCCATAATAGGTTGCAGAATCCATTCAATCTAATATTTGACATCAAAACCTCACCTGGATGAGAACACTGGGTCTGTATATGGTAATCTTGAAAGTTGAGTTCCATAATAGGTTGTAGGATCCACTCAGGATCCACCCAATCTGATATTTGACATCAAAAACCTCACCTAGATGAGAACATCGGGTCTATATATGGTAATCTTGCAAGCTAAGTTCCATAATAGGTTGTAGAATCCATTCAGGATCTATCCAATCTGATATTTGACATCAAAAACCTCACTTGGACGAGAACATTGGGTTTGGATATGGTAAACTTGCAAGCTGAGTTCCATAATAGGTTGCAGAATCCATCCAATCTGATATTTGACATCAAAAACTTCACCTGAACTAAAACATTGGGTTTGTATATGGAAATCTTGCAAGGTGAGTTCCATAATAGGTTGCAGAATCCACTGTGGATCCATCCAATATGATATTTGACATCAAAAACCTCACATGGACGAGAACATTGGGTCCGTATATGGTAATTTTGCAAGCTGATTTCCATAATAGGTTGCAGAATCCACTCAGGATCCATCCAATCTGATATTTGACATCAAAAACCTCACCTGGACGAGAACATTGGGTCTGTATATGGTAATCTTGCAAGCTTAGGCAATCCATGCCTTTTCATGTGACTCATCCTAGTCATTCTCACAAATCAGAGAATATCTCCCCATCTTGGCCAACGAGGCTATAGAGAATATTTCTCTCTATCAAAAGATCATCACAAAGGCTGACTCAGCATCTCACAAATTGGGGGATATCAATTAGGGTTTCGGACTGGCGATCTACGACAAGTGTGAGAAATATCCTGCCTATTTCTCACCATAGAAGAGAGTAAAGACAGTGGAATAATGAGATAACCTCAACCTAGTTTATCTCTATATATTCCTGAAGAGACGGGAGAAGTGCTCCACACGGAAAGCAATCCCTAACTTCACCGGGACCTGAGATTAGAGAATTCAACTATAAATAAGTCAGTTATTTCTCCAAGCTAACACACAACAATTTTCTCTTGAACTCTCAGAGCATTTCTTCTTCAAACCCTAGAGTTCTCTGATCCCTTTCTTCCTCTCTGCTTCCCTCCTTAAGACCAACCCTAACCTCTACTATGACTGAAGCAGCCTTTGAATGGCCACTGTGTGTGGTTTACGCGAAGACCGTTCGTTCTCAACCTCCCATACGTAACTCATTTTCATAAACCCTAGAATCCCACTTTTAACCTCTCACCGATTTTAGGTAACTACATAGGCTTATAACACTAGTGGAAAATGGGTGCTTTACCACCCACATCAGAGACCCTCGCTAACGGTACCCGGACCGTTGACCACAAAGCGCGGTCTCTCATATAAAAAAAATTCGGAATCCCTTAAAAACCATCTCTGAATATTTACTATTTTATCCTCGTACAGGGACCCATTTCGCTACCTATGATTAGTGATGTATCTGTAGTTAGATGAACGGCTGAGAAACGTTTGAGATATGAGCCATTGATCTATATGAACGAACAGCTCGATCTGGAAATAAAGACTTCGTTATTATCGATGCATCTGTCTGTACTCATCCCAATCTCTTTATCTTCCATTATCTTTGTTCTCTCATACAACTCACAGCAGAACTCCTCTTTATCTGCAGCTCTTCTTTTTTCTCTCTCCGTAAGTGTCAGCCTTAATTTTCTCTCGATCGACCTCCATCATCTTCTTCTTCTACACTGGATCCAGATCCGGAAGGTGAAATAGAAGTCGATACCCTGAAACAAATAATTGATTTCAGTGATAAAATCCTTCTTACGATTCATTGGGGTAATCATCTATGACTCAAGTTTATACATCATTTTCAATTACAAAAATTTAATTTTTATTATTAGGGTTAGGGTGAATTTTCAAGGTCTTGATTTTCCTGGTAATAGTTTGGATTGAAGTGTTATTTTTCTTGATTAGGATTGCAGTTTACTTCAATTGGTTCATATGATGTTTCCTGATGATGATGGTGGTGGTGGTGATGAAGCAGAAGTTGGTCAGTTACACTGCTTCAGTTCTGTTTATTTTTGTTTCTTCAATTTGGGGTTAAGGGGATTTTATGATATCATAAGTTGATGTTGCTTCAGTTTTGTTGGCGGTTGAGAAGTTATTTTTTGATGAACAGTCCATATCTTCAACAAGTACGATGTAAGAAATAACCCAACTGTTGTTCTTGAAGTTTTGGATCTTTTGTTATGTCCCTTTGCTTTGAATCTTTTCCCCTTATTTTTTTCTTTGAGTAATCATGGTGGTTGAATAAGTTCAGTTACTGGCTAAGTTAGATGACATTAACTTCTTTTCCTTGTTATTGTTTTGAAACTTGGTTAAGTTTTATTTCTAACTCAGAACGATATGTTTAGCTCACTGATTGGATGTCCCTTGTCGAGTTGTTTTCCATTGATCTCTAAATTGTTTGCATTTGTTGAGCAGTTTCGTTTATTGGTTCAATTGCATTTGGGTCATTCTTAGGTGCCAAGACAGAATATGGATTGCCACAATCAGATTATGTTGTTTTTAGTTCAGTTTATGCTTAAATATGAATTGGTACAATCTTATTTTGGAGTATTTTTCTAAAATGGTTATCATTTCAGTGTTGAAATGTGAGTTAAAATTATGATTCCATTCTTTTTACTGAGATTTCCAGTTTGGTTACGACTCCTAGATTTGTTTCCTTGTATTTCCAACTCAGTTGCGCAAATGGTTTGTCCTACTAAGTAAGTTCTCTTTTCTGTTTGCAGATTGAAAATGAGTATGAAAATATCGATAAGGCTTACGAGTCTGCTGTTAAATCTTACATTAACTGTGCAGCAGGCATGGCTATCTCGTCACACACAGGGGGTGACATGGGTTATATGACATCAAGTGAATGCTCCTGATCCAATTGTGAGACTGTTCGAAACGAGTTGATATTTTACCATTCAAGATCGCAAATTTGTTAGTTGTTGAGTATACTATGATGTCCTGACATTGGTAATATTTAAAAGTTGTCGCAGATCAACACTTGCAGTGGCTTTTACTCTGACTAAGTTACCAAAAAATCTGGAAATGCTTGTGCTGCTCGCTAAGATCTTAATCTGGTATGCTGCTTTTGAGCGAAAGCATACAAGTTATTTTTGATCTGTCACATGTGAAGTTCGATACTAATAAATGAGCTCACTTATAATCTTTTACATCATAACTTAACTTGACCAGGTAATAGTCTCACTGTATAATTTTTTGAATTTTTTTTAAAAATTATTCTCAATTCTTGTAGCACATTTGGAGATAACTTGTCTTATAATTCATTTGGTAATGTTGTTTTCTATTACACAAGACCAGCTATTGATCCAACTTTTCAATGTTGAATACACTTGCCATGTTGTTCTTAATCTCTAATTGTTTTAGCAAACTTTCTAATAGCTGGTGAAAACTATTGCAAGTGCTGATTTAGCCCGCAACATTAGAATTGAACATCATGAAATATGTTGAGATAGGTGATAGGGTGTAGAATACATCCTATTTATTATCTATTGTTTATGCTTTCTTTGTTATTTTTCTTGTAAATTATGTATTTTACGCTTGTTTTGAGTTTTATAGCTACTATGGAGTCGCACGGAGGAAAAGAAGAAGAAATTACTCAATTTGAGCAAAAGGGCAAAATTGTCATTTCATGGGTGAACACTATCTGAAGCCCAGCCAAGGTTAAGGGGCAACTCTTTTGGGAGGAATACTAGACGCAGTCCAGATGAGGTTAAGGGGCTGCCATCAGGTTAACCCTTAGCAGTGACCGGATGCCGAATAACCAACCCAATACTTAAACCCTAAATCGAGAAGAGAGTTCTCTTTACAATGGTTAATGGAGTTTGAAGTCTGTAATGAGAATGGAGCTGCAATTGGAGGATTGAAGCAGTACTGAAATGGATTGAAGCTTCAATAGATGTATGCTAGGATCTCGTTATAGAATGGAAGACATTAGATCTACCGAATTTGGCTCGGGAATGTCGATAAAAATACGAGACTCTACGGACTCTGGTTCGGCGAGTCAACTCAATGATTCGGATGACCAATCCGTAAACCGGTCCAACTCAAATTTGAATAAGACCAGGTTTAGCCGAGTAAGATGCCGACTTCGGTGGCCGAGTCACTCTTCCGCCTTGACCCATTGGTGACGGTTTGACCGATTTGGACCGTTAACTTTGATTTGCATCAGAACGGAATATTCCGTTATCGAGAAGAGAATCCAGATGACCTTCGGCACTATTCCGCCAATTTCCGTCCATAATACCAAACTTTAGGCGGACCAATATGTGCGTAATTTTGTGAAGAGTATTCTAGACTCATGGGTGTGAAGACTTGGACTTGGATGGAGAATTTGGGTCAAATTTGGAAAGAGAAGATGGAAGATGAGAAAGACTTGAATTTGGAAATTGAATCATTATGGAATGAGGATTCTATTCCTTGGAAGATTTGGAGAACATTGAAGCCTATAAGTAGAGAAGTTCTCTACACACTTTTACACATCTCTCTACACACCTTTCTAGACACACAATACTTGTGTTTTTGCTTGCTTTTCAAAATTCTTCTTTTAATTATTTGTGTGAACTTGAAAAATTCTCCTTTTAATTATTTGTGTGAATTTCAAAAACATGAGTAGCTAATTTTCTTATTGATTGAGGATGAATTCCTAGTTCTTAATATATGATTTGAGTTTTTGTTTTCAATTCTATCTTGAAGTTTTTCACATGATTATCGTTTGTTTTTACTAATAGGAATGTTTATACATTCATGGTTGATTGATAGATTGTTTAGAGTGCACGCTAAATTGATTTGTTAATTTGATCTAAAGCTAGTGAAAGTTAGGGGATAAGTAATCGTTTCTTGACTCTTTACACAAGTAGCAAACACGAGACCTCATGAGGGATTCCGTGGAGCAATTGTGTGTGAAAACAACGTTAGCAAGTAGACCTTGATCTAAGAGTCTAACTACTAATATCAACCTAATAAGTTCATAAATCTTAATGCGTTTATTTAAATTACATCTTGAGTGATCTACTACTAGGTGGTTTGGTAAATAGAATCCGGTAGTCGAGAACTTCCGTATCCGGTGATACAAGGGATTTAGGGGTTTAGCACTGATCTAGCTGCTTTACCTACGGTTGGTGATAATTTGTGACTAATAACAAGTAGAAAAGAACATAACTTTAATCATTGTTTTGCAACGAAGAAGGATTCCTTGATCTTGTCTCTCTTATTGATTTCAACTTTACCTTTGAATTGCTTTGTTTACTTTCTTTTGCTTAATATACCCCCCCTTTTGTGACAATTAAGACAACTAAAACCTCTTGCTCCTCGTGGGAACGAACTTACCACTATATTACTTGTTAATTGAGTGGAAAAATATTCACTAATTTGTTGTGGTTACGACACGCATCAAATTTTAGGCGCCATTACGGGGAGCAATGACGATTTTCGTTATTTTTATTTTTCTTTTGCTTTATTCTTGCTTTGTTAGATTCTATACCGTATCTAACTTAGTTTTTGAGAATCTTGTTTGGTGTTATACCTTTGGTGAATGCTTAAAAGGGCAAATCCGAGTCCAATACGTCTTCGATCCCAAGCACTCAACTAAAGGATTTCATTCGAGCGGTTAACACTCCACTTCCTCATTCTTCATCAAGTGAATTCGCAGATTCGGACAAAGAGGAAGAAGCAATGGCTGAACGTACACTCAAGGACCTAGCTTCTCACAAGCTCGATACACAACAATGGTGTATCCAAACTAACTCAACCTTCGAGATCAAGCCGGGGTTGATTAGAGAGTTACCAAAGTTCCATGGTATGGTAAATGAAGACCCAAACAAACATCTTATGGACTTCTATACCATAGTTATGGCTATGCTTCCACCGGAGACTAATGCGGATGGAGCAATGTTGAAAGCTTTCCCGTTTTCTTTGGCGGTCAATGCTAAGGAATGGTTATATTATTTGCCTTCCGGAAGTATCACAACATGGAATGGGATGAAGAAACTTTTTCTCGAGAGATATTTTCCCGCATCAAAAGCCACTCAAATTCGCAAGGAGATTTGTGGGTTGAAGCAACATGTGGGAGAGTCGTTGTATGAATGTTGGGAGCGATACAAGAGGTTGGTGGCAAGTTGTCCACACCATCAATTCAGTGATGTTATGATACTCCAATACTTCTACGAAGCTCTCCACCCAAGTGATAGGTCTCTTCTTGACGCCGCGGGTGGTGGTGCACTAATGAACAAGACAGTGACCCAAGCTACCGAGTTGATTGAAAGTATGGCTGCAAACTCGCAACAATTCTACACAAGAGATGAACCAATGGTTAGGCGAGTGCATGAAGTTAGTGATTCATCATCACACCTTGATCAAAGGATGGGTAACATGGAGATAATGATTCAAAGGATGGCCGCGGTTATTGTTCCGAATGATGAGACCGAACAAGTAAATGCTTTATATCCAAATCAAAGGACGAGGTATGATCCATACTCGAATACTTACAATCCCGGTTGGAAGGATCATCCTAACTTTAGTTATGCAAACAAGCAAGCGGCGGCTCCTAATCCATATGAGCAACAAGGTGGTTTTCAACAATCGCGCTTCCAACCTCAACAACAATTTCAACCACAACAAGTTAAGGAGCGTGATTCTTCAATTGATGACAAGCTCAATGCATTGATGCAAGGTATGCAAGGTATCACCACTTTGGTTCAACAACAACAACAAAAGACCGATTCGGCAATCAAGGCTTTGGAAATTCAAGTGGGGCAATTAGCGACCGATGTGAACCTATTGAAAGCTCAAGCGTCCACAAAGCTTCCTTCACAACCATTTGTTAATCCAAGAGAGAGCGTTAATGCAATTACTTTGAGGAGTGGGAAACAAGTGGAGCAACCAAATCAACAAGATAAGGTGTATGATGAGAAAGAGGAAATTGAAACCGCACCAAAGGAGAATACATTCCCAACCAACCAACCCGAGGAGACGGTTCCTACTTTCACAACTCCACCCCCGTTTCCTAGCCGATTTGATAAATCGAAGAAAGACTTGGAATACAAGGATATTTGGGACATCCTTAAGAAAGTACAAGTCAATATTCCACTCATTGAGGGGGTGGAGTTGTGCATGAAGAAGAAAAGGTTGAAAGGGAATGAAGTCATAAGTGTGGGGGAGAATGCTTCGGCGTTTATTCTCAAGAAACTCCCACCAAAATTAAAGACCCCGGTAGTTTCACTATACCTTGCACAATTGGTAAAACAAGGTTTACTCGAGCTTTACTAGATTTGGGAGCATCGGTTAATGTTATGCCTTCCTCGATTTATGATTCTTTGAATCTTGGTCCTCTTAAAGAGACGGGGTAGTTCTTGAACTTGCTAACCGATCTAATGTTTACCCGAAAGGGATTGTTGAGAATGTTTTGGTGCAGGTTAATGAGCTTGTATTTCCGGCCGATTTCTATGTCTTAGACATGAATGATGAGAATTCTTCCAAGTCTACACCTTTGCTATTGGGTAGATGGTGGAGTATTTATGGAAAGAGAATATACATGTTTATTATTTAATTTATTATAAGTTATATTTTAATTTATTTAAAATATTTTAGTTTTCATTATTTAGGTATCTTTTAGTAATATCTAATAATATTTATTGTAATAGTTTATTATTTTATATAATATCTATTAGCTAAGGTAACAAATATATTTTAATTGATTAGAGAATAATTAATGATTTTACAAGAGTTATCTATATAAAGAGCTCTTTTTGTTTAGTATTAGACAGGGTTTTTTTGATGAATGAAAAGTATTGAGTTTCTTGAGTGTTATCTCGTAAATGCATGAGTTTTAGTATTAATTGTTCAACACTTCCGCACCGCATCGCTTGGTTCGAGAGACAGCAACGCTCCCGCACCATGTTTCGAGGAAGAGATTATGGTGTTGTTCAAGAGCCGCTCTCGCCGATGAGAAAGAGCAAGCAAGTAATAGATGATCTAGAATGGAAGGTTAAGGCGCTCACCCTCCAATTGGCTGAAATGCATCATCAGCAAGAGCCCCATCATGGTCCTAGCCTACAGCGAGTGGAGGAAGTGACCGGTGATGAAAACAAAAACCTCTTTGGCGGCAAGGAGAAAGGATTCAAGGAGTTGCATATGATCCGCGAGATTCGTTGGAGTCCGGATTAAAGCTTGAAATCCAAAGGTTTGATGATATTTTTTCTTTTTCTGAAATTGAAAAATATCAAGTTATCGTGGATTGGAATTCACCTCCACTCTATGATGTTTACCCTGACGATAAGTTTTTAATATGTCCCAAATACGTTGATCATTCTCATGAAGCAGTTTGTATGATTAGTTCAGTACAAGTGTTATTGTGTCCGAAAATAACTTTGCAAAGTTTGAATTTGCCGAAGGATTATATGAAGCTTCCTCAACAGATTATAAATGCGAGCAATTATACCGGCAAAATTCGAGGGCGAATTTTTTCTGAGAAGAGGAGAATGGTGGAGTATTTAGGGAAATGAAATATATTTATTTATTGGTATTATTCTCTTATTTATTATTATTATTTAGAAAATAATATTATAATTAATTAAGTTATTTTCATTTATGAAGAATATTTTAGTAGTATAATAATTTATGTAGGGATTTATTAGTTTAGGAATATCTCTTATTTTAGGTAATCAGTATTTTGATAGTTTAGGAAATATAACAAGAGTTATCTATATAAAGAGCTCTTTGATTTAATGTTGAACAGTTTTTGATGAATGAAAAGTATTGAGTTTCTTGAGTGTTATCTCAGAAATGCATGAGTTTTGGAATTAAATCTATTCAACGCTTCCGCACTGCATCAGTTGGTTCAGAGATAGGCAACGCTCCTGCATCATGTTTCGAGGAAGAAATTATGGTGTTGTTCGAAGAGCCGCTCTCAATGATGAGAAAGAGCAAGTGGTAATAGATAATCTGAAATGGATGGTTAAGGCGCTCACCCTCTTATTGGCTGAATTGCAACCTCAGCAAGAGCCCCATCATGGTCCTAGCCTACAACGAGTGGAGGAGGAGACCGGTGATGAAAACAAAAACCTCTTTGGTGACAAGGAGATAGGATTTCAAGAAGTTGCACATAGTCTCGTAAGATTCATCGAATCCGGATTAAAGCTTGAAATCTCAAGGTTTGATGGTATTTTTTCTTTTCTCGTGGTTGAGAAAATCATGTTGTCGTGGATTGGAATCTACCACCAATTTATGATATTTATCCTGATGATGAGATCATATTATGTTCTAGTTATCTTGAAGCAGTATGTAATCAGGTGGATCAACGACATCAGCTTCACTTTTTTGATTCGCAAATATTTTTCACTCCGATATTAATTATGCCAAGATTATTTAAGTTGGAGGATTATAAAGATTTTCATCGAAGAATTATTTATACAAGAACAAATACTGGCAAAATTCGAGGACGAATTTTTTTTGAGAAGGGGAGAATGGTGGAGTATTTATGGAAAGAGAATATACATGTTTATTATTTAATTTATTATAAGTTATATTTTAATTTATTTAAAATATTTTAGTTTTCATTATTTAGGTATCTTTTAGTAATATCTAATAATATTTATTGTAATAGTTTATTATTTTATATAATATCTATTAGCTAAGGTAACAAATATATTTTAATTGATTAGAGAATAATTAATGATTTTACAAGAGTTATCTATATAAAGAGCTCTTTTGTTTAGTATTAGACAGTTTTTGATGAATTAAAAAGTATTGTGTTTCTTGAGTGTTGTCTCAGAAATGTATGAGTTTTGGATATTAATACTGTTCAACGCTTCCGCCCTGCATCAGTAGACCATTCTTAAGCACCGTCAGAACAAAGATTGATGTCCAAAATGGCACCTTGACTATGGAGTTTGATGGTACACTCATCCACTTCAATATCTTTGAGACAACGCGATACCCTAGTGATGTGAAGTCATGTTTTCCCATGAAAGAGATTGATGCGGGCTAATGAATCTTGCAAGAGCTAAGTCGGGTCGTCGACTTTAAAACAAGCGCTTAATGGGAGGCAACCCATCGGTTTTGTATTTCTTATCCTTTTGATTTTGCTTTTTATTTTTGTTTATTTTTCTTGTTCCATATCATGTTAAAATTTCCCACCTTGACTTTACTAGGATTTATTCAATTACATTGAGGACAATGTAAGGTTTAAGTGTGGGGAGAGGTTAAGCATGAATTTAAAAAAAAAAAAAAAGTTTTACATAAAACCTTCAACTTTTAGAGATTTTAGAGTCACTAGCATACTTCTAGGTATGTTTACATAGAGAATTTCGACCGACATAAACTGAACTTGGAAGTGTTAGGGAACTACATTCGGATTTCTTACTTGTTAGAGTGTTAAATAATGGATTTAATCATGCCGGTGATGCAAATTTGGTGCAGGGAGAAATGCATTATTAGAGTTGCTGATCAATCATTAGTGGAGACTACCCGTATTTATATCATGTGAGGCACCGACCAAATATTCTTTGTAGCCGACTAAAGAGCTTTCTTTTGAGCGTGTGTCACCGTACGTTAATTCCGGGTAGAATGGTGAGCTACCCAACCTCCCACAAATAGAAGCACTACTATTTGATCTCTTGAGTGCTAATTTTGTCAATCATAAGGGTGACGTCTATAGATGAAAGCCTCCTTCTTGTAGTTCGATTTTTAGCACTATTCTCTCCACAACAACGGGTCCATAGAAACACCATCATCATCAACAAGGAGCGACATCAAAATCTACAAGGAAAGTTGAAGAAGTTTAAGGTTTACAAGCAACGGAACGAGAAAAAGAGCAAATTTCAAATTCAAGTAAAGCAACATACAAAGTGCAGATTTTTACATATATGTTGAGGACTTACAATACAATGAGGTAATTATATATCCAAGTATGAAGACTTATTTATAAGAGCAAAGAAAAGCAAAAGGTGAGAATTATTGAGGTTTATGATTTCGAGACGATACAAGTTGCGAAGAATCAAGCGGTAAAGTACTTTTCCCACGGCAGTGGTTTGTTCTATTTCTCTTATTTTCAAAAAAAAAAAAAAGAGAAAAGAAAAGATAAAAAAAAAAAAAAAAAACAAGAAAAATATTTGTTTTGTTTTTATTTATTTAATAAGCCGTGGGGAAGGAAAATCTATAAGGAAGTTTCAAGCGACAAGGATTTTTAAGGTAAAAGAGTTACAAATTGTCAAGGAATTACGAAGTTCGAGAGTTTATCATCAATAGTTGAAACCGAAGATGAAAACCAAGAAGATAAAGAAGAGGAGCGGAAGACGTTTCTATTGGATGCCGTGAGAGTGGTGTTATCATAATTGGCGATCGGATGTGAAGGTGAGTAAGTAATCTCATCCTCGATAATAGTGGTTGATTTCCTTTCTTAGAGATCGTCAGAAAAATGGTTTTTCAAAATGTTAAAAGATGTGGGTTTTTAAAAATATTTTAAGTTATCCTTCCCACCATTCAACGTGTCGCAGATTTATCTCTTCATTCCTACCGCACAAATGTGAGACCCATAAAAAGCCGTCTTTTTTGAGTGCAATTATCATAAAATCCTTTTTGGTGAGGCGAAGTCGAGGCTAAATGCTTATTGATCGTTTCTCAAACACGCGTTCTCTCATTATGGTGTGGTTATTTCTCACTCAACATTTAAGAATGAGAATATGTTCTTTAGTATTTCTAACTTCTTATTACTAGCATGCGTAAACTATATGTCCTCATAACTCTTTGGATGCTTGGGACGCTTGAACGCTTTGAAGTTGTGAGTTTTTAGTTTGATTTGCTCGAGGACTAGCAAAGTCTAAGTGTGGGTGTAGTTGCGGGAAATCCCACACTACACCCCTTACTCAATTTTGCTTAATTAATCCATTGAAGGATGTAAGATCAAGAATATTTATTGATTGAGTCCGTGAAATGTTTACACAGGAAAACAGAATTACACTTAGAAGTTAAAACACTCTTAAACTTTCTCTCTCCTAATAACTTGCTTAACCATTCCAAAAAGATCTCTCCTTTCAACAGACTCACTTAGCCCTGTATATAGGGTATTACATAGTGGATGACAGCTAATCTATCCTTTATTTTCGGGAATGTCCCGCGAAGTGTCGCAGATGCACAAACATTCGTTCTCGTGACACTTCTTAACCTCGCCAGTGTTTCACGCCTTCTTTATGTTTTGCTTGTCGTTATTCATTGCGTCTGCTTATTTTAGCCCCGCGACTCCTTCGCGATGTCGCTTTTATTAATCCCGCGAACCTTGTTTGTTGCGATATTACGATCCTACATCTTGCCTCTTTTTCCTTGAATATTGCTTGACAAGCGATCTTTAAGGAAAAATCTATTGTGGTAGCGACCTTTGATCCTTGTTGATGAAGGAACGAGCAAAAGAATACTTTCCTTGAAAAGTACGTACTTGCCTCTATTCTTTGGCGAAGTTCCGAAGCTTCTTTGAGATATATACGAAGTATCGCCTCCTGTCTCTCCTCATATTTCTCCCCCGCGAAGGGAAGAGTATCATGAGAGTGATTCTTTTGATTTGTCATGATCGCTTATCTTTATCCTGCTTCAGCTTTTGTACTTTTACACAGATTTTGATTATTAATGTCTTTCTCGTCTCTTTCAACCGCTTATTCTTGACCGTTCATGTCTCTTCTCGCATTAAATGACCTCGTTTTTCTCGAGGATCTTTTTCCCTATATATAGTTTTCTTTTCCTCTCCTTTTCATCCTTTAGTTTCTCTCTGCAACTTTTCTTTGACTCTCTCCTTCCACAATTTGCGCTCCCGCTACCGCAAATCTTTTCTTCGTCCCTTCTATCGCCGATCCTAATCTTTAACCTCCCATCCATTCCCATACCGATAATGGCTTCCATTAGTCGTGCATACAAAGCTTCTTTTGATGAAGTTCACCGTAAGTTGCTCGAGAAGGGTTTTACTCTATCAACCATTCCCGATCAAGAACCTTCATCTATTCTCGTCGCAAAGTTGTTTTCTCGATCATCAATGTGATGATCAAAAATTATAGTCTCGCTAGGTCGCCTTCTCGCAGACTTCCCATCCCCTTATACAGTCCCCGAGATGCCTTTATTTTATGAAATCTTGGCCCATGAAAAATTCTCTCGGGCTGTTTATCAATTAAGTGGCGATTGCATTCGCCTAATGCTTGAGTTCGCGAACCGCGGTGCTGGCAAAGGATCTTTATACCCTAATACTGTCAGAAACCCCAATTTCGCAGACTTGGAAATAGCTGCTGAGAAGTACACCGTAGAAAACTTTTTTGAAAATTATGCAGTGATAAACATGAGGAATGTGAAATCTCGCTGGGGCATTCGCCTGAAGAAAAAGGATAATGTCCCTGAAGATAAATTACTCATGCAAGATATTGACGGCACCTGTGCAATAATACTACTCCTCGCCATTCCAAAGATGAGAAGTGGTGGGTTGTACCCTTGATCTTAAATGGCCCTTACATCGCGGGCTCGCATATTCTTCCTGCGAATCTCGCAGGATACCATCCTTGGGAATTCAAATGGCCTGAGAAGGCAAAAGAGGTATGTTTCCCACTCCAAATCTTGCCTTCGCAACTTTCTTTTTATAATTGCTGAGTTTGTGAAATCTTTCAGATAACCAGATTGAGAAGAAGCTACAAGAATGATCCGTCTGAAAATACCCGACATTGCTTCAATCGCTACGGGTGAAGTAAGAAACATTTCCTTTGTTATTTGAAACAATATTGTTGCCTCTGTTTCTTATCTTTATGCGTATGCTAAGGTTGGAGTCAAGAAGTCAGAGTCGCGAAGATTAGAAGTAAAGGTAAACCGTCTGCTCGCAAAGATAAATCTTCTGTTCCATTATCTAAGAAGCGTAAGACTCAGTCTTCTTCTCGCCTTAGCTCAAGCTCCGAATCTTCTGACGAGGATAACCATGATTCGAATCCTTCTCTCACTAAGGAGATTCCGTCGACCGGTTCTCCTATGGATCAGTTATCTAGCATCTTCTCAGACTCTTTCCAAGGAATGGGAGATGCTCCCCTAGCTTCCCTTTGCGGGGCTCTCGCAAACGTGTGTAATGCTACTTACTAGAGGGCAATAATTCTTTCAATGGAGCCTCTAGAATTGTGTCTCCTGACTTCTTGAATGCACTTGGATCTTTGGTACGCATGCAGTCATATTTCCCTGTTAATTTTAAAATTTTAAATATATATATATTAATGATTTTTCTATCTTCTTTCATAGGTTGGAAGAACTTCTTTTGTAGTTGCCTCAGATCTCGAGAGAAGACGCAACAATCTTGAAAAGAAGAATTCGCAATTGAATAAGAAGATTCGAGAATTAGAAATTGAAGCCGCGTCATCTCGCGATAAAGACGAGAGAATTCAAAAGTTAAATACCGAACTTGACTCCCAAAGGGATAGGGTGTCCACTCTTCGTAACGCTAATCAAGAACTTTATGGTATAAAATTTTACTTCCTTTTATTATTTTTATTTTATCGGTCGCATATTGCTACCTAACTTATTACCTTCGCAGATGTATATAATCTCTCCGATGAGGCTATTCTTCTCCATACATTTCCTGAACCTATGGATAATGACCTTCTTCTCGCTCACCTCAATCAATCTCTAAGTAGTTCCTCAAATAAAACTAACCTCCTTTCATTAAAGGATCTTCAATCCAAATATCATCTCTTAGAGATCGAACACAGATCTAGTTTAAATTTAACTAATCGCTTTAAACGAATGTACCTTGATTCCGAGAAGAAAATCAAGACTTTAAGGAAGAAAATTAGTGATCTCATAGATGAGAACGATCGCATTACTAACAGAGGTGCACAGGCGTTAGCAGAATTCCACAAATCTCTTCTTGGTGTGCAAGTTGAACGAGATGAACTCCTTCATCAGAATACCATGCTTAAGCAGCGAGAAGAGCAAGTTCGTTCTCTTCTTGTTATTAATAGTGATGATGAATTCGCCTGGGCTGCGAAAGTTTTAGATAATGCCAGGAATAACCTAGGTGTTGATGTTAGTCTTCATGCCGAGCATACTTCCTTGATTAAAGATATGATATCTGATAGAGAAGGTTACTTATTATACCTTACTGCTTCTTACTTCTGTAGTATTGCTTGTAAATTATTAACTTGTTGTTACTTATTTGCAGAATCTGAGAAGAGGCTTCAGGTTAGAATTAGAGAGCTTGAATCTGAAAAAGAACAACTCGCCAGAATTTTCCAATGAGAATTGAAGAACTTAAATCGAAAAGAACAACAAGAAAGAGTCTCTCTCTTCGCGAGAATAAATATTTCAAGTCAAGAAACAATTTCTAACGACGGTGGAGAACTTTAATAATGATGCTGTTCGTTTTCGCAATAGAGCCATGGAGTATGTTTGTAAGGACCACAATATCCCTCTGCATTCATATCCCTGGCTTCTTGAAAAGGTTCCTGAGAATCTGCCTGTCTCAGACGTTTCTGATAGTGAGGCTAGCGAAGGAGAAAATTCTGGCGATGAGAATAATAGAACTGAAGAATCAGATAAAGGAGAAGAATCACCAAAGAGATAATTGAGATAATTCCTTTTGTTTTCTTTCGCTGCCTGTAATATCTCAGACGTTTCAGATCTCTTTATTATAGTGTACTTCTTGGTCTCGTTGTCCATAAATTCAATCTTCACTCCCCTTTTTCGGCAGCTTCTTCCTTGTAATATAATTGACTAGCATTATTGATGTATAACTCTTTCATCGGAAGATGAATAACAATATTTCATCCTTTCCATTCCCATACTTGCTCTCGTTATTTATCTTCGATGGAAGATTTTAGTTGTCATCATGTATTTTGTTGATAATAATTTTATTGTTGTTGAAATGTATCATGTCGCGACGAGGTCGCGGGTATCTTCATAAATCAAGAATCTTACTTGTCTCGGCTTACCATTTCGGTAGTCTTTGTTTTATCTCCTCTGGTTGCGACAAGGTCGCAGGCCGCCTTTACATTTTCATGCAATGGCCCATTGACCTTGTCTTATCATTTTTGTGTGGTCTTCCAAGTTAGACCTCCCTAATTAGAGGTCTTCCCTCGCCACCTTTTATCGCGACAAAATCGCAGGACGCCTTTACACTTGCATGTAAAGACCCATTGATCTTGCCTTATCATTTTCCAAGTATTTTTGCCTCTGCAGATGTTTTAGCTGCGACAATATGACAGGCCTAGATATCCTTGCGAACATAAAGTCCCATGACATTGCCGTCTTGCGACGAAATCGCAGGACGTCCGTACACTTTCGTGTAAAGACCCATTGATCTCGCCTTACCTCGCGTTAGTATTATTGCCTCTCGCAGGATCATCGCACAAATATGACGAGCCTAAATTTTCTTGCGAAAACATAGTCTTATGACATTTGCGTCTGCTTTTGACACTCCCTAATGGAGAGCGTCGCTCTTATCATCTCCGGTTGCCCCTTCAAGGAGGCGAAACATCGGCCATACAAGACTAGCTCCTCCCATCCGGGTCTTAACAACAACTGCTTGTTTTCGCAGCCTCTTATCCCTTATACCTATATGGTTTATGGTTACGAGACCGCACCCTAAGTGGAGTTTTCTTCAAAGCGAGTGCAACATATGCCAAGACTTGCCAAGAATGGCCAGGGTAGGTTCATCCATCCCGGCACTCGCTCAACCGTGTACCTCGGCACCTTGAGCATACATCGACTCCTTGGAAGAGACCCTGGCCGCCCAACCAGGGTATAACCTATATATATAGTTGGGAATCCAAGGTACCTCTCCTGGATAGGCTTTCATGGGCCCCAAATTTTCATGACTCAGCTTCGTGGAGCGGTGTAACCTTCCCCCGAGCCATGTCGAGAGATACCCCTTATATGACGCACTTTAGGTCTTACATTTGCCTCTTACGAAATGTTATTCGCGAACTAGGTGTACGCCATAAAGGTTCGTCCCATTCTTTTACTCATTCATCTTTGTTAAATCATTCAATCATTCATGTTTCATTATTTGTTGATATTTGCTTGCGAAATATTCGCAAAATTCCATTTCATTTGTTGTATTTTCATTTTTCTTTCTTAGTCGAATTCTCATATATTCTTGATCATGAGATTCTCGCACATCATTACTTCAATTGCTGCTTTTTCTCCTGTTTTTATTGATTATTCACTTCTTATGCCTTTTGCTCTTCATACCGTTCGCTTCTTTATCATCCTGATATTCGCCTGTCTCTAGGCATTCACCTCGCGAGGTATGTTCAGTCCTTACTTCTATAGCATCCACCATCACTTTTTCCTTTCTCTCGCTCATCTCTCACATGTTGCTTCCAACCCTTTCTTTTGGCATTTCTTTCTTCGCCAGCCTTTCTACATCGACCTCATGACATTGTTGCGACTCCTTCCAATCTCCCTGTATGATGCCAATGCCGTTTGATGTGGAAATTTTATACATTGGTGGTATGTTGATGCGACTTTCAAGATTTCATGAAGCCATGGCCTCCCAATCAGTGCATTATACTGGGATTCCACGTCAACCACTGTAATAAAACATCGCTTGATAATCCTTGTAGAGGTATTCTCATGTGAACTCTCCCTTTGGCTTGTTTGCAGTGCCATTAAAGCCATATATCTTGTATGTTGAGGGGATCAAATCCTCATCCTTTCCTCCCATCGTCTTATAAGTATGGTAAAAAGAATATTCACCGAACTTCCAGATCGATTAGATTCGGTTGATCGCCCAACAAGCTTCTCGCTTCATCATCTTCTCCATCAACGGTTTTGGGTTAATCTCTAGTTTCACAACCAACGGGCTATCATGTGTTTCTCTTCCTTTTGGCACTTCATCTCGCAAAGAAAGAAATAGTCTTCACCTGCCACTTTTCTAATCTGCGTCGTTTCGCTGCACTCATTATTTCTTTATCATTAGCATCCTCGCAAAGACTCTACCGAGCACGTTGTCATGAAAATCTTCGATGGTGCGATAGGAGTGGACGATAGAGTTGCAATTCAAATTTTTAGCTTTTGTCCCGATTTCTATCACAAATGTTTCCTTTCCTTTCGCTGACACTGCTCGTGCATCTCTCGGTGGTGGTGGTAATGTCCGGCCCGCTTCTTCTCCCTTTAGAAAGTGATTCACTTTCCCCGATCAATCATCCTCGAGAATAATTCTCTTTATGTTTCTACAATCGTTTGTTTGATGCCCATGGAAGCGATGGTAAGAACAAAACTCATGACTTCTATCGACTGGCGGTGGTTCCATTCCCACGTTCCAAGGTGCTGGTACATTTTCCATCACAAGTATAGCTTCCCGCATCCTTTCCACACTAGCGTTTGCTGGAGGCATCTTAATCTCTTCCCATACTATTCTCGCGACTTCTCTCGCCCTCCACGGTTATTTTGCCTTCGTCCACCATAAGTTTCTTGCACATGGTCTAGCCTCTCCGAATCTTATTATTGTCAGCATGCTTGTAGTAGTTCCTTTTCGTTCAAACTCTTCTTGATCGTGGCTTCCCATGGCTACTATCTTCATTGTCCCTCATCGCCTTTCCTTGCTTGCTGTCCTTGCGAAGTGCTCGCCACCGTATTTATGAATTGAGGCAATAAGCTTGCGTTCGCAGCATTCGAGCTTGTGTTCGCGATCGGATAAGAATTCATTTCATTCTCGTCTTTCTTCTAAGGCAATATATTCTTCCCCGTAATTCTCGCAGATTCCGCCATCGTGATTGTATTTTTGATTCTAAAATTTGAATGTATAACAAGTTAGTCGCGAAGAGAGCATTCACAAATGAGAGTATGAGATATCTTTCCTCAACCCGTCCCGCCATTTCGCTACACATGGTCCTCCATCTTATTGTCAATCGCCTTAAGCTCGCCAACCCTTTGTTTCAACCCGAATACATCTTCAATACTGGGTCGCGAAGAGTTATTACTTATGTATGCTCCCAGTGAATGTGGCTTGTAAATGGTTAAATGATGTGATTGTGTTCTTTGCAGACCTTCAAACCATTTTAATGCTTCTCCTATTAGGCTTGATGAAATATTTTGCAAAGATGGCATCATGATTCTCCCACCGCAACATACATCTCATATAAGCCTTGATATGTTGTGCATCGCACAAAGTTGTTCCATCAAAGATGTTGGTTAATGCATGTAGATTGCACTTAGGAGGTATTCCTCCCATCTGTACTTCTAGCGTGAAGGGATTCTTCGCAGCTTCTGCGATGGCTTCGTCCAATTGTTTCCTTCCTCCTTCCCTTCTATTGTTCAGTAATCCTCTCATTTCAGCTAGTTCTCTTAAGATTTGTTCATTTGTCTCAGAATTTGATTCTACTGGTCTTTTTAGCTCTGCCTCTCTCCTTCTTCGCTCGTGCCTGTTTTGACCTTCCTGCTCGTTATTTTCTCCTCTTCTTTCCCTGCGACGTTCTTCTTCGTTTCTTTCTCCATTCGCACGCCATTATATTGGTTGTTCTCTTCTTGGCTGCCTCTCAACTCTCCTCTGCACCCTCTCATATTCTTCATTAATATTTCTATTGGTACGGTTTTGCTCCCTCCTTCTTTCCCGGTTGTCATGGTTATTCTCGCCGGATTGCCTCTTCCATCTCTTGATTTTCCATTTCTCGCTTCTTACCCTTTTCTCTCGCGAGCTAGCCGCGCTTGTTCAATGTAGTGCCTCTCAATGTCATCCTCAATTTCTCTGTTTCTTCTCAATTCTTCTCTCCCGTGCAAGATTATTCTCCCTTCAAAGAACTGGGTCATTCGGTCCTGGAGTTGCATGTTTCCTCGATTTTCCCTATTCCGCGCATCTTGAAGATTTTCTGGGCCGAGGAATATAACGATCTTCCATTTCTCCTCTTCTCTCACCATGCTCGTGCTTGGATCTTGTGTTTCTCGTTGGTTTTCTTCCTGGTACTTTCTCGTTGGTAGAACTCTCCCTCTTTCTTCCCTAATCGATCTTGAACTTGATCTCGCACTACTTCTTGATCTTCTATTTTGCAATCTCATATTTTCCATCCTCAACTCATGATTCTTGTCTTGTCAAGTTTGCTCGTTCTTCCGCTCTAATCGCCTTTCTTCATGTATTGTTTGTCTCAATCTTTCTAACGCTCGCGATTTCTTCGCATTTCCCGGATTCATTTCTCCATTCATTCCTTGCTCTCCTCCTCCTTGTCCATTGTTTACCACTGCCGCTCCTCTTCCTCTCTCTTCTTAATCGGACCTCCAAGTATGTACACTTACTCTATCATAATCCACAAACTGCGTTTGTTATCGGGGAGATCGGTGGTTGATTTTGATTTTCTTCATCATTTCTCATATTCATCCTTGATGATTCTCCTGTTTCATTCCTCCTTTCTCCAGCAAGTCTCCCACTTCTTCTTACAATCGTTGGTTGCCCTTGTACATTTCTTCTTCTAGCCATTTTTCTTTTTCACTGAATTCTTGAGTATCACTCCAAATCTTTTCTCTATTAATCCAAATTCCTTTCGATTTATGTCAATCTCTCGCTCCTCCTGTTTTCTAGCGCATATGTAGTTCATGGAAATCCCACACTACACCCCTTACTCAATTTTGCTTAATTAATCCATTCAAGGATGTAAGATCAAGAATATTTATTGATTGAGTCCGTGAAATGTTTACACGGAAAAACGAATTACACTTAGAAGTTAAAACACTCTTAAACTTTCTCTCTCCTAATAACTTGCTTAACAATTCCAAAAAGATCTCTCCTTTCAACAGACTCACTTAGCCCTTTATATAGGGTAATACATAGTGGATGACAGCTAATCTATCCTTTATTTTCGGGAATGTCCCGCGAAGTGTCGCAGATGCACAAACATTCGTTCTCGCGACACTTCTTAACCCTCGCCAGGTTTCACGTCTTCTTTATGTTTTGCTTGTCGTTATTCATTGCGTCGTTTATTTTAGCTCCTGCGACTCCTTCGCGATGCTGTCGTTTATTAATACCGCGAACCTTGTTTGTTGCGATATTACGATCCTACAGTGGGGGAATTTGATAGGGTGTAGAATACATCCTATTTATTATCTATTGTTTATGCTTTCTTTGTTATTTTTCTTGTAAATTATGTATTTTACGCTTGTTTTGAGTTTTATAGCTACTATGGAGTCGCACGGAGGAAAAGAAGAAGAAATTACTCAATTTGAGCAAAAGGGAAAAATTGTCATTTCATGGGTGAACACTATCTGAAGCCCAGCCAAGGTTAAGGGGAAACTCTTTTGGGAGGAATACTAGACGCAGTCCAGATGAGGTTAAGGGGCTGCCATCAGGTTAACCCTTAGCAGTGACCGGATGCCGAATAACCAACCCAATACTTAAACCCTAAATCGAGAAGAGAGTTCTCTTTCTCAATCATTCTCTCATTTCTGCTTCACCTGAAAGTGAGAAAAAAACAGCCATGGCTACTGCTGTTAAAAATCGAGAGAACTGATGAAGTAGAATTAGGGTTCGTGCAATTGAAGAGATGGGTTTGGCTTAAGAACCGAGTTTACTGTGTTGCCATTAATGGTGTTCTTGAAGCTCGGCGAAAATGGGTTTGAGATCAATGTGTGACAACAAAGAAGAAGATACAGGTGATAATGGTGGTCTCTGAAATTGAAATCTAAGATGGGTAAACTCGATCCGAGTTTGTGTTGATTTCAGCGAGAAGAAATCAGGGTTTGATGTCGAAACTGTGAATCAAGATCGATTGGTCTGAGAACGAGAAAACCTTGGTGCTGTTGATTTCTGTTGAATAAAGAGATGGGTATGAGGTTGAGTTGAAGTTCAGTGGCAAGATTTGTTGGAATTTGGGGTTGAGATTGAATGACCAGTAATACAGGGGAGATGATGAATCTGTTGCTATGAAGATGGAGATTAAAATGGGTTTTGTTTGATATTGGTGATGGTTCATCTGAGTTCAATAGAGAATTGAAGTGGTCCTGAGCTTATGATGATATCACTAGCAGGAATGGAGTTGGTGATGGGAGTGGAGATGCCTGGATTACAATAATGAGGTGGTATGTGTATTGAGCTGTAATGCTATACAGGGAAGAGATGCTGTTAAAATGGGTTTGTCATGAGCAAGATTACAGATATAAAAGAGATGTTGTTGCTGATTCTTGGACACAGGAAGAAGTGTTTGATGCAATGGTTAATGGAGTTTGAAGTCTATAATGAGAATGAAGCTGTAATTGGAGGATTGAAGCAGTACTGAAATGGATTGAAGCTTCAATAGATGTATGCTAGGATCTGTTACAAGAATGGAAGACATTAGATCGGCCTGAATTTGGCCTGGGAATGTCGTATAAACAGCCGAGACTCGGCCGGACTCTGGTTCTGGCGAGTCAACTCAATGATTCAGATGACCGATCCAGAAACCGGTCCAACTCAGCTCAGTTAGACCAGTTAGCCGAGTAAGATGCTGACTCGGTGTCCGAGTCACTCTTCCGCCTTGACCCATTGACTGACGGTTTGACTTATTTGACCGTTAACTTTGACGGTACCGTAACGGAATATTCCCTTATCAGAGAAGAGAATCCAGATGACCGGCGGCACTATTCCGGCGACTATTCCGGCCATAATACCAGCTTTCCGGCGGACCAATATGTGCAAAATTTTGTGAAGAGTATTCTAGACTCATGGGTGTGAAGACTTGGGCTTGGAATTGGATGGAGAATTTGGGTCAAATTTGGAAAGAGAAGATGGAAGATGAGAAAGACTTGAATTTGGAAATTGAATCATTATGGAATGAGGATTCTATTCCTTGGAAGATTTGGAGAACATTGAAGCCTATAAGTAGAGAAGTTCTCTACACACTTTTACACATCTCTCTACACACCTTTCTACACACACAATACTTTTGTTTTTGCTTGCTTTTCAAAATTCTTCTTTTAATTATTTGTGTGAACTTGAAAAATTCTCCTTTTAATTATTTGTGTGAATTTCAAAAACATGAGTAGCTAATTTTCTTATTGATTGAGGATGAATTTCTAGTTCTTAATATATGATTTGAGTTTTTGTTTTCAATTTTATCTTGAAGTTTTTCACATGATTATCGTTTGTTTTTACTAATAGGAATGTTTATACATTCATGGTTGATTGATAGATTGTTTAGAGTGCACTCTAAATTGATTTGTTAATTTGATCTAAAGCTAGTGAAAGTTAGGGGATAAGTAATCGTTTCTTGACTCTTTACACAAGTAGCAAACACGAGACCTTGTGGAGGGATTCCGTGGAGCAATTGTGTGTGAAAACAACGTTAGCAAGTAGACCTTGATCTAAGAGTCTAACTACTAATATCAACCTAATAAGTTCATAAATCTTAATGCGTTTATTTAAATTACATCTTGAGTGATCTACTACTAGGTGGTTTGGTAAATAGAATTCGGTAGTCGAGAACTTCCGTATCCGGTGATACAAGGGATTTAGGGGTTTAGCACTGATCTAGCTGCTTTACCTACGGTTGGTGATAATTTGTGACTAATAACAAGTAGAAAAGAACATAAATTTAATCATTGTTTTGCAACGAAGAAGGATTCCTTGATCTTGTCTCTCTTATTGATTTCAACTTTACCTTTTAATTGCTTTGTTTACTTTCTTTTGCTTAATATACCCCCCCTTTTGTGACAATTAAGACAACTAAAACCTCTTGCTCCTCGTGGGAACGAACTTAACTACCACCATATTACTTGTTAATTGAGTGGAAAAATATTCACTAATTTGTTGTGGTTACGACACGCATCAATAGGCAGACTGAAGCAAGCAGAATCTAGTTTATGATATGGGTTTCGATCTTAAATACCCAATACATAACAGTTACTTATGAATGACAACTTAGGACTATGGATGCTGAATTTAGAATTTGTAAAAGAGAGGATCTTAATTTCTTGAAACAATTATGTAGCTACTTCTGATTTCTTTTTTCCTATAGCCACCTTTGACCATTGTTTGTCTATGGCTGTAGCTCTTACGCTCAAAGAATGAAGAACATTCCTCTTAAAACTAATTTGTCCTATAGCTCATTTTGGACATAACTTGTCATGTAGCTCATCTTGTAATGTTGTTTTCTATTCTGAATGAAACTTGAGGTATAATGATTTATCTAGTATGCACATCTGCTGGAATATTTATTTGTCTATGTTGAATCCTGCATTTATAGTTTCCAGGTGAACTTGTTAGTTTATTCAACTGTCCTGTAATCAATAGCCTAAGCATTTGCAGTATGGTGTTTTCTTAATTGAGGGTTCTTTTAGATTCTTCCAACTCTGACTAGGTTATTTTCTTTCAAATTAATGGGAAGCAATTTGGTGTTTCTCTAAGTCAGGACAGTGACACACTGTTCGTCGGCAATATATGCAAGACATAGACAAAGGAAGCTGTAAGTATGACGACACCTTCTTGATTGATCTCGCCAGAGTCGATGTTTCCTTGATCTTCAACATAGTCAAGGTTCTATCGCAGTCTGTTTATGTACTTACTCCTCTTTCAGTATAAATCTGTGAAACTGGGCCACATTGTTTGTTGTGAAGTTGAAGGAAAAATTGAGCACCCCAGACACGGTTCCCTCTTGGATTTCTTCCAAAGAAGAAAGATGCTCGTCTTCTTCTTCGATGTAATCTCTGTCTTAAAACTTGGACTGGATATCATTGTTTACGTAAATTTCTTATAGATCGCTTGGTTGTTGTATTATCATTTCTTAGGGTTTTATCTTTTTCTGCATATATATTTTCTGGATTCTATACAACTTGTGGTAGTGAACAGTGGTAGTGAACTGAATATACTACAATCTCTTGAATGTTTGGAGTTCTAGTGTGAAAATAATCGCAGCGTTTGCTTGGTAGCTTTAGTCTTGAGGGTGAATAACTATAAAGTTAAACTAATATGTAGGGTTCTTATTTCAAGTTTTTGAATTATTATCCTGCATGTTCTCATTTTATTTATATAAGTAGTTGGTTGGTGCCAAATGCTGTGTGAAGTCTGTTGTAGGATCATAATATCGCAACGTACAGGGCTCGCGGGGTTAATAAACGACGATGTCGCGAGGCAGTCGTAGACAACTAAAATAAACGACGCAATGAATAGCGACAAGCAAAACATAAAGGAGACGTGAAACTTGGCGAGGGTTAAGGAGTGTCGCGAGAACGAATGTTTGTGCATTTGCGACACTTCGCGGGACATTCCGTAAATAAAGGATAGCTAGTTGTCATCCACTATGTATTACCCTATATAAAGGGTGAGTGAATCGTTGTGGGGGAGAGATCTTTTTGGAATTGTTAGGCAAGTCATTAGGAGAGAGAAAGTTTAAGAGTGTTTTAATTCCTAAGTGTAATTCTATTTTCCTGTGAAAAACATTTCATGAATTCAATCAATAAATATTCTCGATCTTACATCTTTCAATGGATTGATTAAGCAAAATTGAGTAAGGTGTGTAGTGTGGGATTTCCTGCCACTACATATGCGCTAGAAACAGTGGACGAGCAGAGATTGACGCAAATCGGAAAGAATTTGGATTAACGGAGAGAAAGGTTTGGAGAAGATACTCAAGAATTCATTGGAAAAGAAAAATGACTAGAAGAAGAAATGTACAAGGGCAACCAACGATTGTAAGAAGAAGTGGGAGACTTGCTGGAGAAAGGAGGAATGAAACAGGAGAATCGTCCAAGGATGAATAGGGGAAACGATGGAGAAGATCAAAACCAGCCACCGATCTCCCAAAAGAGCAAACGCGGGCTGTGGATTATGATAGAGTAAGTGTACATACTTGGAGATCTCGATTCGAAGACGAGAGGGAAGAGGAGCAGCAGTGGTGAAAAATGGACAAGGAGAGCAAGGAATGAATGGAGAAATGAATCCAGGGAAACGAAGAAATCGCAGCATTAGAAAGATTGAGACAAACAATACACGAAGAGACGGCTAGAGGCGAGAGGAACGAGCAAACTTGACAAGACAGAATCATGAATTGAGGATGGAAAATATGAGGTTGCAAAATAGGAGATCAAGAAGTAGCGTGAGATCAAGTTCAAGATCGAATAGGAAGAAAGAAGGAGAGTTTTACCAACAGAAAGTACCGAGGAAGAAACACAAAATCCAAGTACGAGCATGGCGAGAGAAGAGGGGAAATGGAAGATCGTTATATTCCTCACCAGAAAATCTTCAAAATGAGCTTTAATAGGGAAAATCAAGGAAACATGCAGCTCCAAGGGCCGAATGACCCCGGCTGCTGAAGGAGAATAATCTTGCACGGAGAGAAGAATTGAGAAGAAACCGAGAGATCGAGGATGACATTGAGAGACACTACATTGAACAAGCGCGACTAGCTGAGAGAGAAAGGATAAGAGCAGAACTGGAAAATCAAGAGATGGAAGAGGCAATCCGGCAGAATAACCATGACAACCGCGAAAGAAGAAGGGAACAAAATCGTACCAATAGAAATATTAATGAAGAATATGAGAGGGTGCGAGATGAGAGCCGAGAGACATCCAAGAAGAGAGAACAACCGATGTAATGGTATGCGAATTGATGAAAGAAACGAAGAAGAGCGTCGCAGAGGAAAAGAGGAGAAAATAATGAGCGGGAAGGTCAAAATAGGCATGAGAGAAGAAGGAGAGAGGCGAGCTAAAAGACCAAGAGAGAAACAAATTCCGAGGCAAATGAACAAATCTTAAGAGAAGCGGGTGAGATGAGAGGATTCTTGAATAATAGAAGGGAAGGAGGAAGGAAACAATCGGACGGCCATCGCGGAAGGTGCGAAGAATCCCTTCACGCTAGAAGTACAGATGGGAGGAATACCTCCTAAGTGCAATCTACCCGCATTAACCAACATCTTTGATGGAACAACTTTACGGTACAACATATTAAGGCTTATATGAGATGTATGCTACAATGGGAGAATCATGATGCAATATCGTGCAAATATTTCGCATCAAGCTTAATAGGAGAAGCACTAAAATGGTTTGAAGGCCTGCCAAGGAACACAATCACATCATTTAATCATTTACAAGCCACATTCCCGGGAGCGTACATAAGTAACAACTCCTCGCGACAGTGTATTGAAGATGTATTCGGGTTGAAACAAAGGGTTGGCGAGAGCTTAAGGCGTTGACAATAAGATGGAGGACCATGTGTAGCGAAATGGCAGACTTCCAGGTTGAGGAAAGATATCTCATACTCTCATTTGTGAATGCTCTCTTCGCGACCAACTTGTTATACATTCAAATTTTAGAATCAAAAATACAATCACGATGGCGGTAACCGCGAGAATTACGCGGGAAGAATATATTGCCTTAGAAGAAAGACAGAATGAAATGAATTCTTATCCGATCGCGAACACAAGCTCTAACGCCGCAACGCAAGCTTGCTGCCTCAATTCATAAATACAAAGGGCGAGCACTTCGCAAGGACAGCGTGCAAGGAAAGGCGATGAGGGACAAAGAAGATAGTAGCCATGGGAAGCCACGATCAAGAAGAGTTTGAGCGAGAAAGGAACTATTACAACCGTAACAGCAATAATAGGTTTGTTGAAACTACTTGGTTTTAAGAAGGATGTTTACTAGTATGTTTGTTCGAATAATGTAGTACTCTAATGCGGTCAAGATTATACACTGTGATAGAGTTAGGGTCGTCACTTTGTTCTCAGAAAGCAGATTAACGACCCTATTTGTGATACACATAGTCTTTAAGTGTTTCAATTAGAAGTCTAACGACTCAGAGGGAAATGAACACAGTGATGACCCTTTTTTTCCTGCATAGAGTCCTTAATGGTTATATTGAAAACAATGACGACTCTTTGTTAGTTAAACACACAGGAGATGAACCATACTTTCTATGGATAGAGTCGTTATTGATTATATGGTAACCAATGACGACTCTAGGTCGAAAAAAACATCCAGAGATGAACGACATTTTATATGTCTAGAGTCGTTATTTATTATGTATAAACAAATGACGACTCTATGTTAGCAAAAACATCCAGGAGATGAACAATATTTTCTATGGATAGAGTCGTTAGCGGTATCATATAGCAGGGTTAACGACTTTTATATGTGTATTAAATACGGAAAATACCCCTTTTAGGTATACAAAGTCGTTGCTTTTATATGGAATATACTGACGACTTTTAGTTAAAATAACAACCAAGAGAGTCCAACATGGGTTTATAATAGAGTCGTTATGTTTATAACATAGAATAGTAATGACTCTTTGATTCTAGTTAACATTTCATCAATCTCGAATTACATAATAGTTAATATGGGTATTCTTGAATTTGACACATCAAATGTTCGTCAATGAACCTTCTCGCTCGACGATACAACGTTGTATATTCTTTGTGGTGAATGAACTTAGTATCCCCATTACGTATTGTCCATAACCCATTGAAACGTTCCAGCTGAAATTAAACGAGGAATGTTATATGTTAGTAACTTTGAAGCATGAGGAAAGTATAAATATTAACGAATTACTCACTTTTTCCTTAAGAGGAGCTCGTGGATGATGGTCGTTCACCATATTTCATTGCACTTTTAATGTATTTGAATCGAAATTCCAAGTCTCTCCATTTTCGGTTATTAGGATTCGTGGTATGACCGTAGAAGAACTCCTTAACTCTCTTCCAAAACATTGAATAGATTTCATTTGGACGTTCACGAAAGGTATTAGCAAACGATTTAACGAGACACAAATCTTCATACGGTTTTCATTAAGCTATTGCAATTGAAAGATTACGTAGTTTGGTGGAAAATAGAATGGTTTTGGGCTATTTGCTCAAGAGGATGGGGTGGTATTATATAGAAGAACATCCCAACGGTTGTTTTTTTTTGAAATTCACAACATGGGTCGTTATCTATGTGATTAAACTAGTTGACGACTCAAGAGCAGGTTGTCGTAAAAATAATTATATGACGACTTAAGGTATAGTCGTCACTGAATTAATAAACAGAGATAACGACTGTTTATTAAAATAAATTGAATCTCGATTGAAAGGAAACTTGGAATAATAGCATATTAAATATGAATTAGAAGGTGGAAATTCCTTTGAACACATTACATGTTATTCTCGTTTAAGTGCGAGATTCAACTAGCATTGCGTCTTCGATGTGATAAAAAGGCTCTCCTCTCCATTTGGTATATGAGGCCTGGGCAGCACGCCTATCCCCTTTGTGCCTTGCGAGAAACTCGTTGTACTTGGTGCACCATTTCATAACAAGAATCGTCCTATGACTAATGTGGGACGGCAAGTAAGGATATCGTAGTTTCTTGTTGTTATTAACGAAAGGACCCGAACCAACTTGTCTCCAAAATTTAGTATCATGTTGATGTTCTTCATGGAGATCCCTGATGATGTAATAATTTTTAACCCATTCGGTCTCTTCCTTGACTTGCTTGAATCTTTTCCGGAGTTGGGATTGTTCTTGGCTCGGTTTTTGGCCTCGCGCAACTCTTCTTATTCCTTCGTAGGATATGGCGTCAAAATGAACGGTTTTTTAGTAGGTCACATGCTTTTTTTGCGTATCTCTTATTCCATTGCCAATATTGATTTGTTTGGTCGCTTGCATCTTCTAAGTATGTTATCAATTGAATTGGTAGTCGATGAAGGATTTGCCATTTACAAACTAAAATTCTTGAGGTGGTTTTCAATTGAATTTGCTCCTGGAAGTGTTCCTCTATATATACAATTATTACCAATGGCTATTTTTTTTTTGGGAAAAAGTGTATACAAAAAAAGCCGTTGGGGGTTTCTTAATAGAGTCGTCCATATATACACTATAAAGATGACGACTCTCTGGGGAAGAACTAGAGTCGTTACTTTGTATGTTTATAGGGATCACGACTCTAAGTATTTAAACATCCAGGAGACTATCAAATTTTTAAGGTTAAAGTCGTTAATGTTTATGTATATATGGATGACGACTCTTAGTTGGAAAAACATCCAGGAGACTGCCAAATTTTCAACTTTAGAGTCGTTAATGGTTATGTATATATGGATGACGACTGTATTGTTGAAAAACATCCAGGAGTCTGTCACATTTTTAAGGTTAGAGTCGTTAACTTGTATGTATATATGAATGACGACTTTTAGGCGTAAAAACATCCAGGAGACTAGCAAATTTTACAGTTAGGATCGTTAAGGTGTATGTATATATGGTTGACGACTCTGTAACATAATTCAAATTACCTATGAGGGTCGTTGGTGGTTTAATCCAACTAGGATAAAACGCATTGTATTCATTAAGCATTCTTCAAAATACAAATATCTGGGTAGAAGATACAACCATTATCAAAAAGTATGCTTCAAAATGCAATGCATAGTTGAGAATAAACATTTTCTCTCACGATTCATTTCCCAAGTCTAAGTAAACCGGGGTTGGGTCCATAGCATTCCAAATGTTCATTCCATACTCATCTTCGGTTTGTCCACTCCTTGGTGTACTCTCCCCAATCACCATACACCCGTGGTAGAGGACATTCTTCGGAAATCTTCAAGCCTATGTAATGGTTATCATTGACATGTGCTATTACAATTCTTCTTTTCTTTATCGCCGCCTCACACCTAGTTTTGGAGGGTACGTACATACAAGAGGCTCGGGGAAGCCTTTCTGAATACAATTACAACACAAGTGAATGTGTCCCCAAAAGTTGTCCACCAAAAGGCATTTGCATCCAAAACTTATAACCGGCCTTCTTCGACCCCTTCCTCCATTTTCACGTTTGAAACCAACTCCCTAAACTTCAATTCCCTCTCTTTTTGATCTCCTTCCATGAGCATTTTCAAATATAGTTGTTTGTCCTGAACTAGTTTTTCTGCCATTTTTTTTTCTTGCATATTCGATTTGGGTGAGCTTAAGTTCGTCGGCCTCGTCGAAATGCCCTAATTGTTCCGTTGCAACATGGTAACCACAATTTCCATCGCCGTCAACGTCGTCGGTGGATAAAAGGTGATCCAAGATGACGTGAGGAAGTTGGTCGGTATACTCTTTATACAAAGTGTAAGCATCACGATGTGGTCTTCCTTGGGAATCTCTAGGGGTGCGCGGATTACCTTTTATTCCTCTTATCGTAACCATTCCACTCATTTGGCTTTGCTGGGTACCGACCACATGGTCTACAACATCCATGTCTTCCTTTGGCGGACCCCTTGCCTTGGGTACGAAAGAGTTCTCATACTCCGTATATTCCGCCTGGACGTACTGATGACGTGATAGGTCACTTTTGCAACTCTTTGCCGCTTTCACAGTTTCTCTAAAAGACTTTTTAGTTGTGGGTCTACCCACGGTGGTTTTGTTTGATTGGATCTTCTACTCCCAAGCTCTTACGGCGTAGGCCACAAATTAGAAACCGATATCTGTCTTCCCGCAAAATTCGTTTTCGATATTTCTCATTGATATACTTGCCAATCTCAAGGTCTCCAAATTGTTCATCAGTGTGCTCCTATGGGATTTGGGATGAACCCAAGTTGCTTCCAAAAGGATCGATATCTTCAATGGGAATGAGCCCTTGTACCCACCGAGCTTATGTTTACGGGAGGCCAAGCCACGTCAGTTGTACAATTACATTTAATGACTTTTCCATCGGAAGCTTTCGCTCGAAATTTGTTAAGTTCAGTCATCATATGCTTTATTGCCCACCATGATACTTGGTGCGAAACCCCACGTAGCAATTCTTTGTCTTCCATGTATTGATTCAAAAACGGTCCTTACTATACTCCATCCGAGTCACTATCTTGCTAAGGTCATCCTCGCGTGCTCGTGAATAGCTTCCTGTACTGTAACTACCCCACCCGTGTTCTCTTGAAGAATTTTTTTCAAACGTCCATGGGATCGCTTTCTGCAATACTGTGGACTCATTTTTGTAGTGCTTGTACTTATTGGTCCATGCATAAACAAACTTTTCCTTCCAAGGATTCAACCATGTATCTAGGCAATAATCAACAACCTTCTTATGATCCGTACTCCAATCATCAATAAACTTTTGAAGATTTGCATAATACTTTACTTCGGTCTTGAATGAGCCAAATGGTCCCAATCTTTCGGAAATCCTCCCATAGATCACCATCTTGCATATTTTTCCTTTTCTTTCATTTTCTCTTGGCTATCTCTTTTTTGAAAGTTTACTTGCACGCTCGTCTTCCTCCTTGGAACGTTGATTACCCTTTGCAGGCTTGATCTTTTGGATATGATTCTTGCAATTAGAAAAAATATTCATTTGGATGTGCCACGTACAAAGAAAATGTTGAGCATGTGGAAAAACTTGACGAACGGCACTCATGACTGCAAAATCCCTATCCGTAAATATAACTCGCGGTGTGTCTTTGCATCGGTAAATCAACCGAACTTGTTCCAAAGCCCAAACATAGTCCTCTATTTCTTCCTTTTCCATAAAGCACCATGCTACGGTGAATGATTGCTTATCCGAAGTATGACTAACCACGTTCAACAATGGCATGTTATACTTGTTGGTATTATAGGTGAAATCTATGAACAAGACCTAGTAAAAACACTGAGCCAAATCCACCATCCTAGGATGGGCAAGAAAAATATGAGTCACTTTGTCGCCCGGACCCACCCTTGTTTGCATGGCGTAGTTAAGTTTTTCCGCCAACCACTCGATTGTTGCATAATTAATCTACCATCCCATTTCAGTTCTCCGATCGTTGCTTTGGCAGCGTAGATTGTGGAAATAATAGACAAGTTTGTCTTATCTTCCGCCCTTATTGCATTTAGGATCTGAAAGGGGCCTACATCGCTTCATTTGTCGTACCTTTTCCATTTGATGTGGTTTCAATCTGGCATATGCTGGGTGCCCTAAAATATTACTAGGTGGAAGATGGTTGTGACGACCATCCGGAATACTATACAACCTCCATAGATTAGTTTAGTGGATGCCTTTTGAAAAACAATCTGAAGGGGCATTGTATCTTCTTCGACGAAGTTTTGTAGACCCTCGTCGTCTTCTTTTCATACTTGTAGTTCTTCCCTTTGTGACTTTCTTCCTTATCCCACGCTCTCTCGCATACCATCTCCATTTGCTTATAATCAACGTGTTTGCTTTGAACAACTACGCACATCTTCTCTTTTGCCTTTGAAATAATCCATTCCTTGACCTCAGCCTTTGTTTTCCACGTCTACATTAAAACCAATGACACGTTCATGATTCAACACTAATTTAACAATTTTCATAAAGATATACATCAACTCAAACATTAAAAACGTACCAAATCGGTCCTATAGTGTTGGGAGGTATCTGGACTGATAATGGAGACGGGTTCAGGTTGAGAGCTCGCCCGCACAACCAAATACAGAAAAAAAAAAAAAATTTCATTAAGCAGCAGTCGTCAATTTCTGGGATGTCAAAATGACGACCCTTAGAGTCGTCAACATAATTTTTGCAGAAGAACGACCCATTCCTCGATAAATGACGACCCTCTTTATACAGGGACGACTCTACATTCCCAAATGTAAACCATGATGCCCAGTATTCACCATGGGTCGTTACTGTATATATATCTAGATTGACGACTCTTTACGAAGTTATTGCAGACTTTGAAAATCAGCGGTAATTTTGACTAGTAGGAGCAGTTATTGCAGAAGTAACTGTTTTTTTTTTTTTTAAAAAAAAAAACTAGCCGTTGGGTACTTTTTTGTTATAAATAGAGACCTATCTCTACCAAACTTATTCACCCATCACTTTCAATCTTCCTAAATCAGTCACCCATCACTTTGAAACACTAAAAATGGCTCCAACTCCGTTCAATAATCTAGAAGATGTTGCTATTGTCAGAGCACACACCACTCTTACAAAGCACTCCGTTGAGAAAGCGCAATGGGTGGCCAGTAATGAAGACCCAACCGGAGGGCCTTACCTTGGGCATGATCAAAACACCAATGCTTGGTGGAAACGTGTGTTTAAGGTTTTCAAAGCACTAAACGGAAATCGTTCAAGGAGGACACTCACGCAGATAAGGGAAAGGTACGCTTATTTATACAATGAATGCGTACTGCCGAGAAATGAATTGAAAGCTCGTAAGGAAGCTATGCCAAACGAAGACCGCATGAGTAGAGTAAGTTTGTGAATCAATAGGCCGTTCATCAAAAATTATTTATTTGGTTATTATTATTCAACAACGGTGACTTATTAAAATAATTATTTTTCCAGTGTTCTTTGGGTAGGACTCAATACGAATTAAGGTACGGTCATGAGTTTCTGCACGAGGACTGCTACATTCTCTTGGAGGAAGTTGAATGGCAATTCACCCAATATAATTAAACCCGTAGAGAATCCCTAGCGCGATGTATTGAACAATTTTATGTGTTTCCCTTCTATTTTATTTCAACTACATGTATTTTTTTCGATTCAATAAAATGAGTGACTTCAAATATTGGTTCAATAACCATAGTTCAGAAAGGGTCGTCATGGTTTGTAAAAACAAAAGTAACGACTGTAAAGATTGTTTGAAATTTTTGGCGTGAGTCGTCATTTTTGGAGAAAAACATATTAACGACCCCAAAGGTCACTTAACACAGAGACTATTTGACGGTAGAGTCGTCATTCAGTAAACAAAACACATGAACGACTCTTTTTATCATCAAGAGTCGTTACTTGTTTAATATATATAATGACGATCCTTAATGCGGTTAATGTGAATTTTGAATTCACCAAATGTGGTTGAGTCGGGCAACGGTTAAAAATTCAAAAAAGTGACTGTTGGGTCCTTAATCTCTATAAATAGAAACCCATATCTCACCCATTCTTCACCCAAACCATAATTCTAAACCTTCACATTCATTCTCATACATTTATTATCCAAGAGGAAAAAGAAGAGGAAACACCATGACTAGTACTTACACTTCGGAAGAGAATTGCGCTATTATGAGAGCTTGGAAAACAGTCACAAACCACTTTGAAGATCTAGGAAAAGACATTGATCAAACATCGGATGCTTGGTGGAACCGTGTATTCATCGTTTTTGTGGCGTTAGACGGAAATTGCAACTCAAGGTCTTTGAAACTCGTCAAGGAACAGTTCGAGGAGATATTCTTCGAGTGTGAAGTTTTCCAAAGAGAAATCAAGGCCGTAAGGAAGCCATGCCCAATATGTTGGGTGCTATAAGAGTAAGTATTTAAACAAGAGGTAAAACTTATCCAAAGCTTTCAACACTACTAATCGAGTATGTTTGCGTTTTCATTGAGGAAGGCGTATGGCTATTATGAGGAGCTTCGTGGGAAAAAGTTTGAGTTCGACGATTGCTACTTTATCTTGGAAGGCACTATGTATAATTACGCCATTTATGATTAAGTGTATCAGTGCACCGTTATTATCTATTGTATTTCATTTCCTTCAATGTATCGCTATGAAAGATGTATGCCTTTAATGATTCAATGAAATGATTCTATGAAATCAAAAGTTATGATAATCCAGCGTAAGGGTCGTCAGTATATTAAATAAAACACCGAACGACTCTACATAAAGTTGAAATGGCGGGATAGGGTCGTCATCTTCTACGAATACATATATGACGACTCTAAGTTTTTTATTTACTGAGAGTTCTGGGTTTAGAGTCGTTTGTCTCTAAACAAACAAAATTAACGACCCTTTTTGATCTAGCATAAAGAGTCGTCAGTGTTTATCACACGCCCTAACGATTTTTCATAACTCGGAAAAGTTGCGGGTTTGAGTCGTCATCGGTAATTCCAATTCATCGACGACTTTGAAGAGTCGTTAATGAATCCAAACCCTGACTATAACGACTCTCACACTGACGACTTAAACAGTGACCATCAATCGACCCCTTGGAGCACCATTCAGACAATTTCAAGAGTATATGAGGTTTACCTGATTGTTTTGAGGTGCGGGTTCTTCATTTTGAGTATCGGTTCCTTCATTTTGAGCAATAGGATCTTCATTTCCACCATTATTCATGGCTTCCTCCATTAACACCTCTTCATCAAACATCCAATCCATAGGATTATTAGAGACAATCTCACCATCAACACAATCATGGTTATTGTTTGAACCTTCACCAACCTCATGCCCTTCACTTGAATCATTCATTTCTAAAAACCCTAGTTTTTTCCTCTCAAAACTACTCTTCTTCTTCTCAAAAAAATAAACCCAAAAACTAAAATTTCCCCAATTAATCCCAAAACCTGATTTTATCTAAACAAAATTATCACACTAATCAACTTAATTAAACCTTATTACTAATCACTCAGGGGCATTTTAGCCATTTAGAAAATATTTTTATAAGGGATGACCCAAATTAGGATTGGGTGACCTTTTTGTCCTCTAGTGCTTGGCCCCCAATTAAAATGTCCGCCCCCAATCAAATTAGGCAAAAAAAAACTGCATTTGTTGAGAAAAATACCCACTTGGCCGGTATAAGTCGGCAAGGTCTTCAAAAAATACCGAAATTTGTTGAAAAATTTGATCGTCGCCATGGATGTTATAAAAAGTCGGCAAGATATGGATGTTACGACCTTCTTTAATTTAAACCTGAGAAATCATGATTTTCGATTTCCAACCTAACATAACAATCAATCACACAACACAATGATGGGTTTGAGTTTAAACATCATTTATAGTCTTCTTTTCGGTGGTAGAGTCAACAATTTTTTTGGAAAATCAAAGTTGAAGATTTTTGTATGGCTTTGGTTGATGGAGATGAAGATGAAGATGAAGAAGAAGAGAAGAAGATGAAATGAAGAGAATAAAAACTGATTTAGGGTAATTAAGATTATTAATGGGTAAGGGTAGTTTTGTAACTTACCCATTAGGACTCCCCCTAAAACCCACAAAAAGTGTCCCTTTAAAATTGGGTATACCCCAATTAGTTTGAGTATACCCCGATCTCGCCAGGCTTTTTTTTGTCTTTTTTTTTTTTTTTTTTTTTGCACACATTTAATCAATCAGGCGGCTAGTGGTCTAGAAAAGAATCTGATAAATAATTCTGGACCTTGATCAGTGCTTCCTCTGTTCAACGTACAGTATTCAGGTGGGATTTTGGATGTCAATACACACAAATGAACAAGCTTGACAGGTCCCAATAGATTAAAATAAAATATTATTACATTGATATTTCTTATATGCTTATACACAATTTAATCAGCTGCTGCCCAAAATCCATGAAACCCAAGAGGAAAATTGAAGTGTTTAGGAACTTCAAGTTTTGCTACGAGTGCATCCTCACTTCTCCCTATCTGCTTAGGGTCTAATATCACCATGTAACACTTCTGTATTGATACTGCATACTGCAGGCGGGAAAAATTAACATTGATATCAACGAGTATACGAAAAATAAATCAGGCACTCATCTGAATATGAGCTTCTTTCACAACATAAATCTTACTAATATAAAGAAAAGAGGTACTTTGGTTGGTCACAAAAGGACAAAATAGCTTGGTGTAACCTTGATATTACTAATATGACCTCAAATATCAACCACTACTATACATATGTATTGAGGTTAAAAATGTCGTTGAATCAATACTTACATAAACAACCTTATATATTCACACATTCACATAAATGCCATTGTTATAAAAATACATCAATTTTCTTAAAAACTTGATATCTTTCAAATACACATCGAATTTTTGTAAAATTAACATATTTGGAAAGTTCTTTGAAATACCTACGTAATGAGTACAAATAAGAATATTAAATTTTATTTTACGAAAAAATATCATTGTTATCAAATCAAATTTGGTATTGTTAAAACAAAATTCAAACATTACAGACGCATGTGGCATCACTAGTCGGTATAAGAATAAATGTATGTTAATTCTTACCTCTATTACTACAAGGTATCCATCTTCCTCATCCCTTCCTTTGGGGACAAAAACAGGTTCGCCGATAAAGCATCTACTTCCAACTGACCATGTTGAGACGGACTTGTCAACTAAATTTAACTTTACTACTGTATCGAATGGAAAGTGTGGCAAGCTTTGACGAGTATTAGAAGAAGTTGCAGCATAAATGCATGTATTGTTGCTACCAGAGAATGCTGGATTGATCGCCGGGAAATCTGTTGGTTTACTCCAATTGTTTAGAGCTTCGACCGAACATTCTTCGAAATTCCCATCTGATTGGAGTTTGATAGATACCTACATTGCCCAACAAACTATCATTATTCCTTTATCTGATGCTAGTAGTTTGAACAAGCAATGATGGCAAATTTACAACAAGATTACTTCTATATTAAAATACCTTCACTAGGTGTGGCAAGGTATTTTCATCCCCATCTCCTTCATTCATGAAGGAAGGGTCTAATTTGCCAGTTTTCCAATCATATCCTGTTTTTTCAAATGGGAAATTGTTAGATTAGGTAGTTGTAGCAGTTATTAGTTGGCGAAAAGAAATAAATATACCAAACATTTTGTGGAAGTTGAACCACTTGTAGGAACAAATAGCAGCATGGATTTGAATTTCTAAATTCCCTCTTTGGTCAGTGAGCTCAAAAGCGTTTCCAGCATGCAGAACCCACATCTGCAAAGGAGCCTCGACAGGAATTTTCCAATCTCTATTGCTTTTGACTTTATCAGGAAACCGAGGAAGCACGTAGATAGGTGATGTTGGCTTGTTCGGATTTACTGACAATGCAGTTATCATTGGAGACAATCCAGATAACGCCAACATTGATCCTATAATTCAAATCATAAAAACAGTAATTCTTTGACAAGGTGATCTTCGAGGATTATGTCAAATGGTGTAATTAGGGATGGGTAATATGTACCAGGAATATCAAGCTTAATGCGATTGCCAAATAAGACATAATGTGTCTCTGTGAAAGCCCAGTCATGGATCATCATGTGCTCAGGTATATGGAATTCTTGCTTCTGTAATAGCTTGAAATTTGAATTAAATTCTGCAACCAAAACAACAAAACCAAATTAAAATTCTGTAGTATAGCTTTAGGTTTTCATTTCACAATTTTAAAACCAATCGAGAACATATTGGGGTGTTTTTTTTGGTTTCTCACTCGGCTGACTCGTCTGAATCTGACTTATCTGAATTCTACCTATTAAATCTTAGTTCACTCCTGACTTTGACTTATCTGAATTCCACCTATTAAATCTTACTTAAAAATTACTAAATAATAGAATGACAGAATAATTTTAAGACTACAAAAATAAAATCCGACTCAAATACAAGCTGAGTCGCAAATAGTACACAATAAATCAAGGTGTATGATTGCATGTTAGTTACCGTAGAAGGTGAAAGAACTGCGGGGAATGAGCATATCTTCTCCGTTGCACGAAACAGTCAAAAGTCTGTCTAGAGTAGGATCAATCTTGTAATGCGACAAAAGCCGTTTAGGTGGCATCTTGAATATTCCTACACAGCCCACAGTTAAAGGACAGTATGAATCATCAAAATGGATGTACCATCAAATCCAATGATTAGTCCAAAATTTTGCCGGCCTCAATTGTTTAGAAATAAAATATGTCATCTTGTTGCACCTCTTTGGGTGACAAAATTGTGGTTGGCCACTAAAAACAAAGATACCATATACTAACCATGAAGAATAGGTTTCACCACTCCAGCAGCAAAATCCCAAAAACCACCACCACCATCACCGCAATCCTCCTTTGCATCATCTGAAATCTGATTAACACCACCTGAAGCTATATCCCCCGGCTGTAAATGATGACGATTAATCAGATCGAATATACCAACGGTATCCAAATGATCGTTTTCGATATCGATCTCATAAGGATCGCCACCTTCCCATAAACAAAGTAATTTGCCACCCCATTTCAGGACACTAGTATTAGCAACATTTTTCATAACTTTAGTGTTTCCAAACTTTTTGCCACCCCTCAAAACTGAAAAGGGTCCACGATGAGTAAACTTCCACTCTCCGGTTTCACTATTGCATTCTTCTTTCTGAGCATCAGTCTTGATATATTTTGCCGAATACTGTACATCGCCATCGATTTTAAAAGCTCGAAGATAGCCATGACCATCAAGTGGATGAACTGTGGAACCGTGATCATCTGAAAAAATTCCTGGTCCGGTTAGATAATATGTTCCCGGTGGAAAGTCAGATGGAACTTCCCCTTCGACTACTTGAAGTTGTACGGGTTCGTCTGTTTCGTCCCGTTGCGATACAAAGAGAAATTGGTAATCCCAGTATGCCGTGACTGACTCTTGTATATCTTCTTGTAACTCATTACATGGGTTGGAATTGATTGTTACGTTAATAGGACGATGATTCTGATCAAGTATTGGACTTGGTTCCGGTGTGGTTACGGATACAACTCGGTGTATATTGGATTGTTTTAAGAAATTTTGAGCAGGCTTTAGACTTAGTTTTGAGGTTGGCAATGATGGACGATTGGGTTTTGAAGTGGGAAAGAAATGGAGAGCATTAATGGCTTCCATTATTTGAGACACAATCTGGTGGGAATTGTTTTGTGATGGAGTGAGCACTAAATAGCATAAAAATGGTTTTTAAAGTATGTTTTAAATGAATTAAAAATTGATATATTTTGTTTTAATTAACTTTCGGGGAACATTATGATTATAAAAGCACCGTTAGGAGGAATTTGATGCTACATTGGGTTGTTGGTGGGATACTGCCCATGAAATGACAAAATGTAATGGCCTAACGGATCAAAATCTGCCTTGTTAATACACTTCTCCATTTCTATTGAATGTGGGATGCGTTATCGGTTCCCCTAGTCTTTCATATACTCCTATTTTAGGGAAACATTCATGAATATTGCTGATGGCTCATGCCGCTCATCATGGTGTTTCAACTTTCAAGTGTAGTTGGGAAACTTTTAACTAAATTGCAGAATCCGATTTGGGGCATCTGATTTTTTTGGGGCATACCGAATATGACAAAACTAGGTCATGAAATAGCAATTGTATGTGGTCCGTTATCCATCATTTTTCATAATGACAGTACTACCCTGATTTATTTAGTGGTTTATATTAATGAATAGTATATTAATATAATTAGATATCCTTGATTAGTTAATTAATTAATTATTTTTTTATTCTCATATTTTTTATTTTCTTAAAATTCTTTAAAAGTTTGTTTTTAACTTTTTTCACTTTTTGAATGTTTCTTTTTTTATTTTTAATTTATTTTCTTTCTTTCTTTCTTCTCTCATGGCAAGCAAATATACAATTAAAAAGTATTTCCCACAAATCTACGTCTTACTTATTTTATATATGATGGATAGATTATGATTGAATCCAAAAAAACCATGATTTACAACAGCTACAGAGTGAAGTTTGGATACCAATTGAAACAAATTTGCAGCTGAATTTTTCATTGTTCTTCATGATATGACGGTGCTGATGAACAATCGTGCTGATATAATTAAACTAAAAAATGTTAGTCGAACTTCACTTTATGAGGAACAATGCTAAGTTCAGTTGTCTTATTTTGTACTTGAATCTGTCGAACATAAGTTTGGAAATTATAGAGTTAAGATCGGCTGATAACTTGTCAGTCGAACCTGAGTATGTTTTCACAAAGCCTATGTTTAGCTGACAAGTTATCATCATCACCTGAACCTCTCAATATTCTTCATATTCAAGGAACACTTATGGTTCGGCTACACGTTCATTTTAAATTACAAAAATAGGAGAGAGGAGAGAGTGGGTCTGCAACTCGTTTCCTACCGAGTCAACTCAGCAATGGCGGATCCCCCGGAGATTGATGCAAATTGATTGGAAAATATTCGATATTTCTAAGGTGGCGATGGAAAAAGAAAGAACGGTTTGAGACTTGAAGAAAAAACAATGAGGGGAGGCTGGGTTCTCTTCTCAACAGAGATCGGTGCTTGGCTCATAGATATGTTAGAAAAATTGATTGGAAAAAGGAAAAAGGCTAACGAACATCGCTGGACCAGGAGAGATGGAGCTTTTTCCTTCTTAATTGAAGTAAGGAAGAATGACAGAGGAAATATCTTAAATTTGCTAGACATGACTCAAGCAAAAGAACTAATAACTCCATATATGTACCAAGAGGGGACAATGATGGAAGTTGGTGGAGTTTAGGTGAAGTACTTGAATCTCAGTTAGATGAAAGAAGCAGAATCATTCAACCGGTACCTACTCTTCAAGACTTTACAACATCCCATGAAGACAAAGACTCGACAACATTAAATCAAGAATGTCAAGAGCAGTTACAATATCAATTGAGGGGTCCTTATCTTGGAACAAAGTTGCAAAAACTATTTCTCATAAATTACAATGGAACAGGTATCTAAAGCTAACTTCAATTGGAGCGAAAAGAGATTCTTTTTTACCCAAACTCTGATTCAGAATGGATGAAAGCATGGACTCCATTGACCTGGTTGGTGGAGGGTACAAAAATTGAAATAAAGCAAAGATCATATGAAGATGAAACTACCTCCAGAGAGGCGCTGAGAAAATGTAAATGGTGGGTCAGAATAAAAGGGCTTATACTACATCCTTGGTCTTCTGCAAATTTCAAAGCCATTGGTGAGAAGCATGGTAACCTTGCTGAAATAGATAAAGAGACATGTATAGGAAATCCTGAGATTTGCAGGCTATCCATCTCCGGTGATCTAATGAAGATTTCGACTACTATTGATATTAAAACCGAAGGTGTGGCTTATCTCCTAGAAATTAGATGAGAATCAGATTTCAGGAAAAAATCATCTCCGCCGCAACCTGAATACCGCCGTCTGCTCAACGAACTTAAAAAAATAAAGTTCAAAATTCAAAATTTGAATTTGAATGAGTCGGAAAAAGTGAGTCAGCAGTCCAACTAAACGACAGGTGTCAGATTTGTTTTTCAATAATGGTAAAAAAACTGCCACTGCACCGCTTTCAAAAAAGACAAGCAGTAGAGTGGCAGTTCTTTTTGGTAACTAGTTTTAAGCCAGAACCAAATAACAAGTTTCACTTGTACCAGTTCCGCGAGAATTATCGGTAATCCATGTACCAATTATCTCAGTTCCGGATTCAACTTTTATGTCGGAAACTTTGCTAGAAATAGCAACAGTGTTGTAATGCTGGAAACATCGCCAGAACTTGAAGATAACATTGAGAATGGAGTACAAGGAATTGAGGACCTTAGTCCCTTTAATCAACACTTGGTACATAACACTATTCAACAATTATCAAAGGAACATCAACTGGAAATTCATTCCTTCTGAAGGACTTGGAAGGGGCAGGCTCAACATACATGACTCAAAGAAGCTAGAATGCATAAAAGAATGCTTCTCAGCGAATACACTCAACCAAAAATTCATTAACATGCAGGACAGATTTGAGTGGCTCTTACTAATTTCTACTCTCATTGTCTTACTGATGAGCGAAAGGACTTCCAGGAAGAAATGGATAGTTGGTTGGCGCTCTCCAACTTGGTGCATATATAGCTGGAGATTTCAATGCAGTAAGAACATACTGGGAAAGAAACAAAAATGGATGATCAAGATTGGGTATGAGACTGTTTAATTAATTCATGGATCAACATGATCTTATTGATTTACCAGCAAGTGGAGGCCTCTACACATGGTTAAACATGAAGCCTGATCCTATCCTTTTGTAGACCGGATAGAATTCTAATTTCTTTAGCCTTTGAAGTTAAATATCCTAGTGCTGCACAAGTGATACTCTCAAGAAATCTGTCAGATCACTCACCTGTGATACTCACAACTAGTAATGTAAACACTATCAATCCTCCATTTATACTAGAAATCTTCTGGCTAAGCAACGAGTCATTTCTGAAAAATCTGGTCATATGGTGGACTGTTATGTCATATCAAGGCTCCTCCAGCTTCATATTTGCTAAAAAACTTCAAAATCTAAAATTCTTTATCAAGAGATGGGCCAGAGAAACATATAGGGGACAGCAAGCTAAGAAAGAGAAGCTGATTCGGAAGATAGATGAACTAAACATAAAGGATGAGGATGCATGGACAACTCAATCTAGCTGAATTTACCATATTAAAAGAGCTCAATTGAAAAGGAAGAACACAAGTCACAAATTGGTGATTCAAGGCGAAGATAATTACAATCAAGCTAAGATTAAAAAAAAGAGTTTAGTGATTACTACACTAACCTTTTTAGAGAACATCATACTTGGAGGCCCCGGTTACATGATGAAAACTGCCCAAAGATCTCTGAGACAGAACAAGCTTGGTTACAAAGATCCTTCAGTGAAGTTGAAGTATGGCAAGCTATAAAGAAATGTGGAAAGAATAAATCTCCGGGGCCATATGGCTATCCGTAGACACCCTAATTTCGTACACAATTTGAAGTCGTACTTCCGCGAAATATGGTCTAGGAAAACACCGTTCATATTCCTACATTTAGTACATCCACTAGGCATTAGACACGAGCTAAACTAGTGCCCATTAGTGGACATGCACCAAAATGAGCCAAAATCCACTAAGAACCCATTAGTTCCGAAGTTTGAATTGGACGTGCATGATAGTCCACCAACAATTAATTAAGTGCCACCAAGTTCGTGTCCATATCCAATGTTGGACGTGAGTAAAAATGTCGACACCTTAGTCTAGCTTTGTTCGCAAGAAATTCCATGTTTGCAAAAATCTTGAGATTAAATGATATTTGGCTATTTTAGTAAAAGAAATTACAATGATTTTGGAGAATTTTTAATAATTGGAAATAATAATGATTTAAATGGTTAGAGAATTTAGGTTTTAATATGAGCCATCGGATTTAGGTCATTTCAATCCTAAGGTAATTGTTAATGGAAGAAAGCTATAAATAGGGTGTCATCTTTTTTAGAGGAAAAAAAAAATCGGATAGTACCTAGGGGAGAAAATCAAAGAGATTTTTAGTGGAGAAATAGGAGAAACATAAAATTCTTAGAAAACGGTTGGTGTTGGATTGCCTTGATCGAGTTCGGCGGAAGTACTAAGCCCTCGTTGATTCATCCTATTCTAAGTAACATTGGAATCTCTACTTTATGAAAACTTGTTTAGTAAGGTCAGATATTTGCTTGAGGATTTTATCATTTTTTATTATTTTATTTATTCACAATATTCATTATTTGTTATTGCGAATTAGAACCCTAAATCCCAATTATAAAGTAGAGGCCAATCTTTCGGATTGGACAAACTAGGTGCCTCACACCTTCCTAGTTTGTACATTGATTCTAGGACTATTTTCTCTGTTTTGGACCAAGTGTTTCTTTTGGGTCCCAACTCCCTAAGTTGGGTGGCGGCTTCGATAATAATAATGGCTTCCTTATTAATAATTTTTCCACGTGATTCCCATTTTAGATATTTTAGAGATCTTAACCGATTTGAGCTTCGTATCTACAAAGTGGCGACTATGTTGGGGATTGGAATCTAACTTGAAACGTAATTGGGATTTTTAGGTTTTAATTTTACATCGCTTTCGGTATTTGCACACACACATGTGCACACACTCATTTTCACTCTTGCATTACATTTTGCATCGTCGACGTCCGATTCTTAGGAAAACCAATGGCTAGTAAGTCAACCGTGCCTTGGGCCTTATGGGAGTTACAACAACCACCACAATCCTTAGCCCAAGTACCAAAGAAGACTAGTCTAACTACGTCTCGAGGTATATTTTGCTAAGGTAGCCCAAGCCTACCCAGAGTTAGTGAAACCTGCATGCACGTGTATTAATTGTAAATTGCATTCATTGTTGCACAAAATCCGAGACATAAGCACCATTCCGTTACCATATATTCTTTTGTTTCCTTGAAAACAGTGAACACGAGCATAGAATTTGAAATGATATCGATACTGGGGCATTCTCTTGGTTGTGCGAACAATTCAACCAAATGTTGGATACCAAGTTCTCAGAATATGAAGACACGATGGAGGCCGAGATCAAGAAGTTGACTCTCGAGGCCAGTGCTGAGTCCACAGGAAAACATGTCGGGGGCGATATGGGAAATGACAAAAATAATCATAATGAAGAGGTTAAAAAGAATGAGACCACAACACGAGAAAGACAATTAACCCAGAGGCTCAAAAAATATCGAAAGGACCTTGCAGAAAATGGGTGAGGATACAATAGATATACATGGGCTATATCCTTATCCCGATATTCGTTTACCTCCCGGATTTAAATTTAGGATATGGATAGATATGATGGAACTGGTGCTCAAACCCATATTCGTATGTATATTGGGTACTTGAAGCCACTAGGTATTAATGATGAGTTGTTAGTCCAATTGTTCCAAAGGAGTTTGAATGGAACGGCCTTGAAGTGGTTGATGAAGACAGACCCAAGTCTAGTTTCCAATTGGCAGGATATGGTCGATATGTTTGTGAGACGGTTTATGTTGGTCCCTGAAATTCAGTTTACTAGGAAACACTTAAAAGGCGGTCAAACAAGAACCCAAAGTGAGGCATTTAAAAAATTCTTTCCACGTTTGAAGACTAAGTCATTAGAGCTCGATGAGAAATTGTCCGAAGAAGATATGGTAGATATTATAATGAATTGTTTGAACCATGAATATTGGAACCGAACGATATCATCTTACCATCCAACATTACACTCTTTATGGAAGGCGGGCTCACTGATTGAAAATGCATTGAAACAGGCGGGAGATGACCAGGTTGGCCGACCCGGGGGACTCTAATAGGAATAATTGCGGAAGGGCCACATTTACAGATGAAAATCAAGTGAATCTCGTGCCAGTTGCATCAGTAATTGCATCATCCACATGACCATACCAGGGGCAGAGCCAGAACTTTGATCAGGGAAGATGTGGACATCCTCGGAGGAATTTTACATAGGAAAAGCACCCATTACCCTATTTTCAAAGGGGACCCATGGTCAATTTTGTCTTGGCAGAAGACCATACAAATTTATCCAACTCAATCAACAAGCAAAAATCTGTTGTCAATCGACCTGTTCACATTAGTGAGCTCTCCATGATCAGTACAAAGCGTGAATTCATTTAATTCAACTAATCGTCCTATTTTTTTGTCTCGAGTTAATGGAAGATTATTATGGAGTTGATAAACCGAGGAACGTGCCAAATTCCAACCGATTTCCAAGAGTATGTGCATATATCCGACCTTCTACCAAAAGGACCTCACATGTTAGGCATGTACATATTTGAGAGATCTTGTTTTATCCGTTCAACCATCGTGAGTCTAGTTTACCTCTCGGATATCTTGCTGTTGATCCAAAGACATGCAACAAAGCAATCTTCATCTACAAGGTGGAATCCGTTTAGAATTGAGGGTGGTGATGAGGTTCAAAATGTAGCAAGAAACAAAACCATTTACAAGCCACCTCATCTCCGTAATAAAGACGTAATTATGCCTCCCACACAACCATCATTCACATGGAAGTGCAGAAGACAAGAGGATGAACAAAAAGTGGTAAGAACAATAGAGGCTCATCCGATAAGTCTCTAACTCATTCTTTAAGTCAATCGGACCAAGTTAAGGGTACATCACACAGAATTTGTAAATAAGTCGTCTTTTATTTCCAATTTTCAAAATATTTCAAAAAATTCAAAAAAAATTAATAAACTAAAAAACCAAAAAGATTTTGTTTGCAGGTTCGATAACAACATACTTGGTATAAATAAAGTGTTTGAGAATCTTGACAAGCCGTGGGGACTGTGGAACCACCAAAAACAAAAACCTGAACCGACTAAAGAAGTAAAGTTTGTCAATCAAAACAAGGAAAATCAACCTTTAAGTGCACCTCAGAGAAAAAAGATGAATTTGACCAAAATGTGGATACAGTGCAAGAATGTGCCAATACGAGAGAACGAAGTAGTGAATTTAATTGAAGAGAAACCGTTGCAGTTAAGACCGCAATGGATGTTGAAGACCAATGATAAGAAGGAAAAGAGATTCAAAACACATGAAGATGAGATTTTTCCACCGAATAAAGGCAAGACGACAAATCCTCTACCTAAGAAAATGGTTTCTTACAAGGACGTGTTATTTTTGAAAAATGATGGAGCAACTAATCAGAAGGAAAAAAAATGATATTCCCAGCATAAAGTTTAAGAAAGCAATTAATCAAAAGGAAGTGAATGATTTTCCCTGCAGAAGATTCGAGAAGACAATGAATAATAATCGGAGCATATGGTTCAAGGAAATAATTAATCAGAAGGTAATGAATAATTTTCCGAGCACAAAGTTCAAGAAATATATTAATTAGAAGACAATAAATGATGTTCCCAGCAAAAGGTTCAACAAAGCAATTAATCACATGGCAATATTTGATTTTCCCAAAGATGAGGTTCAAGAAAGCAACTCATGAGGGGAAGACAATGAAAGATTTTTCGAGTATAAGGTTCAAGAGTGCGATTAATCGAGGAAGGCAATGAATGATATTTGGACACGGGGTTCAAGAAGATGAAGCAAGTAGAATTTCGAGAAGATCCAAGAATCGTACAGAATAAAAGAAATGTTCAACCATTTGATCGAGGCAGCCAACATGATCCAGGCCCGGCAAGTGTTACTCGACCCAAGAAATACCATACATAGGTAAGTGTTCAAATCTATCTAAGGGCGGCGAACGCTCATAAAACTTAAGGAGATTTTTTTATAAGTCCAATA